>CM032455.1:107198-209065 GCA_019049505.1 Pachyrhynchus sulphureomaculatus | reverse complement strand
TTTTTGCTTTGTGGTCTATTTTTAAGTTGTTTGCTTTACTTCCGCAACAGTACCCGACGCTCACCAGCTTTAGCTCAGCGTACCGTAGCGTGCTTTCGGCACGCCTTAGGCGCGCTTTAGATACTTTATCAGCTGGGTCTCAAATCCTTGTACGTAAGTTTTTTATTTGGCTCCTCCGGATTCGTCCAATTTACATTCGTCGCTAAGCAGTTATGGAGCATCAAAATAAGATAATGATCTTTTTTTTTTTATTGGTTCTAGCACAAGTGCTGCAGGGAAGAAGTCCCTAAAGTGCTACAGGAGCGACACGTGTGCGGAAAAAGCGATTCACGTTGTTCTTGAATCGCTGTAAATTGTACACGGTGGGAAACACAGTCCTGGGCAAATTATTCCAAAGGGAGTTGTACGAGGAGTAACAAGCTGAACCTTATACGGATGTGAAGTATTAGCGCGACGTGTACTTCTAACATGCACCGCTCTGGGAGGAATTAAGCGGACCACATCCTTCGAACACTTTCCATGAAAATACTTGTAGAATAGGCTCAAGTCGCCAACCGTTCTTCGATGTTCCAGCGAACAAAGGCCGCCGATCAGTTCCGGTCTCCAATCAGACGAACAGCTCTTCTCTGAATAGAATCCAACAAATGCAGTGTATGTTTGGGAGCAGTATTCCATAGTTGGTCGAATTTGAGCTTTGTAAAGAATTAACAGTTGTTGTGGAGCGTAAAGCTTTCTGATTCGAAATAATATTCCCAACTTTTGAGAAGCTCTCTTTAACTATGCCTGCAACATGTTCATGCCAGGACATATTTGCTTCCAAATTAACGCCCAACAAATTGAGTAACGATGTTAGAGGAATGGAGTGCCCCGACATAACTATGTCGGGTTCAGCAACGTTAACTTTTTTGGAAAAAACTGCCGCCTGGGTTTTTGTAGCGTTAAATTCCACTTGGTTACTGTCACCCCAAGATAAAATTTCTTCCAGGTCTTGGCTAAGTTGAATGACTTCCTGCTGTCTGCGGATATTCGTCTGAGAAGCCGATGTCCGAGAGTTCAAAGTGAATGAAGAGATAAGCGTACTGTCATCTGCAAAGCTGTAGATTGGATTCTCGGTCTTTTCCAGCAGATCGTTAATGTAAATGAGAAAAAGAGTAGGAGACAGTATGGAGCCTTGGGGTACACCGGCGTTGATAGTGAAGGTGTTAGAAAGAAATCCGTCGACTGCCACTCGTAAAGAACGCTCTCTGAGGAAACATGAGAGCCAGAAAACAGAACTTTTCAGACATACCATAAGAGCGTAGCTTAGCCAACAGCCCATCGTGCCAAACACGGTCGAATGCCTTGGATATATGTCAAGAGCAACCGCTCGAGATTCTCCAAAGTGTTCAATTGCGTTGTTCCAAACATGTGTTACATAAGTCAGAAGATCTCCTGTTGATATATGTTTACGAAAACCATATTGGTGATCGCTAATAATATTGAATCCTTCAAGATATTTTAGAAGATGCCGATTGATAGCCTTTTCCATGACTTTCGATATTATTGAAAGCAGTGCGATTGGTCGGTAGATATTTGGCAAGGTCTTCTTGCCTTTTTTAGGTATCGGCTGAACTGTGGTACATTTCCAGCATTAAGGAAAAATATTCCCTTTCTGTAGGATAGGTTGAAAAGTCTACAGAAAACTGGTGTTTAGTTCCCTCGCACAGTTTCTGAGAACTATGGCGGGTATTCCGTCAGCGCCAGAAGCTTTTGTGATGTCTAGCTTCATTAAAATACGTTTTATGATACGCTGTCTGAAGACAATATCGGGCATCCTTGACTGCACTTAGGGAATAGAAGGTGGTATTTTTCCTTGGAAATCGACAGTAGAATGTGAAGCAAAGAGTTCAGCCAACAAGTTCGCTTTCTCAACAGATGTCGTTGCAATAGAATTATCTGGCCGTGTGAGTGGTGGTATGGTGGATTTGATGAAATTTTGAATGACCAAAAGGGCCTGGAATTGTTGGGACAAGCGAGAAGTTTGTTTCTAATTCGTTGATTTTGTGCCCTCCTCGTTTTCGTCGATAATTTCTTTGCATCTGTTCCTGGCACGAACAAAGGTGTTACGGTTTATGGTGTTAGGATTTTCACGCCATTGTCGGTGGGCAAGATGTTTAGAAGCAACAGCTTTTTTGCATTTTCGGTCAAACCAAGGCTTGTCGTTGGATCGTGTTACAATGGTTTGTGTGTCGGGTTATGTTCTATTCTGGTTTGTGTCGAGAGTCGACACCTATGTTTTATGTCTGTAAAATTGCTCTGCTGTTTCGTCTAAGGATTGTCTTACTCTTTGCATGTTTGTCATGTAATGTAAGTCGCTAATTCTCATGTACCCCTCGATATAACGAGTGTTAGTATTTTGTTCTGCATTCGCTGCAGTCTGTATATCTTTGTGTCCGATATACTACACCAAACTGGTGCAGCATACAGTAATACTGGTCTAATGATCTGTTTATATTAATTTATTTCTTAGCTCCATATGCGAATTTGGAACTAATAATGCATAAAGATTCTGCATCGCCACGAATACCTTTTGAAGCACGTGTGAACTATGTAAGTTGAATTTGAGACGTGCCTCTATAATGACACCCAGACACTTCAGCTTATTTCTGAGCGGTATCTGAGTGCCATTTATCTTGATTGGTAAATTGATTCTGTTGGTAAACTTCTTAGTGAGGATAATTTCTTCACATTTAGAAGCCAGACTCACCTAAATTAACGAAACTATACTAAGATGGCAGCATAATCATTTCTCGAAAATTATTCCGTTCGAAAATTATGCTAAAAGATTTTGCTTTCGTTTGAGAAAATTATTCGTTTTGCATGACTTTTTCATTGTACAATAGACAGACACATGTAAGCGGTGTTTTTTTTTTTATTTACCAGTCGATTCAGGAATCTTTAGTCCAAAAAATTCCCAACAATCTTTTTTAAGAGAGCTGTCAGTTTTGCTACATGGACTGAAAAGTCCGAGACTTCCCGAGAGATGACAGCACAAGCAAAAACCCTATGATTTTCAGTTAGTGTTAACTTTCGGAAGATTCGTGTAAATTTTTCATTACTTTTGCAGTTACAGCTGTTTGAGTGACGCTAGTTTTTATTTTTTGCAAAACAGTGGAACCAAAAGAATTTCGTGAGTTGATTAAACATTGCTCTTTAATAGGGAAAAATACAGCTAGAATGGCTTGAGATGTTTTATGGCACATCTGCTCCATCGAAAGTAACTATATGTCGATAGTTTAGTTAATTTAAATGCGGTCGTACGAGCACCGATAACATACCACGTTCCGGTCGTCCAAATGAGGCAGACACTCCAAAAACCACAAAAAAAACACCATATTGTGGTGAATGACCGTGAAGTGAAAGTGGGAGAAACAGCTGACATCGTGAAGATGTCAACAGAACGCATGAGGCATATTTTGCATGAATATTTGCATATGAAAAAGCGGGGTGCCTGATGGGTGCCACGTGCATATTTTCATGATTGTTCAGAAACGCAACCTTTCGAAGATTTGGAATGCTGTTTATCACTGTTTCGGCGTAATCAAAAGGAGTTTTTACATCGATTTTTAACAATGGACGAAACATGGATCCACCACTGTACGCCTGAGTCCAACAGGTAGTCGGCAGAATGGCTGGAACAGCATGAAAGCCGACCGAAGCGTCCAAAAAGACTAACACTAGCTGGAAAGGTTTTGAGCAAATATTTTGTGGGATGCGCATGGAATAATACTGATCAACTATACTGGTGAGCAAAAAAGTCGACTCAAACGATTTTGCTTCATTTAGCACGGATCCTTGAATTTAATTTTCAAACAGCGGTATTATTTTTAGTATCATCAGATTGTTGATTTTCTACTCTTTCCAATAATACCAAAAACATTTGGATTTCTAAAAAGTTTTACTAATTAAGACGGTTTTACTCAGTAGACCCGTTTTGCTTGCTCAACAACGTACTTGTCGCGCGCTTTTCATCTCTATAAAAACACATGCAGCTGCATTTTCCTATCATTCCTTTATCGGAACTTGATCCGTCAACATCTCCACTATACGTGCTCACTAATTACGTCATCGGAAAAATGGATATCACCCCGGAAGAAACGGCACAAGTCATTGCCCTGTTCTAAGAAGGGCATAACCAACGTATCGCTGCGCAACTGCACCTGAACCAGTCGGCTGTCTTCAGAGTCTACTCTCGTTACCAAGATACTGGCAACTTTACACGGAGACCAGGATCAGGAAGAAGAAGGTGCAGCTCGGAGCGAGCCGACCCCTTTATTGTCAACACAACTCTAAGAAATCGTCACCTGACCGGCGCACAATGGGCTGAATCCCGATTCTAGCTGGACAAAATTATTTTATGGGCTGAACAAGGTCCAAATGACTAGAATATCCAAAAAAAAGTAATAAAAAATATATATGAAGGGAAAAATAGGTGTTTTAGTTCTCAGAGCTGAATTTTTACTGCATTTTGAGGTGTTTTATATATTTTCTTAGGAAAAATTGGTATAAAAGAAAATGGAAAGATAAAATAGAGATACTAATTGCTAAATTTATGTATTTGCTAATAAAATGAACTATTCTTTTATATAAATTCAAAATCAGAATCTTCCGATTCGCTCGGAGAATACTTTGCATCATGACTCAGCTCCTTCAACGGGACTGTCTGGAACGTTCTAAGGCCAGTAATAACAGGATCCGATAAAATTAGAAGCATATGAACTAAGTCTTCATAGGTTTTAATATATGAGGACTTTCTAGTATGATGGGCTCTGAATCGCTTCATGTCTTTATTCCTTGCCCCCTGTGCCTCCTCTGAAAGCTGCATAAACAAAGAAAGATATGACATAAAGTTATATATATTTTTTTCATAGTTTTTTTCCGTAGGATCTGTTGGCGTAATCAGTTTTGTTCTGCAACCAATATCTAATAATTTGTTTATAACAATTTGTTGCAAAATTGTTTTTTGCAACATACTTTTTAGGTAAAATATTGTTTTTCACGCTCCAGTCGTATTTTCCAATTATTGTATTTTTCATATCCTTATTAGTCTAGGCATGCGTTTTAATGGGTGCTTAATGCTTACTTTTGTTATATCTACATTTATGGTTCATTATGGCTTTTCCCCTTTGAATATGTTATTAGTTATATTATAATAAATAAAATCTGGGAATTAGAAGTCGGACGGAAGTGGACTTTAAAACGTTGCGCATTAAAATATAAAATATTTTTGACTTTCCACGAAGCAAAATCACACTTACTTACATTGTAATGGTATGAACTTACCTTTTTTAATCGAATGTTTCCAGTGCTTGAAACTTCTTCTCAGAATATATCTAAACCAGAAATGTATACTCAAACGAAAATAAACAATCCTGTCACTGCACAAATAATATAAAGGAAGGTCACATAAATGTACCGTGAGAGCGTCTCACGCTTTACGCGCATTCGACCGTTTACACAGTAACTTTTTACACAGTATTATTTGCTATAATAATAAAGTGAGGGTGGAATTGAGTTTACTAAACTCTTAAGAAACATTTTCTTTATTTGCAAACCCTACATTTTGACACTGATTTTTAAATTTTGTCCAGCTAGGATCGAAATTCAGCCCATCGTGCGGCGTTGAGATCCAGCAAGAGCTCCGACAAGTTCGTGGTCGGGCTAATAGTCATTGATCAGTCAGAAGAAGACTTAAAGAAGACCAGCTAACAGATCCAAATTGATAGTAGTCCATCGACAAGCGCGACTCAGATTTGCCCGAGAACATGTCGACTGGACCTTAGGGCAATGGTGCTCCGTTTTACTCTCCGACGAGTCCCGAATGTGCCTACATGGTAATGATGGAAGAAGACGAGTCTACAGAAGACCTGGCGAGCAATATGCGCAGTGCTGCATTACTGAAACGATCACCTACGGAGGAGGTTCTGTCATGATGTGGCGAGGCATCTCGTTGGATGCGAAAACCGATTTGGTTTTCGTGACTGATGAGACTCGTAGCGGTGGATTAACTGCTCACCGGTACATCGAGGAGATCCTGCAGGAACACGTCGTTCCTTACGCTGAATTTGTTAGCGATAGCTACGTGCTAATGGACGACTATGCGTGGCCACATGTGAGGCAATACCTGGCGGAAGTGGGAATACCCGCATTAGATTGGCCTGCGCGGAATCCTAACCTCAATCCATGTAGGATAAGCTCAAAAGAAGGGTTCGAGCCAGAAATTTAGCCCCTGCATCGCTGAGGACTTAAAATTTTCAATCCTTGTTTCCCCTTTCAATCATTTTAATCAGTAAAAAGCGTGATGAATGCTATGGAATTTGATATCATTAGAAAGAGAATAGAATGGGCTTTCAAATGATACTTAAATCCGTAAAAATATGTGAAACCTAAATTCTTGGGTACGTGTTAAACGAAGTCAAATAGTTTGTGTCGATTTTCTTGCTCACCAGTGTATCTTAAGACGAATAATCACCAGCGACAAAAAATGTTGGAAGATCGCAGGAATAAGTGTATTTTGGCAAAAACCTTGTTTTTTTCTTCAAATGTCTCGGGACTTTTCACCCCCTGTAGCATATAAAATTGAATGTGAAAAAAAATTGAAATCATTTCATATTATATCAGGTTGTTTGATGTGATGACCCATGCCACAATCGGAGACTTACATGGGGAAGTTTAAACATGCTGCATTAGATTTTTGGTTTAATAAATGGGATGAACATTTAAACGAACAAGGTAAGCTTCTGTAGTGGATCTTTTTTGTGTTTTATTTTGATAATTAGTTGTAATATTTTGTAAGGAAATGTAGTTAAAATTCCTGGGAATGAAATTATGATTTATCTTCCAGGTATGATTGATCGAGCGTTTCCAAGTCATACATTTTCGAAGGAACTTAAGAAAATAGTCGCGTTAACTACGAACGAAGTTAAAAAACGTATTATCAAAGTATTGCATCAACTGGCTCACATTGGTTGCCTTCATGTGATGAAGTCCGCTGTTAAAGACGAGGGTGATGTTGAAGTGTCCAAGAAAGCTACGGAATTTACGCTTATCATACGAAAGATGTTTAAAGATTACGGGGTAAGTTTAGTAAGAAAACAAACTGGAAAGTATAAAGAGTTGATTGATTGGTCCGTTACTTTGTGGCAGTACATTTTAACAATAAAACTACTGAATTACTTTGTTAACTGTCACTAAATATATTTGTAAAAATTTTACAATTGCGTTATCGCGATTTCGTAGTACAACTACATTGTCAAACGCTTAACTAAGACTAAAACAGATTTTTGGTATTTCATGTTTTTATGATGAACAGATGTGGATCTATTATATGTTAAAACAGTTGAAACAAAACAGAATTTGCTACGTCTAATTGACTATTCAGTAAATTTATATTATGGTCCTTTGAATGTCTGTAAATTTCTATGGATTCTAAGACATTGAGTTTTGACCCTTTAGGTGCCATATGGAGTATTTGTAAACAATTGATATTGGGAAAAGTATGGTCTGTTTCTAAGAAATGTTTAGCAAAGTGTGATTTTTCATTTTTTAACCTATAAGAGGCATTGTGTTCTGCGAATCTTGTTTTGAAATTCCGTCCGTTTGGCCTACGTAACAGCTATTGCACTCTTGACAATTAAGTTTATAAACTCCTAATTTATTGTATTTATTAGTTTTATCTTTGGCATTGAAAAATATATGAATAATTTTTGAGCGGGTTTTTAAAGCTATTCTTGTTTTTTTGGTCGTGAGAACTTTGGATATTTTATCCGAGATGGGACCAAAATATGTCAGAGGTATGAATGTTTTCTTTTATCGCTATTCTTTTACGGGGTAGATTAAGCTGAAAGTGATTTGTTTTCGTTTACGGCTTATTAAGGTATTAATTATTTTAGGCTGGAAGCCGTTATTGAGTGCTATATTTTTGATTGTATCCAGTTCTTTTTTAAAATTATTTTTACTAAGAGGGATATTGCCGAAATTTTTATGTCAGGATTGGAAAACAGTTTTCTAAACACTCAACACGCGAAAAATATTCTCTTTTGGTTTAGATATGTGGACGACATCTTAGTATGTTTCCTTGGAAATGATATTGAACTAAATTCCACTTTAAATCACCTAAATAATCTACACCCCAACATAAAATTCACACTTGAAAAGGAAACAGATAATAAAATAAATTTCTTAGATATTACAATTTTGAAAAAAATAAATAGACTAGAATTCGATATCTTCCAGATGTCACCATCCCAGCTGACTCAATACACCCTAACTCCCATAAACTGGCAGCCTATAGATCTATGTCCCATAGAGCCTTTAATATCCCTCTTAGTAAAAATAATTTAAAAAAGAACTGGATACAATCAAAAATATAGCACTCAATAACGGCTTCCAACCTTATACCTTAATAAGCCGTAAACGAAAACAAATTACTTTCAGCTTAATCTACCCCGTAAAAGAATACCGAGAAAAGAAAACATTCATACCTCTGACATATTTTGGTCCCATCTCGGATAAAATATCCCAAATTCTCACGACCGAAAAAACAAGAATAGCTTTAAAACTCGCTCAAAAATTATCCCATATATCTTTTAATGCCAAAGATAAAACTAATAAATACAATAAATTAGGAGTTTATAAACTTAATTGCCAAGAGTGCAATAGATGTTACGTAGGCCAAACGGGACGGAATTTCCAAACAAGATTCGCAGAACACAATGCCTCTTATAGGTTAAAAAATGAAAAATCACACTTTGCTAAACATTTCTTAGAAACAGACCATACTTTTCCCAATATCAATTGTTTACAAATACTCCATATGGCACCTAAAAGGTCAAAACTCAATTTCTTAGAATCCATAGAAATTTACAGACATTTAAAGGACCATAATATAAATTTACTGAATAGTCAATTAGACCTAGCAAATTCTGTTTTGTTTGAACTGTTTTAACATGTAATAGACCCACATCTGTTCATCATAAAAACATAAAATACCAAAAATCTGTTTTAGTCTTAGTTAAGCGTTTGACAATGTAGTTGTACTACGAAATCGCGATAACGCAATTATAAAATTTTTACAAATATATTTAGTGACAGTTAACAAAGTAATTAAGTAGTTTTATTGTCGAAAGTACAAGCTTGTTTTTTTTTGAGTCATATACCTAGTTTTAAAAAAATTTGCAGGGCTTAAAAAATATATACAGTGAAGTCCGTTTATAACGAATTCCAAAAAATCACTAAAAATGGTTCTCTATATCCGAAGTTCATTAAAAACAGTAAACAGAATTTAATATCATTTTTTACTGCTTTTTTATTCAGACTTGGCGCTAATGCTTAGAAAAATTAATAATAATAATTATTGAATTAAAAGAAAACCTTCAAAGGAAAATTAAACAAGTCACACTAAAGTTATTATATACGAGGCTGGTTTGAAAAGTCCGTGCAAAGTCCGAGAGATAGCACCACCGGCGCGTATCGAGGTCATGTTTAGTTAGTAGCATCTCTTGAATGAACGCACACCAAGTTTCAGCCATATTGGTCTATTTCTTTGTGTTTGGCATTCGTGTGAATCAAGGAAGTCGAGTGATTTTCAAGAAATGGACGAAAAAGAATTTCGTGTGGTGATTAAACATTACTTTATGAAAGGCAAAACGCCTCAGGAGACTAAAGAGAAGCTTGATAAACATTATGGTGACTCTGCACCTTCGATTAGAACAGTTTATAAGTGGTTTCAAAATTTTCGGACTGGCCATATGGGCACAAGTGACGCTGAACGTTCTGGACGGCCTGTGGAGGTTACGACTCCAGAAATCATTGATCAAATCCATGATATGGTGATGGATGACAGAAGAGTTAAGGTGCGTGAGATTGCTAGTGCTGTAGGCATCTCGACTGAACGGGTACATAATATTTTGCATAAACATTTGGACATGAGAAAGCTATCCGCAAGATGAGTGCCGCGATTGCTCACGCTTGACCAAAAACGGAATCGTGTGAAGTGTTTTGCAAGGATGGTTTGCAGCTGTTCCAGAAGAATCCGGAGGACTTTAAGCGTCGTTTCGTCACTGTGGATGAAACATGGATACATTACTATACTCCTGAGACCAAACAACAATCTAAACAATGGGTTACCAAGGGGGAATCTGCACCAAAAAAAGGCGAAGACCGTTCCTTCGGCCGGAAAGGTTATGGCGACTGTCTTTTGGGATTCGCAAGGGATAATCCTCATCGACTATCTGGAAAAGGGTAAAACTATTACAGGTGAATATTATTCATCGTTATTGGACCGTTTGAAAACCGAGCTGCAAGAAAAATGCCTGCGATTGGCCCACACGAAAGTCCTTTTCCATCACGACAACGCACCAGCTCACACCTCAGCAGTTGTGGTCGCAAAATTAATGAAAATAGGATTCCAACTCGTTTCACATCCCCCCTATTCGCCAGACTTGGCTCCCTCGGACTACTATTTGTTCCCCAATTTGAAGAAATGGCTGGCGGGACAAAGATTTTATTCAAACGAGGAGGTGATTGCAGACACTAATGGATATTTTGCAGACTTGGACAAATCCTATTATTCGGAAGGGATCAACAAACTAGAACATCGTTGGACGAAGTGTATAAGCCTAAAAGGAGACTATGTCGAAAAATAAAAAAGGTTTACCCCAAACACATAAGTAGTTTTTATTTTTGCACGGACTTTTCAAACCAGCCTCGTACACAACGTTAAGAATAGATACCATTACTAATACGCAACCAGCTATAGCTGCGTTGTTCCTTGAAACTCCGATTGTGTTACATTTTATCTTTTGTAGATTCGTAGTGATAACGTCAATTTAAGTCAACCGCCAAGTCCTATGGTACAACTTAATACAACCGCTCTATTTATTCCGTCCCAATCACAGACCGAACTAATACCTCCTGGCAGTAAAAATAGCGCTTCTTATGTCAATACAGTACAGTACAGTAGCGACCCTTTCGAAAATTTGGAGACACCACAGGTACGTGATAATGTGTATTCGCCGTTCAAAAATAAAAGGAAAGTATTGGATAAATAAAATCCGGCAAATACGTCGGAGGTGAGTTTTCCGGATTATCTCAAAAACGATTTTAGAAACTCGGATTTCTGCAGCCATAAAAATATTGGAAAGATATAACGCCTACCTCGTAGGTGGCACTTTATTTTACCATTATTGACCGTCGGTACCGAAAATTCTGTTCTCTTGTTTGTCGATCCTAGCCCGACTGATGAGCCGTAATACGGCGAAACGCGTCTCAGGATGGATTCGACAAATAAGAAAACAGTGGGTAGACTGCTAAGATACGAACTTTCGTCCGTTTTTAGTTGTTCTTATTTTAAACCATAAAAATATTCTTTTTAAAACTGTTACCTACTACAGTTTTCCGTGTACATAGAGTTACTGTGGATTTGTGGGATGAAAATATAACCATTTAACCCAGCTTACCCGAGTCCAAAAATTCGTAATTTTTGAGATACAGGGTGTCAAAGTTATACTTTTATTTTAATTTTTCTTAAGTAGCTTTCTTAATAATTGTACTCTTTGTATAAGATTCGATGCTAAGGGGTTTTCTGAGATGAGAATTCGAAATCAACTCACAGTTTTGTTGTAAATTGTAGGGGGCGCCACTTATTGCACTGTGTATACTTTTAAATTGTCATAACTTTTTGATACCACTTTGTATGATATTTTTAATTAAATATTCGTATTTTCCGCCTTCTCCTGTCTAAAAAAGCTCTCTTGGTAAATGTTGCTCCGAGCAACAGTTTCGGAGATAGTCGGATGTTTCTTTCCATTTTTTATTTCCATTGTCAAATTCGCGTGTCCCAAAATTCACGTAAGATTTGAATTTGGCGCCATTTGTATGGTAAAGTTGACAGTTCAGGGTTAATAAAAATGGAGCGCTACACGAAAGAACAATGTGTTTTCATTGTGGAGCAATATTTTAAAAATAATGGAAGTTTGGCAGTTACAGTTCGGAATTTTCGCACAAAATATGGTCGGAATAGTGATTTAACATCATCAACTGTGAGGAGATGAATTGAAAAATTCAGGAAGACTGGATCAATTAGTGATCTTAAACGCTCTGGGCGTCCTTCATCAAGTCGTTCGACACAAAAACATTGAAGCAGTTCGTGAGAGTGTTACTGAGACTTCGGGAACATCAATTCGGCACCGTGGTCAAGAATTGGACATTTCGAGAAGCTCTCTACAGCAGGGATGTCAAAGATACGGCCCGCGGGCCGCATCCGGCCCCCGGGACGTATCAATAAGGCCCGCGATCGCAATGTGTCACAGAAAGAAGAATCATGTCTTTTAGAGCTTTTAGACTTCACTCGATTCCTCTACGGAAGTTTTAAAATGCGCACACTACATTTATAAGTAATTTCAAGGGCAGCGCGTGCCTTGACAAGCGAGAGAGATAGACAGTAACGCCATATCTTAGCAACAAGCGGAAATACCCTATTATTTTTGTTGAGAACAATAGAATCTTCCACGCGCTTCGAGTCTAGACTAGCACCTTCCTTATCGATATTATAAAAGGAGTGCGTCGGCGCGACGTGAGTCAGTTGAGTGTGAGTCGAGTAATCGAAGCGATACGGTCGGAGAAGGATTTTAGTTGTACTGCGACGTAGTGATTGTGAAGGTATTGTGCATTTGTTTGTGTCGTGCGCGTGCGATATCCATAATTGTTGTGTCGAGTTCCATAATTGTTACGATTTTGGCATAATGTCACAAAAACGTAAAGTTGATAGTGAGTGCAGAGTTTTTCAGTCTAAATGGAAAATTGCATATTTTTTCATAGAATGGAAAGGTAAACCACTGTGTTTGATTTGCAATCAAACAGTTGCTGTTTGTAAGGAGTTTAACTTGAAGAGACACTATGATACGAATCATAAATCAAAATTCGATTGTTACACTGAAAAAATAAGAATGGACACATTGTCATCTTTAAAATCTAAACTTCAAGGTCAACAATCGATGTTTACTAAAGCTAATACTGAGAGCGAAGATGCCCTGAAATCAAGTTTTATTATTGCATTAGAAATCGCGAAGAGATCAAAACCTTTCACTGATGGTGATTTTATTACAGACTGTATGTTGAAAGTTGCTGATGTTTCATTTCCATTTCAAAAGTTAATAATTCAAAATATTTCGCTGTCAAGAAACACTGTTGCTTCAAGAATAAATGATTTATTTCAAAATTTGGTTCTTCAACTGAAGGAGAAAATTAAGGAATTTACAAACTTTTCACTGGCTGTTGACAAGAGCACTGATACTGTTGATACAGCTCAACTTGCTGTTTTTATACGAGGTATTAACAGTAACTTTGAAATAACTGAAGAACTATTAAAGTGCGTTCCATTGACAGGTACTACAACAGCAAATGATATTTATTCTGCAATTGAGCATTTGATAGCAGAATATGAACTCGACTGGAATATACTTAGCAGCACAACTACGGATGGCGCTCCTGCCATGGCTGGCAAATATTCGGGCGTTGTGACTAAATTAAAACAGAAAACATCAGGGAATTTTGTTGGATTTCACTGTATAATTCATCAGGAATCATTGGCATCCAAACATTTAAAAATGGACCATGTCATGCAACCTATAATTAAAATAGTAAATTTTATAAGGAGCAGAGGACTAAATCACAGACAGTTCAGGCAGTTTTTACAAGATTTGGACGAAAAGTTTTCTGATGTTCCTTACTTCACCGAAGTTCGTTGGCTCAGTCGAGGAGTAGTTTTAGAAAAATTTTTTGCATTACGTGACCCTATTCAAGCTTTCATGTTAGAAACAGGCAACCCAATTGATTATGACAATGACTGGTGGGTTGATTTTGCCTTTTTGGTAGATATGAATAAACACTTGACTGATCTGAATGTAAAGTTACAGGGTAAAAATCTGATTGTCACTCAAATGTATTCATGTATTCAAGCCTTTGAAACGAAGTTGAGGCTGTGGGAAAATCAGGTAAAAAATCAAACTTTGGATCATTTCCCTCATTTAAAATCATTTGGCACAGTGAACCAAAAAAAATTGGATCAATATTCTCAACTTCTGCAAAATTTGATCACGGAATTCAACAATCGTTTTGAAGACTTTCACAAAATGAATGAAATGGAGTTCCCAATTTTCAACAATCCATTCAATTTGGAAGCTTCACAGGCACCAGTTCATTTGCAAATGGAGTTGATAGATTTTCAATCGGACAGTATTTTGAAAGAAAAATTTAAAGAGATTAACGCTCTTACATTTTATACACAATATTTCAAGAGTTTGGATAACTACCCGGAATTAAAAAAAGCATGCAGCACGCATTCTCTGCATTTTGGTAGCACCTATTTATGTGAGCAGATGTTTTCCGTCATGAAGATAAATAAGAACAAACATCGCACAAGACTTTCGAATGAACATCTCCAATCAATTCTTAAAATAACTACAACGAATATGATACCTGACATCAATGAGCTTGTCAAAAACAAGAGATATAATTTTTAACAACCGTATATTATATACTATATAATTAAATAAATAAAATGTTATAATAATTCAGTACATTTTCTTTATTTGAATCTGGCCCGCCTACACATTCTAAATTTAATATATGGCCCTCTGCAAAATTGAGTTTGACACCTCTGCTCTACAGCGTATTCTCACGAAAGATTTGCATCTTCATGCTACTGACCACGCACAGCGAAGAGAGTTCGTTGAATGGATTATGGAACAAGTGGATACTGATTTTTCAAAGAAAATCATCTTCAGCGATAAGGCTCATTTCCATCTTGATAGCTTCGTTCATCGACAAAATTGTCGCATTTGGGGTTCAGACAATCCACAACGTATCACTGTTTGGTGCGCATTTTGGGCTGGAGGCATCATCGGACCATTCTTCTTCGAAAATGCCGTTGGCCAGGCAATAACAGTTAATGGTGATCGTTATCACAATATGGTAATCCAGTTTTTTGTGCCTAAATTGCAAGATATGGATGTGGACGACATGTGGTTTCAACAAGACGGTGTCACATGCCATACAGCCCGAGAAGAGACGAAAAAGAAATTCAATTACTGCAGGAGTCATTTCCTAGTCGTGTAATATCCCGTTTTGGTGATCAGACTTGGCCGCCCAGATCATGCGATTTAACACCGTTGGACTTTTTCTTTGGGATTTTTTAAAGTTTAAGATTTATGCCAACAAGCCCACGACCACCCACAACTTGAAGGAGGAAATTAAGCGCTGTATCAACGAAATTCAGCCACATTTATGCAAAACGGTCGTGAAAAATTTCGACAAAAGAGTGCGTATGTACCATCAAGGCCGTAGAGGCCATTTACCCGATATGTTATTCCATATATAACCCCATACTGTATACTTTATGAATCAGTAAAAAAATTACAATTTTTATTTAAAAACTTGTGTTTTTCTATCAAAATTACTTCTTGCGTGAATTTTGGGACACCCTTTATATCTTACTATTGTTGTTAGCCTTATATATATATATATATATATATATATATATATATATATATATATATATATATATATTGTCTTTAAACGTGCTCCAAATTTCAAAGACTATTCTCTTGGATCTGTCCTAAGCCTGGATGAAGTGTGAAGGAACTCATTTGCGAATTTGACTATGGAATTAAAAAATGGAAACAAACATCCCATTATCTCAGAAATAGCTGCTCGAATATCATTTACCAAGAGAGCTTTTTTAAGCAGGAGAAGGCGGACAATACGAATATTTAATTAAAAATACCATACAGAGTGGTATAAAAAGTTATAACAATTTAAAAGTATACACAGTGCAATAAGTGGCGCCCCCTATAATTTACAACAAAACTGTGAGCTGATTTCGATTTCTCATCTCAAAAAACAAAACCCATCTCTAGTCCTTAGTTCTCAATTTCGTAAGTGAATCTAATGGAATTATATCGGCTATTTAATTTGGAAACAAAATCATCTATATTTGCTTTCGTTGTATCAAAAATCGCGAAAACATCATCTACATACCTATACCATACCCTTGGGAAATACACAAATTCTTAGCTAGCTTTTGTTTCAAACTTACTCATGAATTGGCTATGAAAAGTGATAAGTAATTCCTCATTGCTGTTCCTTCTTTCTGAACATAAAATTGACTCTTATATTGAAAATAATTTTGTTCGATACAACGTTTAGATAATGTTAAGTATTCATGAATAATTTATTCCCCAAAGCCATTCATACTAAGCAATTCTTCCAGATATTGTAAAGTTTGAGTTTGAAAATAAGACCAAGTATGTTTCCATATCTTATAATCCGAAATATTGCAGGAGACTCAATAAGGTATCTAATAAGATAGGTCTCACCTTAGTTTATAAATCATCAGATAATCTGAGGAATATATTAGGAAATCTCAAAGATAAGATTCCTAATTGTGAGAAAAGTGGATTTTATGAAATTAGCTGCAAGAAAAAGTATGTTGGGCAAACTAAAAGGTCAATAAAAACACGATGTAAAAAATATTTAGCATATTTAAAATACAGTAGAACAGAAAAATCTAGCATTGCCGAACATGCCCTTGAAGCTGATCATATTGTAACATTAGATAATCTAAGATTAATAAAAAATGTATCTGATAGGAGATTGTTGAACGCATACGAAAGTATGGAAATTATAAAATGTAAAGTAGTTTAAATAAAGACAGAGGGCCTATTCCTTATAGTCCCCTCTACTAGTTACTTGACCGAAACTGATGGCCTCGCCTATGCCATTAGTTCCGCCTGAGTAGTTCTGGTGTTAGGTTAAGCGTAAATAGAGTATATTCGTAGTGTAGCTTTAGTGAATCATCGCTCCTGATGAAGCTAACATGGTTGGCGAAACGCGCGTCGAGTGTAAAAATAAAGTGTTTGGTGTAGTGGTGATATATACTGAGTAGTGTCATTGTGCCACACATTCCACATTCCCAACATAGTACACAAAACTAAAGATTAAAAAAACCTTCGCGGACCGCACAAGTATGAGTCGCAGGCCACATGTGGCCAGCAGGCCGTTGTTTGGACAGCCCTGCTCTAAACCAATGGTTGTAACACGTCCAGTATAACCAAAGAAACAATCGGTCATTTTCTTGGAAGTGTTTCGCGAACGAACCACTTTTGTTGGATTCGGTTCCTCTTGGAACACTCAAACAGTTGATCGTTGTTTAGTTTCCGGCTTGTACCAATATATCACATAAAAGAATGCATCAAACAGGCGTCCCTAGAAGCATTAGGTAAAGAAGACAATGACAATAAGAAACATAAAATTAGAATCTGTGAAAAAACCAAAGAAGAGGAAAAAAGACTATAAGAAAAATTGCTGAATACAAAATCAGGAGAAGATCTACAGAAATATAAAGAGCAAAATGCAGAAACGAGAAGGATGATAAACAAAGAAAAGAACGAGAGATGAGAAAAAATCGTGCGAACATGTAGAACAGTATATAGGAGGAACTAGAAGCACAGGGTCATGGAGAATAATTAAAGCATTAAGGGCCAACAATAGAGAGAAGACGTATATAGAGTATATTCCAGAAAGCGGGTGGGAAGAATATTATAAAAAAAAAAAAACTACTAACAGAAGACAGACAAGAATTCCAAGAAGGGAACCCTGAAGAAGAACAGAATAAGGAAAAAAAAGAGATAGAACTAAGCTAAGAAGAAGAAAAGAAGACAATAAAAATACTCAAAAATAATAAATCTGCAAGGCCTGGGGGTGTGGTAAATGAAATGATTAAGTACGGGTCTAATAAATTACATCGAATGCTGAGAAACATGTTCCACAGAGCGATAAATGGAGAAAAAATACCAGAGGAATGGTCAATAGCCTATATAGTATCTATATTTAAAAAGGGAGACCCCAGAAAATGCACAAACTATAGAGGCCTAAGCATAATATGAGTATGGGACGTTTCTATGGAAAAATTATTAAAAATATCATAGAGGAAAATATAAAAGGAAAAATTGGAGAAGACCAAGCAGACTTTACGGCCGGAAAATCGTGTATAGACCACATATACACTATAAAACAAACAATGGAAAAAAAACTGGCAAAGAATAGAGAAATATATCTAGCCTTCATAGACATAAGAAAGGCCTACTCAGTACCAAGACAAAGATTATGGAAGGAAATGAAAGAAAATAGGCATTGACAAAGAACTAATATATGCAGTAAAAGCTCTCTACGAAAACAACACAGTGAACATAAAAATAGGACATAAAATAGGGAAGAGACTCCAAACATCAAAAGGCCTATTACAAGGATGCTCTACATCCCCAACACTATTTAAAATATACCTCGAACAAACATTAAAAAAATGGAAGCAAAAATGTAGTGGAATGGGAGTCCCAATACGAGCAGATTACTTATATACTCTAAGTTTCGCAGACGACCAAGTAATTATAGCGCAAGATGAGGGAGACCTCAATTATATGGTAAGAAAACTGAAAGAAGAATACACTAAAGTAGGATTAGCAATAAACTTTGATAAAACGGAATATCTAACAACAAAGGAGGGAAATGCTTAGAATCTAGAAGTCGATAACGACACAATAATGAAAGGAACCGATAGATTTAAATATTTAGGAACCATCATTGCAAAAAACGCAACATCAGAAGAAGAGATCAAAGCTAGATTAGGACAAACGCAGACATGCATAAGACAATTAAATTCGATCCTGTGGGACAAACACATTAAAAAGAGAAACAAAACACGCATATACAAATCAATAATATAAAGCATAATGACATACGGGTCAGAAACATGAACGATCAACAAAAGAAATAAATTTAAAATTAACGCGGTAGATATGGAGTATTAGAGAAGATGTTGTAGAGTGACACGTATGGAGAGAATAACAAATGAAGAAATAAGAAACAGAATGAACATTAAAGAGAATGCAATAAACACCATTGAAAAAAAACGATTAAAATGGTATGGACACATAAGACGGAGCGAAGATAATAGTTGGATAAAGAAAATAACGGAGTAGAGCCCTATAGGGAAAAGAAAAAGAGGAAGACCCAGACGATCGTGGAGAGACGATGTGGACGAGGCTATGGCGGACAGGGGTCTAACAGATGGAGACTGGGAAGATAGGAACAAATGGAATCAAAGGCTGAGAGAAGGAAGACAGCGTCAGCTGTAGAAAATCCTTGATATATATACAAATATATCCATTTTTCATCTCCTGTTACGATGTTATATATGCATTTAGCACGTCCTCCGTCGAATTTTTTGAGCATTTCCTTACACCAATTGACACGAGCCTGTTTTTGAGTTTCAGTCAAATTATGCGCAATCTATCGGGAACAGATCTTTTTCACGACTAAATGTTCATGCATAATCGAATGTTCTGCAGTCTTCAATATGCCTAAGGATGCCTCTATCTCACAGTAAGTCACATGCCGATCTTCTTCAATCATGTTGCGCACAGCATCGTTGTTTTTTGGAACAACAACCGATTTTGGTCGACCTTCACGAAATTAATCCCTGACGGAAGCACGACCATGACGAAATTCTGCAAACCAATTGCAAAAGTTGAACGAAGCGATTTGAGGCTTTGTTATTAAGTTAAGCCTTTACTAAAATCGTAAAAAATCATGCAACGAAAACCTTCACGTGAAATTTCCATTTGTTCATAAAACTGTCTTTCTAAACGCTCACTGTAAACAAACTACTCAGCCAGTTTCTGAGCTGTCACTATTTTAACAACAACAAATGTCAAATTTTAGAACAATAGCGCCATCTAGTGGTCGTTTGTAAAAACCTAAAAGGCAACCGTCGTATACATCTTGACTTGTTGGATGTTATTAGCTTCCGTCAAAATCCGGTATCCGGTACTGAATTTTTATAACGTCGCAGAAATTGTAATTATCATTGGTTAGTGTTAATGTTTGTAAACATCAACATAACAGTGAACTAATTTATGAATGTAATGAAAGACTTGTTTTTGTCAAATTTCCACTTTATTTAAATATTTTTTTGCCCAATTTCCACTTTATTAAATTAAATTAAATAAAGTGGAAATTTGACAAAAACAAGTCTTTCATTAAAATCGTTATGAATTTCCATCAAATAACAGCCACAACAATTCAAAACTAATTTATGCGTTAATTCGATGAGATAACCCGATTTCTTACTTATCCATTTGTAGGGAACTCTTGCCTTTACCAAAAATATATTTTTTCGGTTAATAATCATTTATCATTTATTAATCATTTATTAGTTCCAAGAATAACAATTAGTTATAAACACAAAAATGGTTTGGAACATTGTACAAAGAACAAAAAGATAAAAGGACATTCATAAAACACATACATAGGTTTAGGACAAAAATAAAAAGCTCTGAAGACATCATTAAAAACAGTCAACGGAAGATGAAAAGCATCCTTAACAAGTAGCAATAAAATTAACATTTTTATTCATAAGTTAAGTCTGTCCGAATCACTAAAGAAACCAGACACTGTGTTTTTGAAACATTCAGTAAAAGGTCATGGGTTGCAAAATAATGAACTAGAATTTTACAGGTTCTCCCCACATCAGCGACTATCTCTTGTGGAGTGTCACCACTAAAAATCAGGGTTGTGTCGTCCGCATGTAGAACTGTAAACTTTCCAGTACCGTTAGGCAATTCGTTTGTATAAAATTATATATAGCAGCGGGCTTAAAAATAGATCCTTGAGGTACACCCCCCGTAACAGCGACCCTGTCTGAAAGAAAAGACCTGCCATAATTATCAGTCTCCATCACTTGCGAAGTGTGATTATTCAAGTAGGAGGCGATTAACTTTAATGCATTTCCCCTAATACCCAGGTGTTCCAATTTTATGCATAAAGTCTTATGATTGACACTATCAAAGGCTTTTGACAGATCAATACACATTGCCATAATGTGTATTGATCTGTGCCAAATATTTTTATCAATTTTTGTTTTATTTGTGGATTAGATTATGCCTTAGATTTGTATTATGATTTAAAACCGTTTTTACTGGACTATGTCTGACTTATGTTTAAAAATTTAGTTTAGACCACGTTAACTCAATTTTTTTTTTTTCAGTCTTCAATGTCTACATTTTTGAATCCTGACGATCCTCTTAGTCCAATCCTCAATAGATCTTCATTGGACCTAATAAACCCCTCTTTCATTGAAAACGCCACAACCTCTAAGCGCTGAAGCTACCCACAACGACTCTGCATTCCAGAATCCCTCACCGTATGGAAACACACATTACCAGCAGGCAGCGCAGAATTGCGCGCCTGAACAAAATCAGTCTCTACACGGGAATTCTCTTTACACATCGTCGCCCACTACTCAAACTACACAATATACCACAGTCACTATTAACGCTTGCTCTCATACTTCACCTAGTTCAAGTGCACAGTCCAGTACGCAACTTAGTGATGGCAACTATCACGCCTATCCCAATTCGTCCGGGCTTCGTAACTCTGAATCCAATCCGGACTCAAAACACACCATTGACATTGATCCATTGGGATTTGGTGATGACAGTTTGGACAGTGCTCAGTTGGAAAGTATGGTAAGCTGAATTTTTTTTAAAATAAAATCCACCATTATTAGTTGAAAAAACTTAATAATTCGTAAAAAAGAAGCACACAAGAGGTTTAGATCATCTGGGGAACCTCAGGACTATTATTACTTCTCTGCTTTAAGATCACAGTGTAAGAATTTATCACGTAGGTGCCATGTTGATTATATCTCCAACATTGAACTCTCTATCAGAGATAACGTGAAAAGCTTTTGGGACTTTATTGGTGCACAGCGGGGCACAAATGACCTTCCTCCTAGGATGTTTTATAATGAGCAATCTGTGATGTGGCTAATCTTTTTGCAAGTTACTTCGGCTCTGTTTATTCTGATGAGTTACTAGATTATCCAGCCTTACCCTCTACTAATATTCATAATATCTTCAAATTTAAGATTTCAATCTCTGAAATTTACGAGGGGCTCATGAGGTTGGATCACAGAAAGGGGTCTGGTCCTGATGGTTTACCTCCTGGATTACTAAAGGCATGTAGCTTCGTATTATCGCGACCATTATGCATGTTGTTTAACCGGTCATTGGAGGAGGGTTGCTTTCCTGACTATTGGAAGACCAGTTTTGTCACCCCGGTATTCAAGTCAGGGGACAGGGCAGATATCGCAAACTATAGGCCAATAAGTATTTTGAATACTGTTCCTAAATTATTTGAAAACCTAGTAACTAAAGTATTGGCATCTAACTTAGGACCATCTATAATAGATGAACAGTTTGGTTTTCAGAGAGGCAAGTCTGCTGAATTGAACTTGATTTCCTATACGGACTACCTGTCGAGGACCTTGGAGAGTGGATCTGAGGTACATTCCATCTATACCGTTTTCTCTAAGGCCTTTGATAAGGTCAACCATGGTGTCCTTCTTAAGAAGCTCAATAACCTTGGCATATCGGGTCCACTATTGGGCTGGATTAGGAGTTATTTGTGTGGCAGAGTTCAAGTGGTCCGAGCTAATAATTTTAAGTCTGTCAACATTACTGTGCCCTCAGGAGTGCCTCAAGGCTCCCATATGGGGCCTCTGCTGTTTAACCTGTTCTTGAATGATGTGGCCGACTGCTTTCGGTCTTCCAGGTTCTTGCTTTTTGCTGATGATTTGAAGTTGTATACGGCGGTTGGATCGATTGAGGATTGTGTGGGATTGCAGAGTGATTTGGATAGACTTAGTGTCTGGTGTTAAACGGTATGGTTTTAAATACTTCTAAATGCTTCTCTATGTCTTTCTCGAGATTACGCAATTCATTGTTTTTTGATTACAGCATAAATGGGACTTCCCTCTTGTCCGTGGTTAATGTTAAGGATCTGGGGGTTAAGTTTGATTCGGCACTGAGTTTTATTCCTCATATAACCGAGGTAACGTCTAGGTCTCTGAGGATGCTTGGGTTCATTAGGCGTTGCTCATCAGAATTTTCATCCATTACCTCTATAAAAAATGCTGTACTGCTTGTTGGTTAGGCCTCTCTTGGAATATTGCTCATGTGTGTGGAACCCACCTTTTGCTTGCCATGCTAGGAGCTTGGAGCTTGTTCAAAGTAAATTTCTACGTCATATTAATTTTAAATTCTTTAACAATGATTCTTTTAGTTATTCAAAACTGACATCTGTATTAAACTTGAATACCCTGTCTAACCGGAGAGTTCAGCGTGATCTTGTAATGTTCTTTAAAATTTTAAATTCCATTGTAAATTGTCCAGAACTTTTATCTCAGATTAATTTGTATGCACCCTCTAGACATACTAGATCTACGTTGTCCTTCTTCAAACCTTATCATAAGACAACCTACGGAGCTAATACCTTCATAACAAGATCTATGGACATTGTAAATAACTGCCCATCACTGGAATTGTTCTCCAGCTCCTTGTCACTTTTTAAGAAGCAGATCGGGGTTCTTTTCTGAATTTCTTAGTTTTAGCCTTTAGTTTTAAGTAGTTTTAAGTGTCATTTATATTGTACTTTTGTATTTTGTCTTTATTAGTTAATGGGCCTGTCCCGTAAATAAATAAATAAATAAATAAATAAATAAATTATTGATGTAAGATTATTAAGCGGATTTAAGCTATTAAATATAATTAAAGATTTAAGATTCTTTAAAAGTTTTTTGGTGGCGCTAAGTATGGCATATGCAGGGTTGAAAGGAAAGCAAAAAAGTATTTCAGTCACGGTGGTGACTCACCTTTCGTTGTGATTGTAAACTATCACACAGAAAAGATCTGTATTTTCCTTAATGACGAGATTATTTGTTCTAAATAAGTACTTAAACGGTGTTTAGAAATGAATTCTTAGTAAAATCTGAAAAAAGAGCGATGTTCAAATATGTAGGCTAATATGGTAGCGTAACCTTCTTTTTATACCTGCCATGTTAATTCGTGTTTCTTAAAGAGGTATACTATCCGATTATAATTAATTGTCACTATGTTACGATTACCTTCTTTAATACTAGGTTCGTTTTTAAAGTAAATACCTTTTTGATATTAGAAAAACACAGGACCCTTTTTTTAACAATTTTATTTGTACATGAACGCCCGGACCTTAATCTACTTTTCAACATAAAGTCCACCAATATTAAGGCACTTGTCCCATCGTAAGACCAGGTTCTGTATTCCATCCTCGTATAAATCTGCCACCTGGTTTGCTAACCATTGCAGCACGGCCGTTTTGGCGTCGTCGTCGGCGACGTAACTCTGACCGCCAAGGTGCTTCTTTAATTTCACAAATAAATAGTAGCCACTGGTCAGGCCTATACGGGGATTAATCAAGTGATGATGCGATGCGATCTTGGGTTCGATGAGCCACCCGTGGATGAGCATTGTGGTGAATCAAAATGATTACTTTACTGAGCATGCCAAATTTTTTCGCATCGTTTATCAATATTATTTATCTTTGATTGTGTTAGCCGATACTTGTTGGAAATTCATAATAAAATTATATAAAAACAACACTATGTTTTAATTTCCAATATATTTAAAGTCACTTGACAATTGTTTCACCATACAATGGCTTCTTCAGAAGTAAATAAGAAAGAAAAATATTTTTCTATATATATTGGAAATTAAAACATAGTGTTGTTTTCATATAATAATATTATTTATGATAAAGTTTTAAAATGAATTAAAAAATCGATAATTATTTTTTATTCAAAAACTCAATTGACCTATTTCACCTACGTTTAGATTCAGTCACGTAGATATTATAACTTATGTTACAATTAAATTAATTTTTATGTGTACCATTGTAAATAGATTTCTAATTTTAGGGGATATCTAATGGTTTTGGACCTGATCAACAAGAATTTAAGCTAGAAGAATATCTAAATCCAAACGATGCGTTGTTTGTGCAAGAAATTTATAATTCTACTGATGAGGTGAGAAATTAAAATTGGAGAATTGATCTAATTTGTAAGCTCGTTGAAAAAACACAATTAATGCGTAGGCTGAAAAGTTTTTAGTCTGACACATTGATGTCGCCCTGTTCACAAAAATCATGACAAAAAATCATGATTTTTAGGAAGTACGACGATTAGTTTACAAGTTACAGTGGTTTTAGTGACGCTAATTTTGATATCTTCAAAACAATGGAAAAAATCGACTTTCGTGTATTGATTAAACACTGTTTTTGATGGGAAAAAATGTAACGGGGACTCTGCCCCTGAAAAATCACTCATCATTTACTGATATGCTCAATTTAAACGCGGCCGTACAGACACGAATGATCCTGAACGCTCTGGACGCCCAAATGAGGTGATTACACCGGAAAACATAAAAAAATCCACGAAATTGTTTTGGATGAACGTAAAGTGAAATTGCGTGAGATAGCCGACACCCTAAAGATATCAAAATAACGTGTTGGTCATATTTTGGCTGAACATTTGGGCATGAGAAAGCTCTGTTCGAAATGGGTACCGCGTTTGCTCACAGTGGACCAAAAACAACAACGTTGATGATTCTGAGCGCTGTTTGGACCTGTTTAAGCGCAATAAAAAGGATTTTTTCTTGCGATATGTGACAATGAACATGGATCCTCCATTATACACCGGAATCAAATCGGCAGTCAGCTGAGTGGACAGTAGCCGGTCAAAGCTTCCCGAAGCGACCAAAAACGCAACGGTCGGTTGGGAAGGTTTTGGCCTCTGTATTTTGGGATGAGCATTGAATAATATCATCGACTATGCTGAGAAAGGAAAACCATCAATAGCGAATATTATATAAAGTAATTGGTTCGTTTCAACGCAAAAATCGCAAAGAAACGGCCCCAAACGAAAAAGAAAAAAAGTTCTCTTTCATCAAGATAATGCACGGTGTCACAAGTCAATGGTTACGATGGCAAAATTGCATCAATTGAAGTTCGAATTGGTTCCTCATCCACCGCACTCTCCAGATTTGGCCCCCAGCAACTATTATATATTCGCAGACCTCAAAAAATGCTCGCGGGAAAGAGATTTGCCTCCAATGAAGAAGTCATCGCCGAAACTGAGACCTATTTTGAAGGCAAAGACAAATCCACAAAAATGGCTGAATACAAAATCAGAAGAACATCTACAGAAATATAAAGAGAAAAATGCAGGAACTAGGAGGATGATAAACAAAGAAAAGATCGAGAGATGGGAAAAAATCGTGCGAACATGTAGAACAGTATATAGGAGGAACTAGAAGCACAGAGTCATGGAGAATAATTAAAGCATTAAGGACCAACAATAGAGAGAAGATGTATATAGAGTATATCCCAGAAAGCGAGTGTGAGGAATATTATAAGAAGCTGCTAACAGAAGACAGACAAAAATTCCAAGAAGAGAACCCTGAAGAAGAACAGAATAATGAAAAAAAGAGATAGAACTAAGCTATGAAGAAGTAAAGAAGACAATAAAAACACTCAAAAATAATAAATCTGCAGGGCCTGGAGGTGTGGTAAATGAAATGATTAAGTATGGCTCTAATAAATTACATCGAATGCTGAGAAAAAACATATTCCACAGAACGATAAATGGAGAAAAAATACCAGAGGAATGGTCAAAAGCCTATATAGTATCTATATTTAAAAAGGGAGACCGCAGAAAATGCACAAACTATAGAGGCCTAAGCATAATATCGAGTATGGGACGTTTGTATGGAAAAATTATTAAAAATATTATGAAGGAAAATATAAAAGGAAAAATTGGAGAAGACCAAGCAGGCTTTACGGCCGGAAAATCATGTATAGACCATATATACACTATAAAACAAACAATGGAAAAAAACTGGCAAAGAATAGAGAAGCTCATCTAGCCTTCATAGACATAAGAAAGGCCTATGACTTAGTACCAAGACAAAGATTGTAGCTTGTAACTCGCCCGTGCTTCAGGGCGCACTTCTTGCGGCCCCTTTTTAATTTCTGAGAATGGATTGAGTGAATACTGATTTTGAAGGAACTAAAGAAATTAAACATACACTAGCTCAGTTTTTCTTGGTAGAGTTATATGGGTAAGAGATAATTGTTGTACGTCTTTTTGGAATTAGTTTCTATCGTTGTTAAAAAATTTCGGTTGTACTAAATTTTTGGGCACCATTCATTTTAAAATAGAAAGGATCTACTTTCAGCTAAAAAAATGAAAAAATACTGAAGTGTTATGCAGTTGTTAATAAAAAGAATTTTTCTGGTACAACCCTTTTATCCTGAAAAGTAAGATAGGTATTCAGTGAGACACTAGCTTTAATCAACAAAAAAAGGTTTATTAATGATTTAAATTAAAAGCTCTAACTCTTGCAGTTTAGTAATTACAAAAACTCTAGCCTTAAAGGTAGTTATTACTAAATAGAGTTCTGAAATTAGACATTTTACTTTTAAAATTTTGCTACACCCGATATTGAAAGTTCGTGACGTTCACTTCACGATTTATCAGTTTAATTCGATGCTAAATCACTTATATGTGGGAAATAGGTCTACTGATGTATATTTTAGTGACTTACGGTTTTCCTACGGGCTTCTAGGCCTTAAATTGAACACTTAAAACCGCTTTCACACATTCCATCACTAGTTTATCGGTACTGCTTCATG
This sequence comes from Pachyrhynchus sulphureomaculatus, assembly GCA_019049505.1. Taxonomy (NCBI): domain Eukaryota; kingdom Metazoa; phylum Arthropoda; class Insecta; order Coleoptera; family Curculionidae; genus Pachyrhynchus; species Pachyrhynchus sulphureomaculatus. The sequence goes on along the minus strand of CM032455.1, from coordinate 181,402 downwards.
ACGAGAAGAGCCTACAACGGCTACTTCATGTTAAAAAAACAAAGCCCACTACGGCTTAATGATTTAAACTCGTACTCGACTTGGCTCTCGATAAAATTGAAGAAGCCTCCACTGCGGCTGAATGGACAAAGCCTGGCTGCGGCTTGATCGGAGAAAAAGCCAACTACGGCTACTGATTGCAGAACAGCCTTCTGCCACTACATGTTGGAAATAACTTCGGCTGCGGCTTCATGGGGAAAAAGCCTCGGCAGCGGCTTGATGGAAAAAGCCTGGTCTGCGGCTCGATGGAAAAAAAGCCTTCTCGGCGGCTAGATGGAAAAAAAGCTTCGATCTGCGTTCTCCGGACCCTTAAATAATCCGTGAGAACTACGTCTCTAAAATGGCCGGCTTCCGGGAAACAAACATCGGAAACAAATATCTGACCTATCGCGACGTACCACGAATTTTTGGTCGGAAACCCGCACTGCACACTGTACCACGAGCGGCTAGAAATTTCTGCTAAATACACTGCTCGATACAAAAATGAAAAGAAGTACATTATAAAGCCAAAAATCAGTAACATTTCATGCTCTTAAAATCTAGGAAAAAATGAATGTTACAAGATTATGGAACGCAATGAAAGAAATAGGCATTGACAAAGAACTAATACACGCAGTAAAAGCTCTCTACGGAAACAACACAGTGAACATAAAAATAGGAGATAAAATAGGGAAGAGACTCCAAACATCAAAAGGCCTATTATAAGGATGCTCTACATCCCCAACACTATTCAAAATATACCTCGAACAAACATTAAAAAATTGGAAGCAAAAATGTAGTGGAATGGGAGTCCCAATACGAGAAGATTACTTATATACTCTAAGTTTCGCAGACGACCAAGTAATCATAGCGCAAGATGAGGAAGACCTCAGTTATATGGTAAGAAAACTGAAAGAAGAATACACTAAAGCAGAATTAGCAATAAACTTTGATAAAACGGAATATCTAACAACAAAGGAGGGAGACGTGGAGAATCTAGAAGTCGCTAACGAAACAATAATCAAAGGAACCGATAGATTTAAATATTTAGGAACCATCATTTCAAAAAACGCAACATCAGAAGAAGAGATTAAAGCTAGATTAGGACAAACGCGGACATGCATAAGACAATTAAATTCGATCCTGTGGGACAAACACATTACAAAAAGAAACAAAACACGCATATACAAATCAATAATACAAAGCATAATGACATACGGGTCAGAAACATGGACGATCAACAAAAGAAATAAATCTAAAATTAACGCGGTAGAGATGAAGTATTGGAGAAGATGTTGTAGAGTGACACGTATGGAGAGAATAACAAATGAAGAAATAAGAAGCAGAATCTAAGAGAACGCAGTAAACACCATTGAAGAAAAACGATTAAAATGGTATGGACACATAAGATGGAGCGAAGATAATAGGTGGATAAAGAAAATAACGGAGTGGAGCCCTATAGGGAGAAGAAAAAGAGGAAGACCCAGACGATCGTGGAGAGGCAATGTGGACGAGGCTATGGAGGACAGGGGTCTAACAGATGGAGACTGGGAAGATAGAAACGGATGGAATCGAAGGCTGAGAGAAGGAAGACAGCGTCAGCTGTAAAAAATCCTTCTATAATATATATAAAATGCAACGTCTCTCTGTCTGTCTGTCTGTCCGTTAGTGACCTTATCACTGGAGAACCACTTATCCGATTTACGTACTTTTTTTTTTAAAACATACATATGTTCTCTGGCCAGGTTATAGGCTATATTTTATTACGATAGGTAGCATAAGGAATGAGCAGTGACGTAAAATAGTGAATGATGTCGGAAATAAGTTTGCCGCTAGCGCGTGCCTTTGCAATACACAGCCTAAACCATTAAATATGGAACAATATTATGCAGCAAAGAATATCTGTAATGTATAATCTATAATATATATAAAATGCAATGTCTCTCTGTCTGTCTGTCTGTCCATTATTGCGTTTATCACGCGGGAACCACTTATCCAATTTACCTGTCTTTTTTTAAATTCATGCATATATTCTTTGGCCAGGTTATATAATAATAATAATAATCTATATCTATAATATATATATATATAAAATGCAATCTTTATCTGTCTGTCTGTCTGTCCGTTAATGCGCTTATCCCTCGAAAACCACTTATCCGATTTACGTGATTTTTTAAATTCATACATATGTTCTCTGACCAGGTTATAGGTATATATTTTATTACATCTATAATATATATAAAAATGCAACATATTCTGTCTGTCTGTCCGTTAGTGCGCTTATCACTGGAGAACCACTTATCCGATTTTCGTACTTTTTTTTTTTAAAAACATACATATGTTCTCCGGCCAGGTTATAGGCTATATTTTATTACGATAGGTAGCATAAGGAATGAGCAGTGACAATAATAGTAAATGAAGTCGGACAAAGTTTACCGCTAGCGCGTTCTCTTGCAATACACAGTCCAAACCATTAAATATGGAACAGTATTATGTAGCAGAGAATATCTATAATATATATAAAAATGCAATGTCTCTCTGTCCGTCTGTCTGTTTATCTATCTGTCCGTCCGTTAGTGTGCTTATCACTGGAGAACTACTTATCCGATTTACGTGCTTTTTTTTAAACCATACGTATGTTCTCTAGCCAGGTTATAGGATATATTTTTATTAGGTGACATAAGGAATAAGCAGTGACGATAATAATGAATTAAGTCGGAGAAAAGTTGCCGCGAGCGCGTTCTCTTGCAATACACTCCCTAAAGCATTAAATATGGAACAATATCATGTAGCAAAGAATACAATATATATATAAAGTGCAACGTCTCTCTGTCCGTCTGTCTGTCCGTTAGTGCGCTTATCACTCGAGAACCACTTATCCGATTTACGTGTTTTTATAAATTTACACATATGTTCTATATAATTCGATATAAGCCTAGATATAAGGTGAGATAATGGGAGATAAGTATAAATAATGGGAGATAAGTCGAGATAAGCCTCGATAATGGGAGATAAGGTGAGATAATGGGAGATAAGTATAAATAATGGGAGATAAGGAGAGATAATGGGAGATAAGCAGAGATAAGTCTAGATAATGGGAGTTATGGTGAGATAATGGGAGATAAGGAGAAATAATGGGAGATAAGGAGAAATAATGGGAGATAAGTCGAGATAAGCCTAGATAATGGGAAATAAGGTGAAATAAGGAGAAATAATGGGAGATAAGGAGAAATAATGGGAGATGAGCAGAGATAAGCCTAGATAATGGAAATTATGTAGAGATAATGGGAAATAAGGAGAAATCTTGGGAGATAAGGAGAAATAATGGGAGATATTTTATTACGTTGGGTAACATAAGGAATAAGCAGTGACGATAGTAGTGAATCAAGTCCACGCGAGCGGAGCCGCGGGCCCAGCTAGTAATATATATATAGACAAATCCTACAAAAAAGGTATAGAAATGTTAGAAAAGCGTTGATCTGGTTGTATCGCTCTTGAAGGAGACTATGTTGATGAATAAAGTCGAATTATGCAAAAAAAAAGTGTTTTAAGTAGCTAGACCAAAAACTTTTCAGCCTACGTGTAAATACTCACTCAACAGTATTTTTTCCTGAAAGTTAGTTATAATTTGGTAAAAAAAAAATGTATAAAATGTAAAAATTTCACCTACGTTGGTATTTTGAAATCTTTGGCATGATGACACTGTACAGGGTGAGTCGACGATAGAGTAAAGTTCTAGAGTTATCTCATCTGTTTCGGGAATGACGAATAAATGCTAAATATAATAGTTTTAGGGAATATTAAGGTGCACAGTTTAAAATTATTTTTGAGTATACAGGGTACTTCAAAAAAGTGTGGCCGATGTAACGTATGTTTTTTTAAACGGAACATCCTATTTTCTAATTTATTTTTAAATTCTGCGCAAAATTTTATTTATTTTTTATTAATAGTGTTATATACCTAAACCTAGCAGTTTTTCTAATATTTCAATTTTTTTTTAAAAAAATACTAGTCTTCAGTTTTGTAAAAAATTGCCAGTAGCGCCATAGTTTCTGAAGGTGAAATGCTCATAATTGGTACGAGCGTTTTATAGAGATGAAAAAAAAGATATATGTAAAGAAATTTGAGTTAGATGGTACAGGGTGTTCAAAATAAATTTATGCATTTCGATTATTTTAAATTGAAAAACCTCAATTTTTTAAATTGCACACCCCGTATATAATTTTAATTTGTTGTAGTAAGTGACGTATAAAGGTAATAGTTATGGATTTTCCTAAAAATGAATTAATTGATATGGTTTATAAACTGGGCGAGGCGGGAAAAAATCGTCTTTTGGCAGTAAGGCTTTACTGAGGGAAGTACCCTAATAGACGTATACCATCTAGAAAATCTTTTCAGTGCTTAATGGAACGGTTTGATGGTAGTGGTAGCGTTGAGTATACGAAACGGAAAGTAGTAAACCAGAATGCTACCAATGAGGAAAAATAAATGGAGATTTTACTTCATGTTGAAGATAATCCCCAGGTCAGCAGCCATCAACTAGCTGATTTAACTAAAACATCCCAATCTACGGCTAATCGCAGCACGAGAAAATACAAGTATCATCCCTTTCATATGGAACTACACCAAGAACTTCAAGACCGTAATTTTGAACGACGAGTAAACTTTTGTACCACCATGAATGGAGCAATAGAGACCGATCCAAATTTTTTATCCAAAATAATGTTTTCTGATGAAGCTATTTTTCGCAGTAATGGAGCAGTTAACAGTTCGTGTTTATGTGAATCCCCCTACAACACCAGTAGATATGGAAAATAGGATACAGGACAATAACGTCTTTTATGCTAAGGAAAGTGAAGGAAAATATAGTAAAACGACTAAATATGTGTATTCAAGTAAACGGGCATATTTTTAAACATTTATTACGTCATAATAATTAATCATTGGATAAGTTAAATTATATTAAAATTATTATTAACTATTTGTTTATGTTTTCATATTAGCGTAAGTGTATTAAAAACAAGGGTAAAAATTGAAAAATTCAAAATACATAGAAAACTATTAGAAATAGGTATATGACACTTAATAAAAGTTGAAAGGTTTTGTAAAATCGATCAGAAAAAATAATAATATACAGGGCGTGCCATTTAAAAAATTTAAGATTTTTCAATTTAAAATAGTCGAAATGTATAAATTTATTTTGAACACCCAGTAGCATCTAACTCAAATTTCTTTACATATATCTTTTTTTCATCTCCATAGAACGCTCGTACCAATTATGAGTATTCCACCTTCAGAAACAATGGCGCTACTGGCAATTTTTTTACAAAACTGAAAACTAGTATTTTTTTAAAAAAATTGAAATATTAGAAAAACTATAAGGTTTAGGTATATAACATTATTAATAAAAAAGTTATAAAATTTTACGCGGAATTTAAAAATAAATTAGAAAATAAGATGTTCCATTTAAAAAAAACATGTTATATCAGCCACACTTTTTTGAAGTACCCTGTATACTGAAAAATAATTTTAAACTGTGTACCTTAACATTCCCTAAAACTATTGTATTTAACATTTTCTCGTCATTCCCGAAACAAATGAGATAATGAACTCGAACTCTATCGTTGACTCACCCTGTACAACAGTTATTAGCAGTACACCAAATACTTTATTTGTGCACTTGGCGCGCCTTTCGCTAACCATGCTAAGATCATCAGGATGCTAATGCATAATGCTAACATGGTTAACGAAACGGACGTTGAGTGCAAAAATAAAGTGTCTGATGTAGTGATGCTAGTTATTTTTATACTTTTATGCCACTCATAGTCAGATAGATAAACCTCAATGCCTAGATTCTAGTTTTGTAACTGTTCTTGTTGTAATTGTAGGTAAACAACAACACAATCCAAATGAAAACATCAACTTACTTACCGCCATCTCAGTTCGTGAAATTCGTTTACGAGTTAGAAACTTACTCTACGCGGAAATCGGTATGTGTGAATAAATTGGACGAATTCGATTCACTATTAGATGACATTTTAACAAAGTGTAATATAGGAGATGTGATTAGTATGGATTGATACTAAAGTATGATATGGTAAGCGGTACGAACAAGGCCTAGTATGCTACACTAAAGTAATATTTACGATTGTGTTCTGTAAACTTTACATTTAATATTAGTTTAACATACGAGGTGTGGCAAGAAAAGAACCGGACTGAATTTATAAAACGTATTTTTTAACTTTGACATTAAAACCTTAATTCCCCCAATATACACTCCTCGACCCCTACACTGAGCCAAATTAATTTTCCATTGTCAGAAGCAGGTTCGTCATGACCTGACCAAGTTAAAATAATGCAAAAATATCACAATTTTCAGATTTCTTGACTCCAAAAACCGTAGAAAAATTTGTAACACCATATGTACGAAGCAACCCTTCTAAACCTCTTCCCCCTACCTCATTAACCCTTTATACGGGGTGTCCCAGTACCTTAGTCCAAAAATTCGTAATTTTTGAGATACAGTGTCAGAGTTATACCACAGTAAACACACTATACAGTAGCGAAACTCAAGGATAATCGCATAGGAAAATCAGGTTCATTTTCAGAAGGTCACGTGGCAATCCGCCATGTTAAAAGTGAACCAGCGCGAGATTTGAAATACAAATAAATTTGTGCAAAGTTTTATCATTCAAAATCATAGATATAGAAATGTTTGAAAATTTTTGATTTGTTATTTAATACAGCATGAGTAATATAAAAAAAAAACAAAAAGAATGGAGCACTTTGTTAGAAAATAAATGAATACAGGTGAAAAACTTGATAGGAAGGTATTTGATGGAATTCTTCATATTCAACTTGAGTTTTTAATAACCTTATCCAAAAATTCAAAAGTCTATCAAAGGTAAACGTCACTGTTTGAGGTTAAAGTTTTATTTACATCATTTTTCAAGTAAATTTGTGATTAAAGATGTTTTTTAGGGACTAAATTAATTTAATTTTAATTGTCATTACTAAGATGTCAACATCTTCTAAAATAAGAGCATTTTTTTCTAAGCAGTGTTGTGTTGTTTGGTGTGATGGATCTCTCGTTAATTAAAAAACACTGTATCTACTTTTTTGGTACTTATTTTTTCTTAAACTACAAAATTATATTGTGTAACTTCGAGAAAGGTTAATATAATATTATGGATTGTTGTAGCTTCTACTTGATGGAAATTCATTATAAATATATAATAAAAGACTGTTTTTTAGTCAATTTCCATTGGTTTATTTAAATTGCGATGACACGTTTCGCTGTCGATGCAGCTTCTTCAGATCTACATTTTACACTGTCAAGTTAGGTTTTTTTTCGGTTTTCTTTATTGAATTTAAGTTAGGCTATGCCTCTTACTTATATTTATGACAGATTATATTCCTATACTACTTAACCTAGGTTCTATACAGTAATCCTAATTAACTTAACCTAGGACATTGGAATTTAAAATACATTTGCTGACTAATCTAACTTAACTAGAGCTTAATTCTAAACTAATCTAGAACTTAATTCTAAACTTAATCTAGGTTACAATCTTCATGGGGGTGGGGGAGGGCCATCGTCTTCGTCGGATATGGGGTCAGAAGGTCTTGGATAGTGATGGCGGGCGTTGGCGGGCACGTGGAATGCGCTCCTTATGGTGGCGTTTGGGTGTTGTAGCGCCTTTGCGAAGAACTTGATGTTGGTGGACCTCATGTGTGCCTTGATTGTTGGCACACCGAGGTCTCTATGCAATTGACGGTTTCGGACGAACCATGGGGCTCCCGTGATCAAAATTAATTTAATTTTAATTGTCATTACTAAGATGTCAACATCTTCTAAAATAAGAGCATTTTTTTCTAAGCAGTGTTGTGTTGTTTGGTGTGATAGATCTCTCGTTAATTAAAAAAACACTGTATCTACTTTTTTGGTACTTATTTTTTCTTAAACTACAAAATTATATTGTGTAACTTCGAGAAAGGTTAATATAATATTATGGATTGTTGTAGCTTCTACTTGATGGAAATTCATTATAAATATATAATAAAAGACTGTTTTTAGTCAATTTCCACTGGTTTATTTAAATTGCGATGACGCGTTTCGCTGTCGATGCAGCTTCTTCAGATCTACATTTTACACTGTCAAGTTAGGTTTAATATTCACAGTTTTATATAATTTCTTAATTATAATATTACACCTAATTAAATTACATTGATAGTATTGGAAAATCCACACAGATTTGGAGTTAAGAGAATAAATTCAATAAGGGTGAATTGCTTAAATCTACCTGGTCGTTGAGTAAAGTACCTGTAGTCCTTAATCGATTTATTTGCATAGTCTCTAAAAGGTTTAGTTTTAAACCTTTTTGTTGGGTGTGTAAAATTTTGAAATTCTTGTTAAATGTTTGATTTTTCTGTTAATAGATGATTAGCATATGTTGAATTAGATTTTCTATGGATGAAACTTTTTTCGTGTTCTGTAATTCTTTGTCTAAATGTACGTCCAGTTTGTCCGATGTATGTTTTAGGACATGACCCACATGTTAATTGATAAACCCCTGATTTGTTGTCTTTATTGATTTGTGGTTTGTAGTTTTTAAGGTATTTCCCTATAGTATTGTTAGTCTTGTACGCTATGTTGATATTTTTTTGATTTAAAAATTTCTCCAGTTTTTCCGTTGGTTTGCCGAAATAGGTTAAGCATTTAAAAGTGGTATTTCTGTCCTTAAAACGTGGGTATATTTCTGAGATAGCCTTGTTTCTAAGTTTTTTCTTAACGATACTATTGATTAAAGTAACCGAATAACCGTTGTTAAAACAAGTAGCCGTTAACAACGGTTATTCGGTTACTTTAATCAATAGTATCGTTAAGAAAAAACTTAGAAATAAGGCTATCTCAGAAATATACCCACGTTTTCAGGACAGAAATACCACTTTTAAATGCTTAACCTATTTCGGCAAACCAACGGAAAAAACTGGGGAAATTTTTAAATCAAAAAAATATCAACATAGCGTACAAGACTAACAATACTATAGGGAAATACCTTAAAAACTACAAACCACAAATCAATAAAGACAACAAATCAGGGGTTTATCAATTAATATGTGGGTCATGTCCTAAAAACATACATCGGACAAACTGGACATACATTTAGACAAAGAATTACAGAACACGGAAAAAGTTTCATCCATAGAAAATCTAATTCAACATATGCTAATCATCTATTAACAGAAAATCACACATTTAACAAGAATTTCAAAATTTTACACACCCAACAAAAAGGTTTAAAACTAAACCTTTTAGAGACTATGCAAATAAATCGATTAAGGACTACAGGTACTTTACTCAACGACCAGGTAGATTTAAGCAATTCACCATTATTGAATTTATTCTCTTAACTCCAAATCTGTGTGGATATTATAATTAAGAAATTATATAAAACTGTGAATATTAAACCTAACTTGACAGTGTAAAATGTAGATCTGAAGAAGCTGCATCGACAGCGAAACGCGTCATCGCAATTTAAATAAACCAGTGGAAATTGACTAAAAACAGTCTTTTATTATATAAAATATAATATTATTAATGAATTATGAACGTACATGTATAGACCTCTATTTTCTATGTGAATGATTCTTAGAGGTTCTTTATCTTTTTGTGTTCTGTTATCTGAATTGCTTTTTGATAATGTAATTAACGCTTGCTTTTATTTACAATGAATTAATATTTAGATCAAAGAGTCAATACAGTAATTTCCTAATTATAGTTACATACAATACTTAGTTATGACCAAGCTGACTTGTCAATTACAACTATATTGGGAATGTGGAATCTTTGGCACAATGACACTACTCAGTATATATCAACCACTACACCAAACACTTTATTTTTGCACTCGACGCGCGTTTCGCTAACCATATTAGCTTCATTAGGAGAAATGATTTGCTCATATATACTGAGTATTGTCAATTACAGTTTAAAAGGAAAATAACTATATTTAATTTATAGTATAGGTATACAACAATAGAAATAAATTCTTTATAGGAGGAATGTTAATAACAGGTAACTAAATCTTCAAAATTTTAATAGTAACCATAATTACCATTAAAATGGACTTCGATTAGGTGTACTGTATATTTAATGAACTTATTTTCAGAATATTTTACCCTCTGGCACACATCGTCTGACAAAATCATATTACAAAAATTTCTTTGGAATCACATTAAAATTTTTCTTATTTTAATAGCATATTTGATTCAATAATCGATTTATATCAATTATTTCAATAATCCCATTCCCCAGTGGTTTTGTGATCTCAACATGACACTTAATATTTAAACTTTCAAACCCAGCTTATAAGAAAATAAAATATACTGTCTAAAATTTGAAAATAATAAATATGTTGTTGTAGGTTCTGTATTCCTTACAATATATTCAAGAAACTTTTAAAAGATTGGCATGAAAAAGGAGCAATGTAATTTATAGAGAAAAATAGAAAAAAAAGTCACTTTCAGAGTATTAATTGTACTTGCAATTAAACAGTGTTAAATTTATCTGGTTTATTATTAGAAAAGGTGTGTCAAACAATTAATTCAGATGAAGTTATTGAAAACTAGAAGCTTTTTGAGAATATACCTTTTAGAAAAAAAATAATATGTTTTATTTATAATGTATCAAATATAGTTTTAAATAACTGAATACTAGTTTACACAAAAGAAATCTTTCTAAAAACCAGAATTTGGAGGATTATTTATTAATCATAAAAAAATTACACATGCACACAAAAAAGTTTTTCACTACCGAACAGATCGCTATACCTATATGTATTTTTGGGGCGCAGAAACCGAATCCGAGTTCAGAATTGAGCAATCACGTCAGGATTTTTAAATAACCAGCCGAAGTAAGTTTAGAAATAAATTTCAAGCTTTAATGACCAAATCACTCTACCAATACGAACGTTTTATTAAATCAGTCAAGGTTCCCTGGAAGTCCGTCTCTTGAGCAAATACGCCTAAACCAAATGTACATTAGTAATGATAATACTGTTTCGTGCATATGTATTTTTTCAAAAATGCATTTAAGATAGTGAAAAGTTGTCTTGTGGAAGCAAGCAATAGAGGTTTATTAAAATAATCAACAACTCCAACAACTTTAATCGCATACCATGATTTCTATGAAATCATTGTTTCAAGGAACTGCAAAAAAAAATCATTAATGCAGCAACTTAAACTTTGACGGATAATACTGTTGATGATTACATGTGATGTAAATAAAGCATAATTAAATTTAGTTACAGTCCCTGGCCAAATTATTAGACGCACTACAAGATTTCATGTAAAATATTAATTACCGAGTGATATTGTACCGTTTTATTATTTTAAAATTGATTTGTTTTTTTATTTTTATATTATCCAATCAATTACCTATTTATTTGACGTAAATAAAACAGCATTAATTTAGAAAAGCATAAGTTCATTAAGTTTTAAAGAAAAGTGAAATTAATGTTAGTAAAAGTCAATATTTAGTTGAGCCACCTTTAGCCGCTATCAAAGCTTTAATTCTGCGCGGCATGCTATCAATGCAAGATTGTACTGTCTCCTGCATTTGAGGATGATGATTCCACACATGAATAATCTTTTCTAGGAGCTAGGTTTTGTTGGTAATCACATCTTTAGCCACTTCTCTTTTCATCAGCTCCCACACATTTTCAGTGGGGTTCATACCCGGCCAATCCAACAGAGGGATATTTTTTTCTGTCAAAAAAGCTTTAACAGACCGAGCAGTGTGGCAGGGAGCTCCATCTTGCATGAAAATGAATGGTTCCCCATTTGGAAACCATTCTCTGAGCTGCTGAATCAACCGATTTTGTATTTCTTCTTTGTACTGATCTTGCCTCATTATTCCTTTGACGACGTACAGACGTCCAGTGCCCTTGCCGCTGATGACTGACCAAATCATCACTTTGGTGGGATGTTTAACCGTCGGGACGACACAATCAGGATGAAACTTTTCTCCATGACGACGACGCACATACTGAGCTTTATTCTGCAAAATTTCGAATGTGCTTTCGTCACTAAAGCAGGCCTGTCAAAAATAGGAAAAATATATAAACTTCCATGTTTATTTGCTTTATTTAACTGAAAATGATAATAATGTATCAATTATTGATTAAATTGCTGTATCTTACCGATCTCCAGAAGTCCACATCTTTGTCTTGCCATTGTTTGGCCCACTTCAGGCGCTTTGCTTTCATTGCAGCTGTTAACTTGGGCTTCCTGGCGGGGCGACAGGCCTTAAAATCTAATTCTTTCAATTTTCTTCGAACAGTGCGCTCAGAAGCATTTACGCTAGCATCCTGGAGTTGTAACTTTATTACCTTTGTGGTAGCAAATCTGTTTTCTACACAAATTTTCTCTGACCGTGGAGTGAAAATTGGTTTTCTATCGCAGCTTTTCTTTCTTTTCGGGCTTAATTCCTTCCCTGACTCAATTTTCTTTTTTATGCGTCGTACACTAGCTTCAGAAACCTCCAATCTTCGTGATATTTCTCGGTTTGTAAATGTTTTCGCAATCACAAGGGCCTTCCTTCACTTCAGCTTTTTTACGTGGTGAAAGATCGCCTTTTCTACCCATAATGAAAATAGTCCAATTACTTTTTTAAAACACTGCATACAAAATAAACTAATAACTGAGTAGTATAAAACTGTTAAACAAACAATCACAGTCCATAAAGCCACAGAAACACGTCCGTACCTGACTCGATTCTGATCGCGACTGATACAGATTTGTACTTGTTTACGTTCATGTATCACTTTGTCAACACAGTGTTACCATATGTTAAAAATAAATACAAATATGTAGTCTACAACAATTCTTTTAAATAAAAATCAATAATATTGTAGTTTAAATATACCATTATTGCATAAAAACTCTTAAAAAACATAAAATTACTAAAAAAAAATACAGTGCGTCTAATAATTTGGCCAGGGACTGTATGATTTAGAATAATAGGCTTAGCGCGCCCTGATTGAGTTAGAAATTTCTTATTTGCAAATTTTAGAGCATAAAAAAGTGTGACTCGAGCAAATAATTTGCGAAAATAATTATATGGAATATTGCAATTCTCAACCTTTTCGATGCTCTTCACTTACAAACGTTTTTAATTCTCTTTTTCTACAAACTCTCTTTTCCTTCTGTCTTTACATTCATATAAACTGCAGTCACATCAAGAAACGATGGACAATACACTTCCAAAGACACATTCCGAGATCGGATGTAAACACTGAGCGGCCATTTTGAAAAAGGACCCGTCGACGCACGCGCCGTCAAAATCTCGTCACCAAATTGGCGCTCAGTTTCGCTACTGTAGTATGTTTACTGTGGTTATACTTTTATTTTAGTTTTTCTTAAGTAGCTTTTTTAATAATTGTACTATTTGTACAAGATTCGGTGCTAAGGGGTTTTCTGAGATGAGAAATCGAAATCAGCTCACAGTTTTGTTGTAAATTATAGGGCGGTGCCACTTGTTGCACTGTGTATACTTTTAAATTGTCATAACTTTTATACCACTCTGTATGATAGTTTTAATTAAATATTCGTATTCTCCGCCTTTTCCCGTCTAAAAAAGCTCTCTTGGTAAATGTTGCTTCGAGCAACAGTTTCTGAGATAATGGAATATTTGTTTCCATTTTTTAATTCCATAGTCAAATTCGCAAATGCGTTCCTTCACACTACATCCAGGCTTAGGACAGGTCCAACAGAATAGTCTTTGAAATGTGGAGCATGTTTAAAGGCTAACAATAATAACACAGGGCAACAAAAAATATTTTTGTTTTGGTGCCTGGGATTTTAGAGCTGATTTTAACTATATTTGGGACGCTAAATCTATACATGCAATCCGTTTTTCTCTATCAGCTCTACTTTTTTAGATACATCAACTTATCTACCAATGTGGTTTTTATTCAGTATATTCATTTATGAGAGTTCTAAAATTATTATATATTCATTAATGTAGGTACAATGGTTTTATTGTCAGTCTGTAATTGAGTAAATTCCAGGTAAATCTATAAATAGTGGAACCATTGCCTATCAGGTACCTAAACTGACCCTTTTAATCACCTAACTTGGGTAAGTCTCGTCAGTTTGTGCGTTCTTACTAATGAGAGTAGATCGAATTCGGCGTGTTATTTTATGTTAAGAAAAGAGGGTTTTTGTGTTTATTGAACAGAATTAAAATGAGTTCAGGTTCCAGTTCAAGAAGAAGTTGTGTAAATCAACCTGATGTGTTTTTGCTATATATGCGGAGAATACATGTTTCAACAAAACAGACAAACTATTACTGACTTTGTAAAGCGAGCGTATCTTGGATACTTTGGAGTTAAGCTTGGTGATCAGGACAAAACGTGGGCCCCGCATCTCGTATGTAAAACTTGTACAGAGCATTTACGGCAGTGGACTACCGGGAAAAGAAAATGTCTAAAATTCGGCGTACCAATGGTTTGGAGAGAACCAAAAAACCACTTCAATGATTGTTATTTCTGTTTAGTAAATACTAATGGAATCAATCGAAATAACCGCAGTAAGTGGACTTATCCCAATTTAGACTCGGCAATACGCCCTATCCCGCACTCAGATGAAATACCGATTCCAACATTTCATCAGCTACCACATATCTCTGATGACGAATATTTTCCCTCTGATCGCTCTTCTGATGCTAATAAAAGTTCTGATGCTAATGAAACTAACAGTGACTATGAGGGGACGTCATCAGTTCCTCAACGCTTCAATCAAAATGAATTAAATGATCGATCTGCTACCATTCTTTTCTCAAGAAGACAATCTTGTATTTTGTCACGAAATTAGGGGACTCATGAAAGAAATGGGACTTTCTGAATATATTCCAGATGATTGGCGCCTATTTATTGACAGTTCAAAGCGAAGTTTAAAATGTGTCCTTCTACATAATGGGAATAAATATGGTTCAATACCACTAGCTCACTCAACGAAACTGAAAGAAGAATATAATACCATAGCTTTGGTCTTGCAGAAGATAAAGTATTACGAACATCAATGGATGATTTGTGTAGACTTAAAAATGGTAAACTTTCTTCTTGGGCAGCAAAGTGGTTACACGAAATATCCGTGTTTCTTGTGCCTCTGGGATAGTAGGGACAAAACACACCACTGGGTTAGAAAAGATTGGCCTCAGAGAGAAAACATGGACGTTGGGGAAAAGAATGTCATTAACGACGCTTTGGTTGAAAGAGAAAAAATCATACTTCCTCCGTTACATATAAAGTTGGGCTTAATGAAGCAATTTGTAAAGGCTCTTGATAAGAATGGGTCTTGCTTTGCATATATAGGGGTAAAAATGCATCAGTTGAGCACAGAAAAAACACAAAGCAGGGATATTTGACGGCCCACAAATAAGACAATTAATTAAGGATCCTGCCTTCATAAATTCAATGAATCAAGTTGAACGAGAAGCTTGGACATCATTTGTTGCAGTTGTAGAAAATTTTCTAGGCAAACATAAAGCTCAAAACTATGTTGAAATGGTTAACAAGATGCTTAATAGTTTCAAATCCTTAGGGTGCAATATGAGTATTAAAATACACTATTTACACAGCCACTTAGACCGTTTTCCAGAAAATTTAGGAGACATGAGTGAGGAACAAGGTGAAAGATTTCACCAAGATATTAAAGTTATGGAGGACCGCTACCAAGGAAGATGGGACATGCACATGATGGCAGATTACTGCTGGAGTTTAAAAAGGGACTGTTTAAAAAAACATTCAAGAATGTCGCGGAAAAAAAGCTTTCCAAGTGTTGAGTGACTATTTCATTTCTTCAATGTTTTTTTTTTGTTTGTAAGTACGACATAATATTGTATTTTGTATAACTAAAATAAAAATTTCGTATCTACTTTTGTTTACTACACTTACGGATTTGAGTTACAATAATGTAACTTATATTTCTCTAAAATTGTATATCTTAAAAATTTGAGCTCCTAGGTACAAATGAATACGTTGTTTGAATTCAGGACATCAAATTGATATAGAATCAGCTCAAAAAAACCTCGACACCAAAACAGCTGTTCCCCTGTGTAATGCCACTGCGCCAGGGAGGTTTCCAATGTTATCGTAGCTGGTATGGAAGCTTACATTCCATTTTCGAAGAAATGTCCTTCTAACGGCAAGCCTTGGTTTGACCGAAAATGCAAAGAAGCTGTTGCGTCTAAACATCTTGCCCACCGACAATGGCGTGAAAATCCTAACACCATAAATCGTAACACCTTTGTTCGTGCCCGAAACAGATGCAAATAAATTATCGACGAAACCAAGGAGGCACACAATCAGCGAATTAGAAACAGACTTCTCGCTTGTCCCGACAGTTCCAGGTCCTTTTGGTCAGTCGCTAAGGCAGTTAGTCAAAATTTCACGGCGAGATAGTTCTATTGTAACGACACCTGTTGAGAAAGCAAACTTGTTGGCCGAACTGTTTGCTTCACATTCTACTGCCGATTTCCAAGGAAAAACACCACCTACTATTCCCATAGTGCAGTCAAGGATGCCCGATGTTGTCTTCAGACAGCGTAACATAAAACGTTATTTTAATGAAGCTAGACACCAAAAAAAGCTTCTGGCGCTGACGGAATACCTGTCATAGTTCTCAAAAATTGTGCAAGGGAACTAACACCAATTTTCTGTAGACTTTTCAACCTATCCTACAAACAGGGAATATTTCCTTCCTGCTGGAAATGTGCCACAGTTCAGCCGATACCTAAAAAAGGCAAGAAGACCTTGCCAAACAACTACCGACCAGTCGCAGTGCTTTCAATAATATTTTAAGTCATGTAAAAAGGCTGTCAATCCGCATCTTCTAAAATACCTTGAAGGAATCAACATTATTAGCGATTACCAATATGGCTTTCGTAAACATAGATCAACAGGAGATCTTCTGACTTATGTAACACATGTTTGGAACAACGCATTTGAACATTTCAGAGAATCTCGAGCGGTTGCTCTTGACATATACAAGGCATTCGACCGTGTTTGGCACAATGGACTGTTGGCTAAGCTACGCTCTTATGGTATGTCTGACAAGTTCTGTTTGTGGCTCTGATGTTTCCTCAGAGAGCGTGCTTTATGAGTCGCAGTCGACACCTTTACTGTTAACGCCGGTGTGCCCCAAGGCTCCATACTGTCTCCTACTCTCTTTCTTATTTACATTAACGATCTGCTGGAAAGGACCGGGAATCCAATCTACAGTTTTGCAGAGGACAGTACGCTTATCTCTTCATTCACTTTGAACGCTCGGACACCGAGCAAGGGAAGTAAAATGATATCATTTGTGGTGGAGACGTATTTCTTTGAAAATTATATTTTTAATGAAAATAAGATGCTGGAAGGTTAAGAGTATATAAACTATAATTTTTGTGCCTCCTTGCATAATAGTAATCTCCGCGGTAAGAAATGCCTAAGTTTGAAAAAATTACAAAGGGCTAGGCTTGAGCTAGCTTGAGCTTTGGACATCATTCGTGCACATGCGTAACCTTTAAAACTGACCGAATTTCTTTTATCCGATTAACAGGTTGACTGCCGACCACTCCGATCGGAGTGCGTCGGGTCTCTTCGCCAACGCCGTCTACTCCGATCGGAGTTCGACATGCGTTCTTACGAAACGTTTTAGTATTCCATCGGCGTTGTATATGAAACGTGTTTCTAGTGGTGGCGTTGCTTAAAAACGCAAGTTCTAACAGGTTCTTAAGTGGTTCCGCGGATTTGCTTTTGGTTTGGTTGTAATCTGCCGTACAATATGGACAATCAACCTGGGCCTTCTGGTATTAAAAAAAGACATTGTAGTGATGAAAAAAAAGGTATATGATAAGAAAAAGAAGCTAACTGACACTGAATTATTGCAGCTATTGGAAGAAAACGGAGGTAGTAGTGACGAACATTACGTACCAGACACAGACGATAGTGATGTAAATTCAAGCTCCGAGTCCGAAGAAGAGAATTTTATAGACCCTATTCGGCCACATCGAACACTTCCTAGCCTTGATGAGATAAAATGGAACGACAGAGGTGCGTTAAAACAAATTTTGTTCCAGAAAACCCAGGAATTATTGGTGCAAATTCCAGGACAGGGTGCACCTATCGATTTTTTCGAAATGATCATTGATGATGATTTTTTACAAACTATTGTAGAACGAACGAACTCTTACGCAGTCGAGGTTTTGCTGCGCCCAGAAACAAGTACAAAATCACGTATTACTAATTTTAAAGATCTTACTCTTGACGAACTAAAAATTTTTTTGGCCCTGTTACTTCACACTGGCACAATATCCTTGAGCCGTCTTAACGATTATTGGAAAACTGATCCGCTATTTAATCTACCTGTTTTTAGAAAATATATGTCAAGGAATAGATTTTTGCTTATCTTGAGGTGTTTGCATTTTACATCTCCAGATATGGATCCGGCAGATCGGCTAGGAAAGATTAGATTTGTGGCAGATTTTTTAACAACAAGATGGGAGAAATTTACTATCCTGGAAGAGAGTTGTCTTTGGATGAAGCTATGGTACTTTATCGGGGTCGTCTCCAGTTTAAACAGTATATCAAGAATAAGCGTCATAAGTATGGTATGAAGTTATACATGCTGACAGAGCCTAATGGACTTATTTTGAAATTTCGTGTCTACGAAGGTGCGACAAATGTTTATGGTGGAAGCGGACATACTGAAAAGATTGTTTTACATTTATTGGAGGAAAAATTGGGTGTGGGACATGCTGTTTATCTAGACAATTTTTACAATACTGTTAATTTAGCTAGGAAATTACTTCAACAAAATACATACTGCACTGGTTCGCTGAGAGCTGAGAGGAAAGATAATCCGAAAGAGGTAATGAGTGCAAACTTAAAACGTGGTGAGAATAAATCTATGTTTTGCAATGGAGTGCATGTCGGAAAATGGCGCGATAAACGCAATGTTCAATACATTTCAACAGAATTTGGAAGCGAAATGGGCATTTTTAAAAACAAAAGAAATCAAGAATCTGAAAAACCTTCCGCAATCATTGGATATAATGCTTTTATGTCCGGTATAGATAGACAGGATCAAATGATGGCATATTATCCTTGCAGCCGTAAAACCATTCGGTGGTACAAAAAGTTATTCACGTATGTGCTGCAAATGAGCATGATAAACGCCTATTTTTTGTACAATAAATATTCGCGGTCTGACCAGTTACGATTATATGATTTCCGATTGAATGTCATAAGAAATTTACTAGCCAGACGACCAATTACTAATTTGCCGCAAATTCCTCCAGGCCAAATAAATGTCCACAGCATTAGCAAAATAGAAAAAATTGTTAGTCAAAAAAAAAGGAACTAAAGAAACAAAACGGGTAAGTAGAAAGGAATGCAAAGAATGCAGGAAAAATAAAATAAGAAAGCAAACAGTGTATGAATGCAAAATGTGCCCTGGACAACCAGGTTTTTGCCTTAATTGCTTTGAGGATTACCATAAAAATGTACAAAAATGATTTAGAAATAAATGTTTTGAGTTCATGAGTTCGATTTATTATTTCTTTACTTATTTAATTGGACACTCCGATCGGAGTGTTCGGCATCTAGTAAAAATTTTCACTTGCAATGCCGATTACTCCGATCGGAGTGAAATTTTTTTTTTCTAATATTTTGAATGGCACATAAAAAAAACAACACACCAAGACTCATTTTAATTCATATTTACCACAATAAAATAAAAATATTTGGAAAAATCTTACCGGCGTCAACCACAAACTCAAAAATATAGATCGGCAGTCAACCTGTTAAGGGCTACGTACACCTCGAATTTTCAAAAATTCGATTTTTTCTTTACGAATAATTATTCTACTTCTAAGAATTACTCAAAAAAAAATTAAGAAATTTTATTTCATTTCCAAGTTATAGCATTAAATGTGGCCTGGACTCAGAGTGGGACCGCTACCTGTTTTCAGATACTGTTTACAATAATACTCGGTCAGTATTTAATATTTTATAACTTTTAGTTTTTTAAGATCTTAATTACCTTTTCTACAAAATGTCGAAAGGTTTTTTTTTCAATTTTTCTGATAGACAATTTTTTTCATAAATAATTAAACATACATTTTTTGGTCGAAAATTATATGCTAAAGTTTGAAACACCAGTTATAATCGTCGGGCCGATTGTAACGTTTTTAAAAAACAATTCTTTTGCTTTTCAAAAACTTTTATTTTTGTTCGTTACGGAAAACTTTATTAGAACTTCGATACAACAGACACTCGTCCTGCGCTGGTGTGCGACTTACATTTATAAACTTTTTATGTCTATTTTGCAGAACGGTTTTTTTAGATAAAGGAAATCTACATCAATATATTCGATATATTTTAAGCATATTATCAGAATGTAACTCACCGTAAATTTCCCTTCTACGATTTTTAACTAGTACATTATTAAGTTGGGAATGTGGAATCTTTGACACAATGATACTACTCAGTATATATCACCACTACACCAAACACTTTATTTTTGCGCTCGACGCGCGTTTCGCTAACCATGTTAGCTTCATCAGGAGCGATGATTGACTAAAGCTAAACTACAAATCTACTCTATTTATACTTAGCCTAACCCTTGAATTACTCAAGCGGAACTAATGACATAGGCAAGGCCATCAGTTCCGGTCAAGTAACCAGTAGAGTGGACTATAAGGAATAGGCCCTCTATCTTTATTTAAACTACTTTTACATTTTATGATTTCCATACTTTCGTATGCGTTCAACAATCTCCTATCAGATACATTTTTTATTAATCTTAGATTATCTAATGTTACAGTATGATCAGCTTCAAGGGCGTGTTCGGCAATGCTAGACTTTTCTGTTCTATTGTATCTTAAGTGTGCTAAATGTTCTTTAAATCGTGTTTTAATTGACCTTTTAGTTTGCCCAACATACTTTTTGTCACTAATTTTATTAAGGTTAATTTACCAAAATCAAACATTTCAGAAAAAGTTTCATTCTTTGCTAAACAAAAATGGCTTGACTTAGAAATCAAGAATTTGTACACAAAACGTAGTATGTTAGAAGTAGAATCATACAGCATATTCAAAAAACTTACTTCAGGATTTAACAATATTGAATATGAAGTATGGAGCGAGTTCCAGAGGAAAATGTTTTTAGTTATTGATATTCAATATAAAAAGAAATTCTCTATTCTAAGTAAAAAATTAAAAAAGCTCTTACCGAAGAAGAATAGTCCTCAGGAACTCGTAAATATTGTAGAAAATCATTCATCTCAATCCTTTACACGAAATGAAATTCGCATCTTAAACAAAGGTCTTAACTTTGCAGTACCCCCCCCTAGAGATAATTTATCAGAAATAGTTGCTCACATTGAAAGTTCCATTAGTACACTTCCAGAAAATAGTAAAGCCTTTGTTAGGGAAGCATGTCGCAATCAAATATCGAAAAACATAGTTAACAACACAAATTCTAATTCACGAAAAAACATAAAAGTAGTTAAAGGATTGAAAAAGAAAGATGTCTTCTACTTAAAAGCGGATAAAGGAAATAAGGTTGTTATATTGGATAAGAAAGATTACTTTGAACGCGTAGATAATCTTATTGAATCTGGCCCTTATGAAAAGGTAATAAGAAATCCATTACCGAGAATGATATCAGAGGTTAAAAATTCTTTAAAAAAATGTAAGAACCTTGTCTCCGATTCGCTAAAATTTAAATTAAATGTGAGTAACCCGACCATACCAAAATTGTATTGCTTACCCAAAATTCACAAACCTGGAAAAGCAATGCGACCCATTGTTTCATCGGTCGGATCACCCACATATTTAATATCCAAATGGTTATCAAAAGAACTTGAGAAGTTACCATTAAATACTTTCGCAGTGAAGAATTCGTTAGAATTCATTAATAAAACAAAAAATCTAGTTCTTAATGAAGGTGAAGTCTTAATTTCTTTTGATGTTAGTTCTTTGTTCTCAAGTGTGCCAATTCCACAAACTTTACAATACCTCGAAGAATTACTTAGAATGAATGACTTTGGTAGACGAAATTATTTGTGAATACTTAACATTATCTAAACTTTGTATGGAACAAAATTATTTCCAATATAACAATCAATTTTATGTTCAGAAGAAGGAACAGCTATGGGTAATTGCTTTTCACCTCTCATAGCCAATTTATTCATGAGTAAGTTTGAAATCGAAGCCAGTCAAGAATTCGAATATTTCCCAAGAGTATGGTATAGGTATGTGGATGATATTTTCGCAATTTTTGATACAAAGAAAGCAAATATTGATGACTTTGTTTCTAAATTAAATAGCCGGTATGATTCCATTAAATTCACTTACGAAGTTGAGAACAAAGGACAATTTCCTTTTCTAGATATTTTAATTATTAAAAATAATAATAGATTAGAATTTGATATCTATAGGAAGGACACAGTAACAGATAGATATATTCCTAATGATTCATTTCATTGCAAACAACATAAATTAGCCTCATTACATTTTTTAGTTCATCGTTTGGTCACTTTCCCTCTGAATAGAGTAAACTTTAATAAAGAAAGGAATCGTATTAGAAATATAACTAGAGTTAATGGTTATGACGATGACTTAGTAAATAAGCTAATAAATAGACATAAATTTAGATTTAATATTCAGAATTCCACCTTTTTTTACACGCGAAGAAAATAACACCAAGTATGTCTCCATACCATATAATCCGAACTATAGCAAGGGACTCGATAAGGTATTTAATAAGGTAGGCCTCACCTTAGTCTATAAGTCAACAGACAATCTGAGGAATATCTTAGGAAATCCCAAAGATAAGATTCCTAATTGTGAGAAAAGTGGAATTTATGAAATTAGTTGTAATGATTGTGACAAAAAGTATGTTGGACAAACTAAAAGGTCAATTAAAACACGATTTAAAGAACATTTAGCACACTTAAGATACAATAGAACAGAAAAGTCTAGCATTGCCGAACATGCCCTTGAAGCTGATCATACTGTAACATTAGATAATCTAAGATTAATAAAAAATGTATCTGATAGGAGATTGTTGAACGCATACGAAAGTATGGAAATCATAAAATGTAAAAGTAGTTTAAATAAAGATAGAGGGCCTATTCCTTATAGTCCACTCTACTGGTTACTTGACCGGAACTGATGGCCTTGCCTATGTCATTAGTTCCGCTTGAGTAATTCAAGGGTTAGGCTAAGTATAAATAGAGTAGATTTGTAGTTTAGCTTTAGTCAATCATCGCTCCTGATGAAGCTAACATGGTTAGCGAAACGCGCGTCGAGTGCAAAAATAAAGTGTTTGGTGTAGTGGTGATATATACTGAGTAGTAGTACATTATTTTTAAATAAGATTAATTTTTATTTTTGCATATTGGATTACTCTTTGTGAAGTTATCCTGCAGACAAAGAGGCACCATAGTTTTCATCAGTGGTCCATTTAACCCGAGATAAAAAAATATGTTAACATTTAAAACATATTTTAAAAATGTTTTTTCTTATAATTTAAAGTACAATAAAAATATATAATCGCCATTCTTTTGTATTAATCACTTAGTAACCTTTAAAATATTTTTTTTTTTAAATACATACTTTTTGCAGCGCCCAGGTATATGTAACCCCATGTTGCATAAATAATTCTATAAAAATGCCAGACAGAATACCACCCCGGTACGTTCGGTTTGTTGTAAAAAGCTACTAAAAGTACGAGTACAAACCAGAATGTAGATGCGCAGGTCCCATCAGGCATCACCCGGTGTGATACCATCGAATCGACTTAGGCTGCATGAAGTTGCTTTTACAAGCTAATGCTTCGTGGCTGTGCCGATGTCCTCGGACTTCGCTGTGAAAAAATAACAGAATGATGAAAGTCTCGGCATCAAAAAATTTCGGAGTAACATTGCCCTCCGTTCGGATCGTCGGGTGGGAGCTTGTTCGGAAGCATCAACCTGCGCAAATTGATATTCAAAGTAGATTTGTGCAATATACGAGGCTTAAACTCGAATGTAAATTTAGTGCACCAATATCACTAATACTTAAGTACGGCCATTTCTTTTAATATGAAAAGAAAACACGTCGAATTTAAATCTACAAAAATAAGAAAACATAATAATAAAATACAGTCACATGATTGAATATAAAAAAGAAACACCAAAGAAATTACTAATATATAATATAATATATATATATATATATATATATATATATATATATATATATATATATATATATATATATATACATACAGTCCCTGGCCAAATTATTAGACGCACTGCAAGATTTCATGTAAAATATTAATTA
This sequence comes from Pachyrhynchus sulphureomaculatus, assembly GCA_019049505.1. NCBI lineage: Eukaryota > Metazoa > Arthropoda > Insecta > Coleoptera > Curculionidae > Pachyrhynchus > Pachyrhynchus sulphureomaculatus. The sequence continues at coordinate 157,005 of CM032455.1, read as the reverse complement.
CCGAGTGATATTGTACCGTTTTATTATTTTAAATTGATTTGTTTTTTTATTTTTATATTATCCAATCAATTACCTATTTATTTGACATAAATAAAACAGCATTAATTTAGAAAAGCATAAGTTTATTAAGTTTTAAAGAAAAGTGAAATTAATGTTAGTAAAAGTCAATATTTAGTTGAACCACCTTTAGCCGCTATCAACGCTTTAATTCTGCGCGGCATGCTATCAATGCAAGATTGTACTGTCTCCTGCATTTGAGGATGATGATTCCACACATGAATAATCTTTTCTAGGAGCTGGGTTTTGTTGGTAATCACATCTTTAGCCACTTCTCTTTTTCATCAGCTCCCACACATTTTCAATGGGGTTCATATCAGGGCCAATCCAACAGAGGGATATTTTTTTTCTGCCAAAAAACCTTTAACAGACCGAGCAGTGTGGCAGGGAGCTCCATCTTGCATGAAAGTGAATGGTTCCCCATTTGGAAACCATTCTCTGAGCTGCGGAATCAACCGATTTTGTAATACTTCTTTGTACTGATCTTGCCTCATTATTCCTTTGACGACGTACAGACGTCCAGTGCCCTTGCCTCTGATGACTGACCAAATCATCACTTTGGTGGGATGTTTAACCGTCGGGACGACACAATCAGGATGAAACTTTTCTCCATGTCGACGACGCACATACTGAGCTTTATTCTGCAAAATTTCGAATGTGCTTTCGTCACTGAAGCAAACCTGTCAAAAATAGGAAAAATATATAAACTTCCATGTTTATTTGCTTTATTTAACTGAAAATGATAATAATGTATCAATTATTGATTAAATTGCTGTATCTTACCGATCTCCAGAAGTCCACATCTTTGTCTTGCCATTGTTTGGCCCACTTCAGGCGCTTTGCTTTCATTGCAGCTGTTAACTTGGGCTTCCTGGCGGGGCAACAGGCCTTAAAATCTAATTCTTTCAATTTTCTTCGAACAGTGCGCTCAGAAGCATTTACGCTAGCATCCTGGAGTTGTGATTTTATTACCTTTGTGGTAGCAAATCTGTTTTCTACACAAATTTTCTTCAAACATCTCTCTGACCGTGGAGTCAAAATTGGTTTTCTACCACATCTTTTCTTTCTTTTCGGGCTTAATTCCTTCCCTGACTCAATTTTCTTTTTTATGCGTCGTACACTAGCTTCAGAAACCTCCAATCTTCGTGATATTTCTCGGTTTGTAAATGTTTTCGCAATCACAAGGGCCTTCACTTCAACTTTTTTACGTGGTGAAAGATCGCCTTTTCTACCCATAATGAAAATAGTCCAATTACTTTTTTAAAAACACTGCATACAAAATAAACTAATAACTGAGTAGTATAAAACTGTTAAACAAACAATCACAGTCCATAAAGCCACAGAAACACGTCCGTACCTGACTCGATTCCGATCGCGACTGATACAGGTTTGTACTTATTTACGTTCATGTATCACTTTGTCAACACAGTGTTGCCATATGTTAAAAATAAATACAAATATGTAGTCTACAACAATTCTTTTAAATAAAAATCAATAATATTGTAGTTTAAATATACCATTATTGCATAAAAACTCTTAAGAAACATAAAATTACTAAAAAAAATACAGTGCGTCTAATAATTTGGCCAGGGACTGTATATATATATATATATATATATATATATATATATATATATATATATATATATATATATATATATATATATATATATATATATATATATATATATATATATATATATATATATATATATATATATATATATTATATATATATATATATATATATATATATATATATATATATATATTATATATATATATATATATATATATATATATATATAGAAAATAGGAGGGACAGTAACAGGACACTGTTACTCTCCTTCCTATTATATATACAGTCAATCCAAAAAATCTCCATATACCACCTGCTTTCTATACTATTTTTTTGTTATGTTTAACTAATTCGTTAGTTTTTATTTTAAAAAAGATTAAACACTTTCGGGCAATTTCGACCACAATAGCTTTTATTAACAATTGCATAGGTGGCCGACTACTTCGGCTCTCTAAACTGTAATTCATAGTGCGTACCAAAATATCTCGGTTACCTAAATCTCATTAGAGTTACATAAACACTTTTTATAAGCTATGGTCATATCTGTCGTAATAACTAAAATCAATGGTTTTGGGACATATCAATAACAGTAACTTAAGTATAGTTAAATCTACGTAATGTAAACAAGCCAGTCTGCCTGAAAACAATTAATATTCTCCTTCTCATATTGCATCGTTCGGCCTATCCTAATTTCTTTTCAACCAGGCCCGGGTTTCTCCGTACAAAAAATGCTGACAGCTTATACGAGGCTGGTTTGAAAAGTCCGTGCAAAATAAAAACTACTTATGCGTTTGGGGTAAACCTTTTTTATTTTTCGACATAGTCTCCTTTTAAGCTTATACACTTCGTCCAACGATGTTCTAGTTTGTTGATCCCTTCCGAATAATAGGATTTGTTCCAAGTCTGCAAAATATCCATTAGTGTCTGCAATCACCCCCCTCGTTTGAATAAAATCTTTGTCCCGCCAGCCATTTCTTCAAATTGGGGAACAAATAGTAGTCCGAGGGAGCCAAGTCTGGAGAATAGGAGGGATGTGAAACGAGTTGGAATCCTATTTCCATTAATTTTGCGACCACACCTTCTGAGGTGTGTGCTGGTGCGTTGTCGTGATGGAAAAGGACTTTCTTGTGAGCCAATCGCAGGCGTTTTTCTTGCAGCTCGGGTTTCAAACGGTCCCAATAACGATGAATAATATTCACCTGTAATAGTTTTACCCTTTTCCAGATAGTCGATGAGGATTATCCCTTGCGAATCCCAAAAGACAGTCGCCATAACCTTTCCGGCCGAAGGAACGGTCTTCGCCTTTTTTGGTGCAGATTCCCCCTTGGTAACCCATTGTTTAGATTGTTGTTTGGTCTCAGGAGTATAGTAATATATCCATGTTTTATCCACAGTGACGAAACGACGCTTAAAGTCCTCCGGATTCTTCTGGAACAGCTGCAAATCATCCTTGCAACACTTCACACGATTCCGTTTTTGGTCAAGCGTGAGCAATCGCGGCACCCATCTTGCGGATAGCTTTCTCATGTCCAAATGTTTATGCAAAATATTATGTACCTGTTCAGTCGAGATGCCCACAGTACTAGCAATCTCACGCACCTTAACTCTTCTGTCATCCATCACCATATCATGGATTTGATCAATGATTTCTGGAGTCGTAACCTCCACAGGCCGTCCAGAACGTTCAGCATCACTTATGCCCATATGGCCAGTCCGAAAATTTTGAAACCACTTATAAACTGTTCTAATCGAAGGTGCAGAGTCACCATAATGTTTATCAAGCTTCTCTTTAGTCTCCTGAGGCGTTTTTGCTTTTTCATAAAGTAACGTTTAATCACCACACGAAATTCTTTTTCGTCCATTTCTTGAAAATCACTCGACTTCCTTGATTCACACGAATGCCAAACCCAAAGAAATAGACAAATATGGCTGAAACTTGGTGTGCGTTCATTCAAGAGATGCTACTAACTAAACATGACCTCGATACGCGCCGGTGGTGCCATCTCTCGAACTTTGCCCGGACTTTTCAAACCAGCCTCGTACATATGTGTATATATAGATATATATATATATATATATATATATATATATATATATACTAGCCGGGCCCGCGGCTCCGCTCGCGTGGACTTGATTCACTACATCGTCACTGCTTCTTCCTTATGTTACCCAACGTAATAAAATATCTCCCATTATTTCCCCTTGTCTCCCAATATTTCTCCTTATCTCCCATTATCTCTACATAATTTCCATTATCTAGGCTTATCTCTGCTCATCTCCCATTATTTCTTCTTATCTCCCATTATTTCCCCTTATCCTACCATTACCTCACCTTATTTCTCTTTATCTAGGCTTATCTCGACTTATCTCGCAATATTTCTCCTTATCTCCCATTATTTCTCCTTATCTCCCATTATCTCACCACAACTCCCATTATCTAGACTTATCTCTGCTTATCTCCCATTATTTCTCCTTATCTCCCATTCTTTATACTTATCTCCCATTATCTCACCTCATCTCCCATTATCGAGGCTTATCTCGACTTATCTCCCATTATTTCTCCTTATCTCCCATTATCTCACCTTATCTCCCATTATCTAGGCTTATATCCAAATATATAGAACATATGTATAAATTTATTAAAACACGTAAATCGGATAAGTGTTTCTCGAGTGATAAGCGCACTAACGGATAGACAGACAGACAGAGAGACGTTGCATTTTATATATATTATCTTCTTTGCTACATTATATTTTTCCATATTTAATGCTTTAGGCAGTGTATTGCAAGAGAACGCCCTAGCGGCAAACTTTTTTCCGTATTATCGTCACTGCTTATTCCTCATGTTACCTAACATAATAAAATATAATCTAAAACCTGGCTAGAGAACATATGTATGTTTTAAACAAAAACCACATAAATCGGATAAGTGGTTCTCCTGTCATAAGCGCACTAACGGACGGATGGACAGATAGACAGACAGACGGACAGAGACACGTTGCATTTTATATATATTATAGATATAGATTATTATATTATTACTATATAACCTGGCCAAAGAATATATGCATGAATTTAAAAAAGACACGTAAATCGGATAAGTGGTTCTCGCGTGATAATTGCACTAATGGACAGACAGAGAGACATTGCATTTTATATATATTATAGAATATAGATATTCTCTGCTATATAATATTGTTCCATATTTAATGGTTTAGATTGTATATTGCAAGAGAACGCGCTAGCGGCAAACTTTTTTCCGACTTCATTCACTGTTATCGTCACTGGTCATTCCTTATGCTACCTATCGTAATAAAATATAGCCTATAACCTGGCCGGAGAACATATGTATGTTTTAGAAAAAAGTACGAAAATCGAATAAGTGGTTCTCCAGTGATAAGCGCACTAACGGACACGGACTGTTACATAATATTATTCCATAATTAATGGTTTAGGCTGTGTATTGCAAGGAAACGCGCTAGCGGCAAAACTTTTTTCCGACTTCATTCACTATTTTGTCACTGGTCATTCCTTATGCTACCTATCGTAATAAAATATAGCCTATAACCTGGCCAGAGAACATATGTATGTTTTAAAAAAAAAGTACGTAAATCGATAAGTGGTTCTCCAATGATAAGCGCACTAACAGGCAGACAGACAGACAGACAGAGAGACGTTGTATTTTATATATTATAGATATATATATATATATATATATATTATATATATATATATATATATATATATATATATATATATCTATAATATATATATATATATATATATATATATATATATATATATATATATATATATAAATATATATCTATAATATATATATATATATATATATATATATATATATATATATATATATATATATATATATATATATATATATATCTATAATATATATATATATATATATATATATATATATATATATATATATATATATATATATATATATATATATATATATATTCCGGACTTTTTAGAAGAAGGGACAAAAGGGAGCTGACCATTGACAATGTTAGTGACGCAAGTCAACGTACAAATGGTCAAGCTGGCGGCTTTCGGGCAAACGCTGTCTTTATAGTAAAAGGTATTTAAAAATGGTAGGTAGATAGTGGTAGAACATAAATAGGCCTACAAAAAAGCATATGTCAATCTGCTAAAGTTAATCCACACAATTGAAACATTGGTTGGTTATAAAAACAGACGTGACCAAGTGATAAATTTGTCGAGTGTTGTTTCAGTAGCTAAAATTAAATCCTTATCAAAATAAATGTCTTTCGTTACATGCATTTCGTGTAGATAAAAATTGTCCTTTACACCAAACCATTTGGATAAGTAATTTAGATTTTAGGAGTGTGTTTTTGAATAAGCGTAATTAAAATAGAAGCACCTACACATGTGGCGACACAGTTTTAAAAATATAACTATCTTGGGCATGTCTAAGAGTCAGGTGGACTGTGCTATATATGGAAGAATTGTAGACCTTAATTTCTAATGTTAGGGGTAATGTTAGGATCATAATATATCACCTAATCTAGATATCAACGTGGCGCGGAGGGCGGGACAAGACGCGGTGAGGGAAAAAACGGCCACGAGCGAGGTGCCCTGCTAGTGGGGGGCAGCAAGCAGGTAGCGGTGTCGTAGACGGGGCGACCTACAAACCAGCCGATGCTCTCGCGCGGTTGCAATGTATCACGTTATCTGTTGTGTTTGTTACCTTTCAGTTTTGTCGATCCATGACCTGCTGTCTATAATTTGATGTTTTCGCTTTTGAGCGAACAAATTATACCGTGTCATGACTCTTCGTCATGACACGGTATAATTTGTTGATGTACATAATATTTTGCATGAAAATAATTAATGTTTCGTTGACGACGTGGACGAAATGATTTTTCAAGTGGATCGTTCTTATAGTTTTTGTTATTCGTAATTTTAAAATTCTTTAATTCTTTTGTAGGTACTTTGTTGGTGTCAATAGGTACTAAATAACAATAAAAAAAAAATATTTGAATTTTTTATTGTTATTAGTGTATTTTGGTTCAACAAGTACCTAATAGTGTGAAATTCATTTCTTCTTCTTCTTTTAGCAGCTTTTGCCGTCCACTCCTGGGCGTAGGCCTCCTCCAGTCTTTTCCACTCCATTCTATCCTTGGCTATATGGTGCCAGTTCCTGCTGACCTGTTGTTTCACGTCATCAATCCATCCAGTGTGGTCTTTGAACACTTCTGTGTCTTCAAGTCTCCACTGTATTAAGTGTTTCGTCCACTTCTTATCCGCCTCCTGTCTAGCGACGTGTCCTACCCAAGTCCATTTTAGAGTTGCCACACTAGCTTTAATCTCTTCTTCCTAAATATTTAAATCTATCGGTTCCTTTGATTATTGTTTCGTTCTCCTCTAGATCCTCCACGTTTCCCTCCTTTTTTGTTAGATATTCCGTTTTATCAAAGTTTATTGCTAATCCCGCTTTAGTGTATTCTTCTTTCAGTTTTCTTACCATATAACTGAGGTCTTCCTCATCTTGCGCTATGATTACTTGGTCCTTAATTTAATTATACCTACTATTTCACTGTCACTTAGATACCTGCTTCATTTAGTTTTGTGTGAGTGCACCTATTGCATTTCCTTTCACAATTATTACGTAGTTAATTTGAGTTTGAGATGTACAATGCAATTGTTTAATTTTTATTAAGTAGTTTTTTATTTTTAAGAAACTGTGCACGTGTGGTTGTCATTAAGGATTAAGTAGTATCTAAAGATAACATTATGCCTAAAAGAAAATCGCAACTTTCTAGAATAAGTCTGAGGCAAGGGGGGCAAGAATACGTCGAATTGGAGAGTCTAGCGCTGAACGCTCACAACGCCTTGCTAGCCAAAATATAAGAACACTAGCGCGTATTCCCGCGTTTGCTCTCACAATATTGTCATTGTCTTACAGGCAAGGCTTAATCTTTTAGTTATATTAATGATCGTTGTTGCTACATGGTATGAAAAATTACTTATTCCAATTTAACCTAAGCATTTGCAATAGTGATCCTATACTAACTTAATGTGCTTATTTTATATGATTGTGACCTAATCTAACTTAACCTGGGACTTATGCTAACTTAATCCAGCTTTACAATCTTCTGTCATGGTGGGTGGGGTGGGTCATCGCCTTCATCAGAGAGCGGGTCTCGGGTAGGGGTGACGGGCATGCGGGTGGATGAAGAAGGCGTCCCTGATTATTGGGTTGGGGTTTGGGACGCCTTGGCCAGGAATTTTGTTTGGATTTTTCTCATGTGGGTCTTTATGGTCGGGACACTGGGGTCTCTATGTAGTTGTTGTTTCTCATGAACTATGGATGCTCTCACAATAAACACGTCCCAGGGGCAAACTTTCAAACTCATCATTTTGAGACAGGAATATTTTTCTCATTATATGTCGAGTTATCAAGAGTCAGAACCTCAGAAAATCAATATATTTTGCTACTAGCAATTAATAAAACATCAAACACAGCATACAGAGAAGCTCTAAACCTATTAACATAGGTGCCTAAATTTTAAAACCTTTGAAAAAAATAACAGTTCCACGCGTTCGTAATCGCGGTCGGTTGCTAGTTGTTAATATTTTATATTTAACTATCCGTGCCCGCGACTCCGCTCTCGTGGGACTTGATTAATTACTATCGTCACTGCTTATTCCTTATGATACCTAGCGTAATCAAATATCTGCCATTATTTCCCCTTATCTCCCATTATTTCTCATTATCTCCCATTAACTCTACATAATTTCCATTATCTAGGCTTATCTCTGCTCATCTCCCATTATTTCTCCTTATCTCCCATTATCTAGGCTTATCACGACTTATCTCGCAATATTTATCCTTATCTCTCATTATTTCTCCTTATCTCCCATTATCTCACCATAACTCCCATAACCTAGACTTATCTCTGCTCATCTCCCATTATTGCTCCTTATCTCCCATTATTTATACTTATCTCCCATTATCTCACTTTATCTCCCATTATCTAGGCTTATCTCGACTTATCTCGCAATATTTCTCCTTATCTCCCATTATTTCTCCTTATCTCCCATTATCTCACCATAACTCCCATTACTTAGACTTATCTATGCTTATCTCCCATAATTTCTCCTTATCTCCCATTATTTATATTTATCTCCCATTATCGAGGCTTATCTCGACTTATCTCCCATTATCTCACCCTACCTCCCATTATCTAGGCTTATATCGAATTATATACAACATATTATATGTATAAATTTATAAAAACACATAATCGAATAAGTGATAAGCGCACTAACGGACAGACAGAGAGATGTTGTATTTTATATATATTATATCTTTGCAACATGATATTGTTCCATATTTAATGGTTGAGGCAGTGTATTGCAAAAGAACGCGTTAACGGTAACCTTTTTTTCGACTTGATTCACTATTATCGTCACTGCATATTCTTTATGTTACCTAACGCAATAAATTATATCCTATAACCTGGCCAGAGAACATATGTATGTTTAAAAAAAAAGTACGTAACGCACTAACGAGCAGACAGACAGACCGACAGAGAGACGTTGCATTTTATATATATTATAGATAGATAACCTGGCCAGAGAACATATGTATGTTTAAAAAAAAGCACGTAAATCGGATAAGTGGTTGTCCAGTGATAAGCGCACTAACGAACCGACAGACAGAGAGACGCTGCATTTTATATATATTATAGATATAGATTATTATTATTATATAACCTGGCCAATGTATGAATTTAAAAAAAGACACGTACAGTCAGTCAAAGTGAAACTCGTACACTATAAAAATTTTAAATATTTTTATCTCAGTGTAAAATAAACAACAGCAAATACATTTTGTGTGACCTGCGTATTAGTACAAATTCCTCAGCATATAGTGATCTAAAAAAAATTTGGAATGTAAACAAATTGTTATAAATTTGCATTTAGAACGCCAAAATTAAACTCGTACAGTTAGTATCTAATTGTTGTAAAAATACCTTGAAACAAATTTATTCTAAAATTATAGTGTCTGGTGATAGTTTTTCAAACATTTACTGTCGTTTAATTTTGTTTTTAAAATATGGGACGGCAACGAGGACAAACTTGCGTTGCCGAAAGGGAATTGATAATCCATCATTTTCAGATGGGTAAGTCCTACCGGCAAGATTGTGAACCGAAGTCATACAACAGTTCAAAGCATTGTAGACCGCTATAAAAATGAAAATAGAATAAAAAATAAAGTTAGGAAAAGTCCCAGAAAAATTTTTAATTATTACAACGAACGATGGATTTTGCGAAAAGTGGAAGAAGATCCAAAAATTTCTGCTCCTAAGCTAGCAAAGGAAGCTGAAAAATATTTGCATAAAAGTGTTAATCCACAAACAATTAGAAATCTTTTAAAAAAAAAACATAAATTAAATATCAGGGTTGCTAGAAAAAAGCCATTTATTAGTAAAGTAAATAAAGTTAAAAGACTACAGTTTGCTGAAGAATACCGTGAAAAGGATTTTGAATTCTGGAAAGAAGTTATTTTCACTGATGAGAGTAAGTTTAACATTTGGGTATCGGATGGGCAGCTAAGAGTATGGAGAAGGGCAAATGAAGCACTAAAAGAAAAAAAAATCTAAGAGCGACAGTTAAGCATGGAGGAGGATCCGTTATGGTGTGGGGGTGTATGTCTGCCAAAGGCCCAGGAAACTTACATTTTATAGAGGGTATAATGGATCAAAATATGTATTTGGACATATTGAAGCAAAATTTAAAGCAAAGCGCGGAAAAGTTTGGATTGCAGGGATCATTCAAATTTTAATCAGGATAATGATCCCAAGCATAAAGCACAACGAGTTAAACAATGGCTCTTATACAACTGTCCAAAAGTACTCGAAACGCCACCAAAAAGTCCAGACCTTAATGTAATTGAAAATTTATGGAGCCATTTGAAAATTGCCATCAGAAAACATGAAATTTCTAATAAAAATCAAGTCAAGGCTGTATTACAGGAAGAATGGGAAAAAATATCGCCAGAATATTGTGAAAAATTGGTGCGGTCGGTCCCCAATCGACTAAGAGATGTGATAGGAAAAACAAAGGCCTACCAACAAAATATTAGACAGTATAGAAAGCCATTTTTTTACATTTGTACGAGTTTCATTTTGAGGTTTAAAAATAATATTTTTTTTTTTCTGTTAAAATATTTGGAATAATTTACTATTCGCATTGTTATTTAGTTATACTAATTGGGAGTTAAATGATAAAATGTTATTCTTTCAGTGTGCTTTTTGTGTTACAAATAAAATTATATTGAAGCTAGTGTACGAGTTTCATTTTGACTGACTGTAAATCGGATAAGTGGTTCTCGCGTGATAAACGCACTAATGGACAGGCAGACAGACAGAGAGACATTGCATTTTATATATATTATAGATTATAGATATTCTCTGCTACACTAGCGACAAACTTTTTTCCGACTTCACTCACTATTGTCGTCACTGATGCTACCTATCGTAATAAAATCTAGCCTATAACCTGGCCAGAGAACATATGTATGTTTAAAGAAAAAAGTACCTAAATCGGATAAGTGGTTCTCCTGTGATAAGCGCACTAACGGACAGACAGGTAGACAACAGACAGAGATATGTTGCATTTTATATATATTATAGTTGTAATAAAATATATATCTATAACCTGGTCAGAGAACATATGTATGAATTTAAACAATCACGTAAATCGGATAAGTGGTACTCGAGGGATAAGCGCACTAACGGACAGACAGACAGACAAAGAGACATTGCATTTTATATATATTATAGATTATAGATATTCTCTGCTACATAATATTGTTCCATATTTAATGGTTTAGGCTGTGTATTGCAAGGGAACGCGCTAGCGGCAAACTTTTTTCCGACTTCATGCACTATTATTGTCACTGCTCATTCCTTATGCTACCTATCGTAATAAAATATAGCCTATAACTTGGCCAGAGAACATATGTATGAATTAAAAAAAAAAAAAAAACGTAAATCGGATAAGTAATTCTCCAGTGATAAACGCACTAACGGACAAACAGAGAGACGTTGCATTTTATATATATTGTAGATTTGAAAAAGGTGCTTTTACAGTAGTCTTCGTAAATGCCCCAATAATAATTTTTGTTGAAAAAAATATGACTAATAATAATCTTGAATGAAATACCTAATCTCAATGATATAAAATATTTCGCATATTATTTTAGTAGTATTTGTATAAACCAAGGTCAATTTTTTATATAAATGTCGCTTATCTTCTTTAGAGATAATTTACCTGAAATATTTGTGGGAACATTCTTTCCTTGAAATTATGTTTTATTGTTTGTTTCCGATGCTCCGCATGTTTACATCTAAACGTGATCCAAGGTTAAGAGGGGAAGGACGACTGGAAACTTGAATTTCGATTTGGTTAAATGTTAAGTGTTGTTAGATTTCTAAAGCTGAAAATACTCAGTGGTTCACAGACTTTCGCAATATATTTATCCACAACTCGGGTAGTATTTTTGTCAAGGCTTCGCTTGTTTATACCTAAACTCAATCTAACATTAACAGTGGACTTGAGGAAGAGCTTCTAGAACGGATGAGTTACGATTTGGTTAAATGTAAGTATTGTCAGATTTCTGAAAACTAAAATATTCAAAGGCTTTCGCAAAGGGAGCTTTGTAATTCTGTTCCGTGTTTTTTACTTGACCCTAGGGCACTCATTGCAAGTGCTAATGTATGGTTGATTTAGTGTTAAACGATTACTTACTAGTGACACCCGTAAAACCAATACAGTAATGAAAGTGAGCTACAAGTTGGTGACGAGTTTCTGACGGCGCGTGCGTCGACTTTTAAAATGGCCGCGCAATGTTTACATCTGATTTCGAAATGCGTCTTTTGAAATATATTGTCGATCGTTTCTTGACAGACGGAAGAGTGAGTTTATATAAAAAGAGAATTAAAAACGTTTGTAAGTGAAAAGAATCGAAAAGGTTGACAAACAATTTCTATAATCATGGGGAAAGGAGGTTATTGTTGTGCCGTTGACAGTTGTAAAAATAATTCAAAAAGTACGCCGAGAGTGAGTTTCTTCTTCTTCAAAGATGTTGAAAGGTAAGTGATTTGATTAAAGAATATCAATTGCGTAAGAAATCGTACGCGGATAAATTGAATAATCCTGAGAAGCTGTTTCTCTTATGACATTTTTTTGGTTATAGAGCTAAGATTTGGTTTGCAGCAACCAAACGCGTCATCAGTTGTCCAGTTGAAACGATTTATTTTTATATAAACTGGGAGTATTCAGTTACTTTTTATTTAAAACTATTTATATTTGTGTAAATTATAAATACCAGGTGTACAAGTATGAAATGCGGATTTTTTTTCTAAAAAAAAAAACATGTTAAATTCGGAAAAATGATAAAAAGTGCTTTATTCAAAGTATGGTCCATCGCTTGTTATTCATTTTTCCCATCTTTCGGGCAATTTGTGAATACCACGCCAGTAAAAAAATCGTCCCCTTTTGCTGCGAATCATTCATCGAGCCATTTTTTCACATCTTCGCACGAACCAAAGCGGTGCTCAGCAAGTGCGTGACCCATCGATGCAAGCAAGTGGTAATCGGAAGGAGCCAAGTCTGGTGAGTAAGCCGCATGGAGTAGAACTTCCCAGCTGAGTGCTTCCAACGTGTCGCGAACTGGTTTTGCCGTATGTGATGAAGCATTGTCATGAAAAAAAATGACTTTGTGTTGCCTCTTTCGATATTCTGGCCTTTTTTTCAAGCAGCGACCGGTTCAAATCGGTCAATTGTTGTTGGTAACGTTTAGTATTCACCGTTTCCACAGGTTTTAACAGCTCATAATAGACCATGCCCCTCTGGTCCCACCAAACACAGAGCATCGTCTTTCTGCCAAAGCGATTCGGTCTTGCGGTCGATGTGGATGGTGCACCTGGGTATATCCATGATTTTTTGCGCTTGGGATTCTCAAAATAAATCCACTTCTCATCCCCTGTAACTATACGATGCAAAAACGACTTCCTTTTGTACCGAGCGAGCAAAATGTCACACGTGTTTTTGCCCTTTTCCATTTGCCTGTCGTTCAACTCATGTGATCCCATCTATTCGGTCTTCTGAATCTTTCCCATCTCTCGTAGCCGATTGGAAACAGCTTGTTGACTAACGCCCAATTGCTCGGCGAGTTGTTTTGTGTTTGCGAATCATCTTCGTCCAACAATGCTTGCAATTCCACGTCATCGTATTTTTTTTGGCGGTTTTCCACGTTCCTTGTCTGCAACATCGAAGTCACCACTTTTGAAACGCCGAAACCATCGTGCACACGTATCTTCCGATGGAGCATGTTCACCATAAGCTTCTCGAAGTAATTGGTATGATTCAACAGCAGTTTTTCTTCAAATGAAAACAAAAAATTAATGCTGTCCGCGAATGCTCTTTGTTCGGTATAAATTTCGACATATTGAATACAACAACACAACACTATGCACACACTTTTCCAATTTATCACTCGTGCGCGTCTGACACTTGTTAGTGGGCACAACAAAATGGCGCAGTGTCAAATCTGTATAGCACAAACTGCATTGGTGTACCATTTATTGTCTGAAATCTGCATTTCATACTTGTACACCTGGTAAAACATATTTTTTTCTAAAATGTGTACTGTCTGTACGCTTAGAGAGAATATTTAAATCGCACTAATAAAGTCATATACATATTTGAGTCGTCAAAAATTTTTTTTAATTTGTCGGGCTTAGCTTGAATATAACATGTAGGCTGAAAAGTTTTTAGTCGAACCACATAAAACACATTTTTTTTTTGCAAAATTTGACCAAACGCTTTTCTAACATTTCTATACCTTTCTTGATCTTTATGAGAGAGAGATACAATCAATCCAACGCTTTTCTAACATTTCTATACCTTTCTTGCAGAAGGATTTGTCTTTTCCTTCAAAATAGGCCTCAGTTTCGGCGATAACTTCTTCATTGGAGCGAAATCTCTTTTCTGCGAGCATTTTTTTTTTAGGTCTGCGAATAGATAATAATCGCTGGGGGCCACATCTGGAGAATACGGTGGATGAGGAAGCAATTCGAACTTTAATTCATGCAATTTTGCTATCGTAACCATTGGCTTGTGACACGGTGTTCATGTTTCATCCATTGTCACATATCGCATGAAAAAATTCATTTTTATTGCGCTTAAAACAGGTCCAAACAGCGCTCAGAATCATCAACACGTTGTTGTTTTTAGTCCACTGTGAGCAAACGCGGTACACATTTCGAACAGAGACCAACACATTTTTTTGATAACTTTAGGGTGTCGGCTATCTCACGCAATTTCAGTTTACGGTCATCCAAAACAATTTTGTTATGTTTTCCGGTGTAACAACCTCAATAAGCAAAGCCTTATTGCAAAGTATTAATAATACTATAATATTCTCGTATTTCTGCTTTGAAGCAGACTTCTTACAAATTTTTCAGTTTTTACTTACGGAAAATGTTTTGTTTCCGTTATTTATATATTTTGGATTTAAATGATTTTACTCTTCACAAAATACTTTCTATCTTCTCTTAAATTTACGGTATAATCTCTTTTCCTTGCAGAATCTTTTTAATTTTTTTTTTGCAACGCTTATTTTTCACATGCCTTATCGATATCTCAAGCTATTAAGGCGAAGAAATTACAAGGTTAGGTTAGTATTCATCTTCTATAGCAGGGATGTCAAAGATACGGCCCGCGGGCCGCATCCGGCTCCCGGGACGTATCAATAAGGCCCGCGATCGCAATCTGTCACAGAAAGAAGAATCATGTTTTTTAGAGCTTTTAGACTTCACTCGATTCCTCTACGGAAGTTGTAAAATGCGCACACTACATTTATAAGTAATTTCAAGGGCAGCGCGTGCCTTGACAAGCGAGAGAGATAGACAGTAACGCCATCTCTTAGCAACAAGCGGAAATACCCTATTATTTTTGTTGAGAACAATAGAATCTTCCACGCGCTTCGAGTCTAGACTAGAACCTTCCTTATCGATATTATAAAAGGAGTGCGTCGGCGCGACGTGAGTCAGTTGAGTGTGAGTCGAGTAATCGAAGCGATACGGTCGGAGAAGGATTTTAGTTGTACTGCGAAGTAGTGATTGTGAAGGTATTGTGCATTTGTTTGTGTTGTGCGCGTGCGATATCCATAATTGTTGTGTCGAGTTCCATAATTGTTACGATTTTGGCATAATGTCACAAAAACGTAAAGTTGATAGTGAGTGCAGAGTTTTTTCAGTCTAAATCGAAATTACATATTTTTTCATAGAATGGAAAGGTAAACCCTCTGTGTTTGATTTGCAATCAAACAGTTGCTGTTTGTAAGGAATTTAACTTAAAGGGACACTATGATACGAATCATAAATCAAAATTCGATTGTTACACTGAAAAAAATAAGAATGGACACATTGTCATCTTTAAAATCTAAACTTCAAGGTCAACAATCGATGTTTACTAAAGCTAATACTGAGAGCGAAGATGCTCTAAAATCAAGTTTTATTATTGCATTAGAAATCGCGAAGAGATCAAAACCTTTCACTGATGGTGATTTTATTAAAGAACTGTATGTTGAAAGTTGCCGATGTTTCATTTCCATTTCAAAAAGTCAATAATTCAAAATATTTCGCTGTCAAGAAACACTGTTGCTTCAAGAATAAATGATTTATCTCCAAATTTGGTTCTTCAACTGAAGGAGACAATTAAGGAATTTACAAACTTTTCACTGGCTGTTGACGAGAGCACTGATACTGTTGATACAGCTCAACTTGCTGTTTTTATACGAAGTATTAACAGTAACTTTGAAATAACTGAAGAACTATTAAAGTGCGTTCCATTGACAGGTACTACAACAGCAAATGATATTTATTCTGCAATTGAGCATTTGATAGCAGAATATGAACTCGACTGGAATATACTTAGCAGCACAACTACGGATGGCGCTCCTGCCATGGCTGGCAAACATTCGGGCGTTGTAACTAAACTAAAACAGAAAACATCAGGAAATTTTGTGGGATTTCACTGTATAATTCATCAGGAATCATTGGCATCCAAACATTTAAATATGGACCATGTCATGCAACCTATAATTAAAATAGTAAATTTTATAAGGAGCAGAGGACTAAATCACCGACAGTTCAGACAGTTTTTACAAGATTTGGACGAAAAGTTTTCTGATGTTCCTTACTTCACCGAAGTTCGTTGGCTCAGTCGAGGAGTAGTTTTAGAAAAAATTTTTGCATTACGTGACCCTATTCAAGCTTTCATGTTAGAAAAAGGCAACCCAATTGATTATGACAATGACTGGTGGGTTGATTGTGCCTTTTTGGTAGATATGAATAAACACTTGACTGATCTGAATGTAAAGTTACAGGGTAAAAATCTGATTGTCACTCAAATATATTCATGTATTCAAGCTTTTGAAACAAAGTTGAGGCTGTGGGAAAATCAGGTAAAAAATCAAACTTTGGATCATTTCCCTCATTTAAAATCATTTGGCACAGTGAACCAAAAAAAATTGGATCAATATTCTCAACTTCTGCAAAATTTGATCACGGAATTCAACAATCGTTTTGAAGACTTTCACAAAATGAATGAAATGGAATTCCCAATTTTCAACAATCCATTCAATTTTGAAGCTTCACAGGCACCAGTTCATTTGCAAATGGAGTTGATAGATCTTTAATCGGACAGTATTTTTGAAAGAAAAATTTAAAGAGATTAACGCTCTTACATTTTATACACAATATTTCAAGAGTTTGGATAACTACCCGGAATTAAAAAAGCATGCAGCACGCATTCTCTGCATGTTTGGTAGCACCTATTTATGTGAGCAGATGTTTTCCGTCATGAAAATAAATAAGAACAAACATCGCACAAGACTTTCGAATGAACATCTCCAATCAATTCTTAAAATAACTACAACGAATATGATACCTGACATCAATGAGCTTGTCAAAAACAAGAGAAGTCAGGTATCTGGATCCTCGAGCTCAAAATAATTACCCTCTTTTATAACTTTGATATAATTTTTAACAGCCGTATATTATATACTATATAATTAAATAAATAAAATGTTATAATAATTCAGTACATTTTTTTTATTTGAATCTGGCCCGCCTACACATTCTAAATTTAATATATGGCCCTCTGCAAAATTGAGTTTGACACCTCTGTTCTATAGGTTTTTTTTTCCTTCATTTCAAGGTTAAGCATATCGGTTATTATTTGATGGGTCAACGCAAGTTTCCGAATTAAAATTGTGTCTAGCCAGTTTTTATCACTTCCTTCAATATTTCTAAGGTAATACGAGTGTGTAATAAATAAAATTTCATTTCAAATTAACACTGCAGACACTGTAATGCCATTGTGCCAAAGATTGCAAAATCTCAACATATTCTGAACACTAATTAACTGTTAGTGTTATTTTGCAATGAAAGATTATCATTTCAATTTGACTGTAATTTCTTAGTGGTTTGTATACATGAGTAGGAAAAAAAAACAGGCCCTACCATAATAGCGATAAGAATAAAGAACTTCAAATAATCTCTTTTATAAGTTCCTAAATAAGGTAAATCGTTCTCCTTAATAAAGAATTTTCTAATTTTGTCTCAATACAGCGCAAGCTCCGAATGGTGAGCACATGCGTCAAATAAAGGTAAAGACGGTGGCATACCAACATAAGCGTTGCAAAATCTCTCTATATAAAATTTTTAGACACTTCTGATAGGCTTGACAAACTAGT
The DNA here is from genome assembly GCA_019049505.1 of Pachyrhynchus sulphureomaculatus. Taxonomy (NCBI): domain Eukaryota; kingdom Metazoa; phylum Arthropoda; class Insecta; order Coleoptera; family Curculionidae; genus Pachyrhynchus; species Pachyrhynchus sulphureomaculatus. Next base: position 138,547 of record CM032455.1, on the reverse strand, counting down.
GATCCGTCCCTAGAAAATTTGACCTTGACTAGAAGTCTAAAAAAATAAAGTTTACAACATGAAACAGCGTTTTAATATTTGCTAATTTTTTAGTGTTCCGTTTGGAACACTTGTAAGATCACTTTGGTGTTTGTCCGTCTGTCACACCCGATTTTCTCCCGAAACTATTTGTCATAGAAAGTTGAAATTTGGTACTAATATAGGAATTGATGGTCTCATCAGAGCCGTGTAGTTTTGAAAGTTAAATTTTGACTTAAGGGGTTAGTTTTGGGGGGTGAAATCGGGAGTAAAAAAAAATTACTAGGTCATCGAGTGTGGTGTCAAATGAAAGCTTGTGAAAACACGAGTAAAAACTATATATATATATATATATATATATATATATATATATATATATATATATATATTTATTTATTTATATATATATATATATATATATATATATATATATATATATATATATATATTAATTTTCATTTATCAGGCGTGTTTAGAGACCATTGTCCTCTCAGAACGCCTCCGCGTTAGCGGGTTCTCTTACAATATACTGCCTAAACCATTAAATATGGAACCATATCATGTTGCAAAGAATATAATATATATAAAATGCAACGTCTCTCTGTCTGTCTGTCCGTTAGTGCGCTTATCACTTGAGAACCACTTATCCGATTTATGTGTTTTTTATAAATTTATACATATGATATGTTCTATATAATTCGATATAAGCCTAGATAATGGGAGATATGGTGAGGTAATGGGAGATAGGTATAAATAATGGGAGATAAGGAGAAATAATGGGAGATAAGCAGAAATAAGTCTAATAGGAGTTATGGTGAGATAATGGGAGATAAGGAGAAATAATGGGAAATAAGGAATAATATTGCGAGATAAGCCTAGATAATGGGAGATAAAGTGAGATAATGGGAGATAGGTGTAAATAATGGGAGATAAGGAGAAATAGTGGGAGATAAGCAGAAATAAGTCTAAGTAATGGGAGTTATGGTGAGATAATGGGAGATAAGGAGAAATAATGGGAGATAAGGAAAAATATTGCGAAATAAGTCGAGATAAGCTTAGATAATGGGAGATAAGGTGAAATAATGGGAGATAAGTATAAATAATGGGAGATAAGCAGAGATAAGTCTAGGTAATGGGAGTTATGGTGAGATAATGGGAGATAAGGAGAAATAATGGGAGATGAGCAGAGATAAGCCTAGATAATGGAAAATATGTAGAGATAATGGGAGATAAGGAGAAGTAATGGGAGATAAGTAGAGATAAGTCTAGGTAATGGGAGTTATGGTGAGATAATGGGAGATAAGGAGAAATAATGGGAGATAAGGAGAAATATTGCGAGATAAGTCGAGATAAGCCTAGATAATGGGAGATAAGGAGAAATAATGGGAGATGAGCAGAGATAAGCTTAGATAATGGAAATTATGTAGAGATAATGGAAGATAAGGAGAAATAATAGGAGATAAGAGGAAATAATGGCAGATATTTTATTACGTTATGTAACATAAGGAATAAGCAGTGGCGATAGTAGTGCATCAAGTCCACGCGAGCGGAGCCGTGGGCACGGCTAGTATATATATATATATATATATATATATATATATATATATATATATATATATATATATATATATATATAATGTAATATTTGGGCACACTTTTATCTGTATTATTTTGAAAAAATTCTGGAATATTCTCCACGGGGTGTAGATGTTTTTAAATTTCGAGATTAACTAAATAGTATGAGGCAAAAGAATAATAAAAATAGAAATAAAAAGTCGTTAACTTATAGATCCAACAGGCTAGGAATACTTCTGCCTACTCAAAAATTTGACCTTGACTGGGAATATTGGAAAAAAAAAACTTTAGAATAATTACGTATTAGTTTGCTCATGAATTTAGTACCGTAAAACGGGATAACTTTAGTACTGGGAGGGAGGGGGATAAGTTAAGAATAGCACACGATGTTATGGTTGTGAAATTCCACCCGACGCATGGTCGACAATGCTTCATCAACCACAGCCTGAATAACACTTAAAGTTTGTCCAGTAAGAACGTTTCCGATATTTTATTTTTAGTAGATGCGATCCTAGTGATTCAACAAAAAATCGGTAGGGGGAAACTTTGTCTACGACGCATTTTAGTAAAAGTATCAGGCATTTCCGAACTTTCGTGGAAATCACGTAAAATCCAAAATATTTTTTTGTACGCGTCGGTTCGAGGCAGTCTGTCTTTGTTCCCAGCCAAAAGGACCTAAAATGATGCATTCTGCATCATATATTAAAAAGTCAGCGTCGTTTGTAAAGAAGTGGGTAAATCATTTTAACGAGACGAAAAATGTCGACGACTTGCCAAAACGTGGCTCGGTAGGCAAAGTCACTACGAAAGTTGAAAAACGAATCGTGTCTTGGTTTTCACCGGACCCGAAATTGATGTTGCGTCAAGAAGCAGCAAAATTAAGGAAATCGCGTTTGAATGTATCCCAAGAGACTATTCGACAACATCTTCGTGCTTATGATATCAAATTTCGAAGATTGGAGAAACTTTTGCTGGGGAAAAATCACGTCGCAAAGGGCCCCTCAAAATTGCCGGACGCTAACCCTATTGAAAACGTTTCGTCCCGAGAAAAAGCTCAGCGGAAAGGCTCTGAGAAGTTTGATTCAGTTGTCTCCCGATATTCGAAAAATTTGCAAAGTATGCAGAAAGTCTCGTCGACAGCATGCCTCGAAGATGCCAGGTGATTATTGATGTAGGAGGCGATTGGACAACTTGCTAAGGTAATTACGCCGTTGTTGCACATCAAAAAATACATTGATGGTAAAAATTGTTCTCGAAACACTTTTTTTTTCAAGAATACGAACGGTTACGTTCTTACTTGACAGACTGTATAGTTATACCAATCAATACTGATTGATGGGTTTGATAAAAATAATATACGATTAATTAAACGAAAGTTTATTATGTTATGATATCGCGCTTGTAAAAATATTTGTAGATAAATAATTAAGTAAATACATATTATTGAATTTAGTCGCAAGCAAGTGTAATAGTAGTGGAATATTTGTGATTAAATTAAGAGAATTAGAAATTGTGGCTACATTTTACCATCAAATTGTTATAATTAAACTTGTACTTGTTTTAATTATCGAAAATTTGCATCAACTGGATAATGAAGGGAAGATATCTGTCCTTTTTTTGATAAGAAGTCACTAAGAAAAGCAATATTTGGACCATCCAGGTATTAATTAGTTTGACCATACTTACTGAATTGTTAACAATTTACTGCCTGATTTACTAAACAGGTTTAACTTTAAAATTGGTCTAATTTGACAAACTACAGTTTTTTGAAGATGTGCAGTACAATAATAAAAAATTTTGTATTTGTGTTAAAATAAAAACGAATAATTACACAGTGCAACACATAAAATGTAAACTAAATTCTGACTTCAGTTTCTGGAAGTGCCCACCCAAACTAGCAAAACCCTATTTGGGTTTTGATAGTTTAGTTCGAATTTTTTTTTGCCATCTTCAATCTTTTTGCTCGAGCTTTAGTTTTGCACGGCTATATCTCATAAATTATTGAGAATTTCTCAATGCAATCTTCAGACGCAATGTTCTTCACACCAAAATACACAATTTTTGTGACCATGTCGAGGCCCGATTTTCACTCTTTCCAGGGTGTTTTTAGCGCAGAAAGCCCGAAAAAATATCATTTTTTCACATTTTCGACCATAACTCACAAACCGTACATATTTTAGCATAACTGTCCCGACAAAAAAATGTTCTCTGCATCAACACGAGTAACTTTACTGAACATTGCAATAACCTACAATCGATCCTTATAGTTCTTTTGGTCCTTGTAAGGAATTTCGCCACCAAATAGTACATTTCACACCAAAATTTCAGCTTTCATCAGCAAATATATCTTTTTAGTGTTCCGTACGGAACACTTATAAGATCACTTCGGTGTCTGTCCGTCTATCTGTCCGTCTGTCTGTCCGTCTGTCACACCCCGATTTTCTATGAAACTATTTGTCATAGAAAGTTGAAATTTGGTAGTAATATAGGAATTGATGGCCTCATCAGAGCCATGTAGTTTTGAAAGTTAAATTTTGACTTAAGGGTTAGTTTTGGGGGGTGAAATCGGAAGTAAAAAAAAAATTTTTTTACTAGGTAATCGAGTGTGAGTAAAAAATATATATATGATGTAATACTTGCACGCACTTTTCTTTGTATTATTTTTAAAAAATCGCGAAAAATTGCTGTCCACCCGCCTTATCTCGGAAAGTACTTATCAAAAAATTTTGAAAAAATTCTGGAATATTCTCCACGGGGTGTAGATTGAACGAAAATTATCACGAGTGCATTATCGGTAATAATTTATCTGGTATATAAAAAAACAGAAATTTCAAGGTCATCAATTTTCAGTAAAGATTGGAAATAAACTTTGTTGAAAACTTATTTGGGGTGTGTTTTGTGAAGTCACTGATCATTTTATATCACCGTAACATAAATTTTGACTTAAAGGATTCGTTTTGAGGGGTGAAATCGGAAGTGAAAAAAAATTTTTTTACTAGGTCATCGAGTGTGGTGTCAAATGAAAGCTTGTGAAAACACGAGTAAAATATATATATATATATATATATATATATATATATATATATATATATATATATATATATATATATAATGTAATACTTGCGCACACGTTTCTTCGTATTACTTTTAAAAAATCGTGAAAAATCGCTGTCCCCTAGCTTATTTCGAAAAGTACTGCTCAAAAAATTTTGAAAAAATCCTGAAATATTCTCCACGGGGTATAGATTGAACGAAAATTATCATTACCTTTAATAATTTATCTGGTATAGAAAAAAACCAAAATTTCAAGGTCACCAGTTTTCAGTAAAGATTGGAAGCAAACTTTATTGAAAACTCATTTGGGGTGTGTTTCGTGAAGTCACTGATCATTTTATACCACCCTAACAAAATTTTCTATTTTAAAAACAATCGTACGGAACACTAATTGTGCAAGTTCAACTTGCACTTTACCGGTTTTTTGTGTTAAAGTTTATTTCGCAAATTTTTATCCATTTTATAGAGCTATTGAAAATTCAGAATTTAAAAAAAAGGCAAAAAAACGTGTTTTCAATCGATTTCCATAGCCGCCCGAGAAGTCGATGGTTTTCACCTCTTTGATGGTCGTTTTAATTCATCGTCTGAATCTGTATCATCACCATCTGAGCTCGCCCTGAATAAAATATTTAAGGGCATATCTCTTTCGGTGTGTCCTTCATCTTCTTCTTCGATGCCTTCATCTTCATGTTAGGATATCTTTTGACTCCACCAACATACTTCTGCAAACAATGCATCCAGCTGTTTTCCTTTGTATCGTTTTTTCATTGGCATGGTGATCTGATGGAATCGCTCCCCTTGTTCGTCCGATTCGCTGGGCAATTGTTGTAAGAACTCATCAAGGTGATGGTGCATAAAATGCAATTTTTAATGTCATGGATGAATTTATTTTATGAAAATAGGAGAGCATTATTTTCACCAATCTCTTTATTTCGTCTAGCTGTACACGACTCTTCCCTAAAACGCCCTCGATTACAGCTTTTATTGCGTCCCAGGCTCGCCGGTAATTGTGTGTCAGCACGTTTGTAAACTTTTGTTATTGCAATGTTCAGCAAAGTTACTCGTGTTGATGCAGAGAACATTTTTGTCGAAGACAGTTATGCTAAAATATGCACGGTTTGTGAGTTACGGTCGAAAATGTGAAAAAATGGCATTTTTTCGGGCTTTCTACACTAAAAACACCCCGAAAGAGTGAAAATCTGGACTCGACATGTTCACAAAAATTGTATATTTTGATGTGAAGAACATTTCGTCTGAAGATTGCATTGAGAAATTCCCAATAATTTACGAGATATAGCCGTGCAAAACCAAAGCTCGAGCAAAAAAATTGATGATGGCAAAAAAAAAAAATTTGAACTAAACTATCAAAACCCAAATAGGGTTTTGCTAGTTTGGGTGGGCACTTCCAGAAACTGAAGTCAGAATTTAGTTTACATTCGATGACCTCGAAAATGTTGCACAGTGTTATTTAAAAGTTCTAATATCTATTAACTTTTCTTCCTGTTTAATAAGGTCTTATTTCTTGGTTTTTATGTTAACATTTCTCCTAATGACGATTTATTGCTGACTTTTACCATATGAAATATAATACTAGAAGTTTGAAATTCCTTGATAAATGAATCGGCTCGACGTTTTAGACCCTTTTAGAGATTCTGCCTGTTGATGTCTACTTTAACTGATTAACACGATTTTATTAATTTTGTGTATATTTTTTACATGGGTCATTCTCATTGAAACTGCACTTCTGCATGTCCCTCCGCTTTTAAAAATTCTAGGTACTCACCATTTAAAACGATGTTGTTTTACAAAAGCCCAAGGGATATCCCACTATAATGAGATTATTTTACGCTATTTTTCAATTTTTAATGCCCTCTTGTATACAAGATAAACGTAGAGGGTGTTTTTTATAGAGGTATAGAACTTTGAAATGGAATAAAACAAAGATGAATTTTTTAAATTGACATGAAATTTACTTTATTCGAAAGATAATCTTCTGGCATTATAATTTAAATATGACTTCTGGCATATGACCGCCACGGCTGGCTCGGACGTAGTCTAATCTGGAGGTCCAATTTTCGATGACTTTTTCCAACATTTGTGGCCGTATATCGGCAATAACGCGGCGAATGTTGTCCTCCAAGTGGTCAATCGTTTCGGGCTTATCGGCGTAGACTAGCGACTTCACATATCCCCACAGAAAATAATCTAGCGGCGTTAAATCGCACGATCTTGGAGGCCAATTCACGGGTCCGAAACGTGAAACTATGCGGTTACCAAACGTTTCCTTCAATAAATCAATTGTGGCACGAGCTGTGTGACATGTTGCGCCGTCTTGTTGAAACCACAGCTCCTGCACATCATGGTTGTTCAATTGATGAACGAAAAAGTCAGTAATCATGGCTCTATAGCGGTCACCATTGACTGTAACGTTCTGACCAGCATCGTTTTTAAAGAAGTACAGACCAATGATTCCACCAGCCCATAAAGCACACCAAACAGTCAGTTTTTCTGGATGTAACGGTGTCTCAACATACACTTGAGGATTATCATCACTCCAAATACGGCAGTTTTGTTTATTGACGTATCCATTCAAACAAAAGTGAGCTTTACCGCTAAACAAAATTCGCTTAGGAAAATCGGGATCAACGGCAATCTTGTTTTGGGCCCATTCACCGAATCTACGCCTTGCTAGGTGATCGTGTGGCTTTAATTGTTGCACGAGTTGGATTTTGTAAGCACGCAAACCAAGATCTTTCCGCAAAATCTTCCATAAAGTGGATGGACACATATCCAATTCCTGTGCACGATGGCGGATAGACTGATTCGGGTCTTCCTCTACGTTACGCTCTACAGCAGCAATGACTTCTTCTGTACGCACTGTACGACGTCTCTGTGGATGCGTATTATCATTTAGAGTAAACGTGGTGCGAAAACGTTCCATAGTTAATCGAATTAATTGCTCTGATGGACGATTATGCTGACCGTAAAATGGACGTAGTGCGCGATACGTATTTCGAACAGAACCATGATTTTCAAAATAAATTTGCACAATTTGGAAGCGTTGTTCAGGCGTCAGTCTATTCATGTTGAAATGCCAAACCAAACTAAACATAAATCACTTGACAGCTGACAAAATGGCCGCCAGTTAAAAAAGTGTTGCCAACTTCAAAGTTTTATACCTCTATAAAAAACACCCTTTATATACCGTCAAACGGGGTGACTTCGGACAGTTTTTAGAGTTTTCTTCAAATTTCTTCCAAACTAAAATAATACCCAGACTATATTTTTTTACCAAGTATAGTTCAATTATCGTAGAATCCAAATACTAGCACAGATTTTATTTTGCGCCATTGGAAATTTTTTTTTTTAATTTTAAAAGTGTCCGAAGTGACCTCGTAGGGTGGGGTGACTTTGGACACATATGTAAATCGTACAGGTTTCGATGTTTCCGCACCGCTGGGATGACTTCGAACACATATTTTTATACACATAACACATATTTTTATATACATAGCAAATACGTTTAATAAGAACTGTAGTTATTCAATATTAGTATTCACAGGTAAATTTTCAAAAGTATAACGGTCTCTTCGTTGCTCGAGTATGTTTAATTTTTGAAAAATATCTTCACTACAATGTCGCTTTCTTCATCTATGATTGGAAATACAAAAACACAACCTTCTCCGGTGTTTTTTTTTCTTAGAAACTTCACATGTATATGATTTCCTTGTTTACTAATAATTTTTCCTACATAAAATTTTTTCTTCGTGGAATAGCAATGATATCAAATTCGTTAACTTGTAGTTCTGCAGTTTCTGTTGTCTTCGCCTTCTTTTGGCTTTGTATGAGTGTTTTCAATAGCATTGACTCCGAATCCGAATCACATGAAGGATCACTCTCAAAAGCAATAGCTTGGGAAGATTTTGTAGTTTTTTGACAACCTGAAGTTGAAGGTCTTGCTAGAGCTGCATTTATATCCTTTTTACTAATTTCTCGACCAGGTGGTACATTTATCCGCTTTATCCGTTATTTTCCTGAGGGTTTCTGTTTTCTTTTAAGAAATCCAATAAAGATTAATCAAGCATAGGAGTACCTATTTCTTCCTCACTCCTCATATGATTTGGTAAACGTTTAATGACTTTTTGCGGATTGAACGGAACTATTCCACATCCTTGAAATCCAGAAAGAATATTTGCTTCGGACTTAGCTTGAATGAACTGTAGTGTTCTTTGCAATAGCTGTGGAAAGTTTGATTTCTGAAAAGTATCTTTCCTCTGGTATTTCCATTCCGTCAATATTTTTCGCTAACCCTTCTTTAAAGGCCCAAAAAACGACACATCAAGGGGTTAACACAGATGTGTCCAGTTTGGTGGCAACAAAATGAATTTTATATCATTTTTATGACATTTCTCTATCACTTTTGTGGTTAAATGGTGGAAAATATGGCAAACCATTCGTAAAAACGTTGCTACCTCGAACCAGCCCGACTTACTAATGCTACGAGGCTGGTTTGAAAAGTCCATGCAAAGTCCGAGAGATGGCATCACCGGCGCGTCTCGAGGTCATGTTTAGTTAGTAGCATCTCTTGAATGAACGCACACCAAGTTTTAGCCATATTGGTCTATTTCTTTGTGTTTGGCATTCGTGTGAATCAAGGAAGTCGAGTGATTTTCAAGAAATGGACGAAAAAGAATTTCGTGTGGTGATTAAACATTACTTTATGAAAGGCAAAACGCCTCAGGAGACTAAAGAGAAGCTTGATAAACATTATGGTGACTCTGCACCTTCGATTAGAACAGTTTATAAGTGGTTTCAAAATTTTCGGACTGGCCATATGGGCACAAGTGACGCTGAACGTTCTAGACGGCCTGTGGAGGTTACGACTCCAGAAATCATTGATCAAATCCATGATATGGTGATGGATGACAGAAGAGTTAAGGTGCATGAGATTGCTAGTGCTGTGGGCATCTCGACTGAATGGGTACATAATATTTTGCATAAACATTTGGACATGAGAAAGCTATCCGCAAGATGGGTGCCGCGATTGCTCACGCTTGACCAAAAACGGAATCGTGTGAAGTGTTGCAAGGATGGTTTGCAGCTGTTCCAGAAGAATCCGGAGGACTTTAAGCGTCGTTTCGTCACTGTGGATGAAACATGGAGACATTACTATACTCCTGAGACCAAACAACAATCTAAACAATGGGTTACCAAGGGGGAATCTGCACCAAAAAAGGCGAAGACCGTTCCTTCTGCCGGAAAGGTTATGGCGACTGTCTTTTGGGATTCGCAAGGGATAATCCTCATCGACTATCTGGAAAAGGGTAAAACTATTACAGGTGAATATTATTCATCGTTATTGGACCGTTTGAAAACCGAGCTGCAAGAAAAACGCCCGCGATTGGCCCACAAGAAAGTCCTTTTCCATCACGACAACGCACCAGCACACACCTCAGCAGTTGTGGTCGCAAAATTAATGGAAATAGGATTCCAACTCGTTTCACATCCCCCCTATTCTCCAAACTTGGCTCCCTCGGACTACTATTTGTTCCCCAATTTGAAGAAATGGCTGGCGGGACAAAGATTTTATTCAAACGAGGAGGTGATTGCAGACACTAATGGATATTTTACAGACTTGGACAAATCCTATTATTCGGAAGGGATCAACAAACTAGAACATCGTTGGACGAAGTGTATAAGCCTAAAAGGAGACTATGTCAAAAAAATAAAAAAGGTTTACCCCAAACACATAAGTAGTTTTTATTTTTGCACGGACTTTTCAAACCAGCCTCGTATATATATATATATATATATATATATATATATATATATATATATATATATATATATATATATATATGGTCAATTTTCGGTACGCGGGCTTTTCAGAAAAAGGGAGGTTTTTCTTTTGGAATAGGCTTAAAATGGCCTAATTTTGAAAAACCTGAACTAACCTGAACGAAATAATCAATAAGAAAAAATTATGTACGTGCTAGATTAGTGAGCTAAGACCAAAGTTAGGCCTGTCCAAAAAAAAAAGCTTCCTTTTTCTGAAAAGCTCGCGTAACGAAATTTTACCATATATATATATATATATATATATATATATATATATATATATATATATATATATATATATATATATATATACTAGCCGTGCCCGCGGCTCCGCTCGCGTGGACTTGATTTACCTTTATCGTCACTGCTTATTCGTTATGTTCCGCACTCGTGCCGCTCCTGGAGCGCTTTAGGGACTTCCCTGCAGCACGTGTGCTAGACCAATAAAAAAAAAAAGACAAAAAAAATGTTTACATTATTATATAGCTCAAGGTGCCTTAGAGGCCCATGGCTTGGTTGCATACTTGTCTCCACTTCTTTTTGTTTCCTGTTAGCTTTTCCCAGTGCGGGATTCCCATCAACTCCGGATCTTGCTTTACTGCCTGAATCCATGTAGATCGAGGTCTACCCTTGCCTCTTCTTCCAACCACTCCTCTTATTAGGGCTTGCTTTGCCTGTCTTTCTTCCTTCATCCTAGCCACGTGTCCCAACCATCCTAATCGCTGTCTTATTATGATTCGGCTTATAAGGGGTTTCGTATATAGGCATTTTAATTCGTAGTTTGTTCTTCTTCTCCACAGTCTCTCTTCTTTCCTTCCTTCGTAGATTTTTCTCAAAGCTTTCCTTTCCCACACCTCTAACGTCTCCTTTTCTCTTGCATTTAATTTCCACGTTTCGCATCTATATGTCGCCGTGGGTCTGACAACTGTCGTATATATTCTTTCTTTTACTTTTCTTGATACATTCTTTAATTTTAATATTGGATTCATTGCCCCCAAACATCTCTGTCCTTTCGCTATTCTTTCTTGTATCTCCGTCCTTTCTTGTCCACTTTATGTTATTGTTACTCCCAGATAATTAAATTTGTCTACTTTTTCAAACATATATCTTTTTCCTAAGTTGTTTATTATATCTAAACTTTTGTTGTTTTTATTATCCTTCTTCTTTGCAATTTCCATGTATTTTGTTTTTTCCTCATTTATCTTTAGTCCTCTCATCCTTCCCCCTTCTTCAATCCTACTTATGGCTTTTTTGAGGTTCTCTTTTGCTCTTGCAATCACTGCTACATCATCCGCATAGGCCAAGCATTGGCAGGTTTGTTGGTATATCGTTCCATCTGTTGTTATTTCTGACTCCGGATTATCTTCTCTAGTAGCAAATTAAATGGACATGTCGACACTGGTTCCTTCTGTCTTAATCCTCTCTTGTCTGATACTTTGCCCTCAACCAACAATCTATTTTCTGTGTCATTCAGGGTCATTCTCACCATGCGAATCAATTTACTTGGAATTTTTAGTTCTTCCATTATCTTGTAGAGTCCTTCTCTATTTACAGCGTCATATGCTTCTCTGAAATCCACAAAGACCCAGTGTAGTGCCAAAATGCTATTATCTTGGATTTGCTCAATCGAAAATATCTGGTCTGTAACCGATCTATTTTTCCTGAATCCACACTGGTACTCTCCCAGAATAGACTCGGCTTTCTCTGCTAGTCTGTTTTTGATAGTCAACACTACTATCTTGTACACGACATCCAGTAAGGCTATTGGTCTATAATTAGCACATATAGTTTTTTCTCCTTTTTTTTGTATATTGGACAAATGAGCGACTCTCTCTTTTCTGTTTCCCATATTTTTTGCACCAACCGGTATATTTCATTTTCCAGATCTACTCCTCCAGCTTTTATCGGCTCTACAATTTCCACCCGGGGCCTTAGTTTTTTTGGGTTCTGAGTATTTCTCTTATTTCTTTTTCCAGGGTTTATTTGTCGCCTCCTGCCCTTCAGTTAATTTTGCTTCCTATTTCTCATTCAACTCCTCATTTCATCTCCATTTAATGTTTCTTTAAAGTATTCCGCCCATCTATTCAGTCTTTCTGCGAAGCTTACTGCTAAACGTCCAACTTTTTTCCTATATGTTAGCATTTTGTCTCTGTTTATTCCCTTTGTATTTTATAAAAAAAAAACACGTAAATCGCATAAGTGGTTCTTAAGTGCTAAGCGTAGTAATGGATAGACAGACAGGCAGAGAGATGTTACGTTTTATATATATTATAGATTTGTTTTTACATATATTAAATTAAGAATTAAAAAAAAAAATCACGTAAATCCGATGAGTGGTTCTCGAATGATAAGCACACTAACGGATAGACAGACAAAGAGACGTTGCGTTTTATATATACTATATAGATTATTATTATTATTATTATATAACCTCTTCAGAGAACATATGTATGAATTTAAAAAATCACGTAAGTGGTTCTCGAGGTGTAAGCGCACTAACAGACAGACAGGGAGACGTTGCATTTTACATATATTATAGATATACGAGGCTGGTTTGAAAAGTCCGTGCAAACATAAAAACTACTTATGTGTTTGGGGTAAACCTTTTTTATTTTTCGACATAGTCTCCTTTTAGGCTTATACACTTCGTCCAACGATGTTCTAGTTTGTTGATCCCTTCCGAATAATAGGATTTGTCCAAGTCTGTAAAATATCCATTAGTGACTGCAATCACCTCCTCGTTTGAATAAAATCTTTGTCCCGCCAGCCATTTCTTCAAATTGGGGAACAAATAGTAGTCCGAGGGAGCCAAGTCTGGAGAATAGGGGGGATGTGAAACGAGTTGGAATCCTATTTCTATTAATTTTGCGACCACAACTGCTGAGGTGTGTGATGGTGCGTTGTCGTGACGGAAAAGGACTTTCTTGTGGGCCAATCGCGGGCGTTTTTTCTTGCAGCTCGGTTTTCAAACGGTCTAATAACAATGAATAATATTCACCTCTAATAGTTTTACCTTTTTCCAGATAGTCGATGAGGATTATCCCTTGCGAATCCCAAAAGACAGTCGCCATAAACTTTCCGGCCGAAGGAACGGTCTTCGCCTTTTTTGGTGCAGATTCCCCCTTGATAACCCATTGTTTAGATTGTTGTTTGGTCTCAGGAGTATAGTAATGTATCCATGTTTCATCCACAGTGACGAAAACGACGCTTAAAGTCCTCCGGATTCTTCTGGAACAGCTGCAAACCATCCTTGTAACACTTCTCACGATTCCGTTTTTGGTCAAGCGTGAGCAATCGCGGCACCCATCTTGCGGATAGCTTTCTCATGTCCAAATGTTTATGCAAAATATTATGTACCCGTTCAGTCGAGATGCCCACAGCACTAGCAATCTCACGCACCTTAACTCTTCTGTCATCCATCACCATATCATGGATTTGATCAATGATTTTTGGAGTCGTAACCTCCACAGGCCGTCCGGAACGTTCAGCGTCACTTGTGCCCATATGGCCAGTCCGAAAATTTTGAAACCACTTATAAACTGTTCTAGTCGAAGGTGCAGAGTCACCATAATGTTTATCAAGCTTCTCTTTAGTCTCCTGAGGCGTTTTGCCTTTCATAAAGTAATGTTTAATCACCACACGAAATTCTTTTTCGTCCATTTCTTGAAAATCACTCGACTTCCTTGATTCACACGAATGCCAAACACAAAGAAATAGACCAATATGGCTGAAACTTGGTGTGCGTTCATTCAAGAGATGCTACTAACTAAACATGACCTCGATACGCGCCGGTGGTGCCATCTCTCGGACTTTGCACGGACTTTTCAAACCAGCCTCGTAGATTATTATTATTACTATATAACCTGGCCAAAGAATATATGTATGAATTTAAAAAAAGACACGTAAATCGGATAAGTGATTCTCGCCTGATAAACGCACTAATGGACAGACAGACAGAGAGACATTGCATTATATATATATATATATATATATATATATATATATATATATATATATATATATATTAAAGATTATAGATATTTTCTGCTACATAATATTGTACCAAATTTAATGGTTTAGGCTGTGTACTGCAAGGCAACGCGCTAACGGCAAACTTTTTTCCGACATATGTATGTTTTAAAAAAAAAAGTACGTAAATCGGATAAGTGGTTCTCCAGTGATAAGCGCACTAACGGACAGACAGACAGAGAGACGTTGCATTATATATATATATATATATATATATATATATATATATATATATAATGTATATATATATATATATATATATATATATATATATATATATATATGTATATATATATATATATATATATATATATATATATATATATATATATATATATATATATATATATATATATATATATATATACATATATATATATACATATATATATATATATATATATATATATATATATATATATAATATATATATATATATATATATAAGGGATGGCTTGATGACGTGTATTATTTCAAACTAAAAATATTTAACGTAAAACAATAATTTTAAATAAAAGCAAAACTTCTTAAAACTATATAGATAGTCGAAAGCCAAACCTAGGTTGGTTTGAAATGATACAATAAGCAACTACTATTCGGAAAATAATCTCCGCTTCAATATAAATAAAACACGGACATAGGTACGTCGTAGTATTTGTCAGATTCAATTTAGAAGAGAAAATAAGAGCGTCCCCTAGGCACTTTATGCAAAATGGAGAAGTAGAATTAATTCTTAAGCCACGGTAGATAACTGTTCTATTATAATTGTTTTCGAGATATTTCTTACGGCATTAATAAATTTGAAAACATTTTTGTTATTATTAAGGTTTCTCTTCTTAAATGCATGTTACAATTATGAAAAAAAATTCAAAAAATAATTTAATACAATCCACATTTAAATCGGATGTCCCAAATACAATGAAAGCCAGAGTGATCGATCAATATGTACTTTCAGTATTAACATATGGCACTGAAACGTGGGTTTTAAATAAAAGTATAAGATATAAACTCCTGGTAACCCAAAGAGCAATGGAGAAGAGATTGCTAAATATTAGACTCCAAGATCGTATTCCTAACATCGAGATATGAAGAGGATCAAAAGTAACAGATGTAATACAACGAACATGTATATTAAGGTGGAATTGGGATGGACGTATCGCAAGGATGAATGATAACAGATGGACACGCCGTATGGTTGAATGGAGGCCTAAAGAACATAAAAGATGCAGAGGTAGACCACAAACGAGATAGGCGGACGACATAAAAAGATTAGCAGAACACGATTGGATGCAAAAGGCAAACAACAGTAACTCAAAGAGCAATGGAGAGGAGAATGCTAAATATGAGACTCCAAGATCGTATTCCTAACATTGAGATACGAAGAGGATCAAAAGTAACAGATGTAATACAACGAACATGTATATTAAGGTGGAATTGGGCTAGACGTATCGCGAGGATGAATGATAACAGATGGACACGCCGTATGGTTGAATGGAGGCCTAGAGAACATAAAAGATGCAGAGGTAGACCACAAACGAGATAGACGGACGACATAAAATGATTAGCGGGACACGATTGAATGCAAAAGGCAAACAACAGAGCTCAGTGGAGACAACTTGGGAAGGCATACATCCGACTATAGATGACATAAGCTAATGACGATGATGATGATGATGAATAATTATAAATTTCAATTTATCCTTTGAATTTTTTCCTAAATATTATTATAAACTCCTGGACAAAATTAACGCAACAATCTGAAAATTAATTTATCTTTTTCTTATGTCAGTTTTAAAGTTTATCGAGTATTTGAATAGTAGGCTATGCATATTTTGTTTCGTTGTTCATGACAGAAATCAAAACAATTCGTTTAGATTTACAGTTTTAAAGAATTTTTTAGAAGATAAACAATTTTTCTGTAATAATGCGATAGATTTTCTTTAAAAGTAAGCTTATAAATTGTTCCCTTTTTCAAAGTAATACGGTTTTGTGCTAGACTGTTTTATTTTTGACCCCGAAGAATTAGAAAAAAATGAATCGAACAAGGAATTTAACCGAACACGAGGTAGTGCGAGCCTCAGTTTTATTGGACAAGGGATATTGTCAGAGTTATGTTGCCAATTTGTTAGGCAAACATCGTTCCACAATAAGTCGTATGGTAAGACGCTTGAATGAAGTAGGAACTTATTCTAGAAAGCTAGGGCAAGGGCGAAAACGATGCACTAGCGACCTAGATGAACGTTTTATGAGACAATATGCTTTAAGAAACAGGACTGTCACTAGTTCTATAATAAGAAACGAACTCGAAGCTGTTCGCAATGTCACAATTTCTTCTAAAACAGTTAGAAGACGTTTTGCTCGAAATAACGAAAACTGGTCTGTGGATGATTGGAAACAAGTTTTCTTCACAGATGAAACTAGGGTTAGTCTAAAACATCCAGATTGTCGTGAGTAAGTATGGCGGAGACCAGGAGAGAGGTTTGCTCCTTGCAATATCTCTGCAAGGATTCCATTCGGCGGTGGCTCTGTTATGTTCTGGGGTGGCATCTGCTTTGATGCTCGCACAGAGTTAGTTCCTGTCCGTACGAGATCCATGAATGCTGACTACTTTCTTGAGAATATTGTAATAGAACATGTGATGCCTTTCGGTCATTTTGTGGGGTTTATGCAAGGCAACGCTCGACCTCACGTGGCTAGGGAGGTACTCGATTATCTTAATCAAGATGATATACCGATTATGCAATGGCCACCAAAAAGCCCGGATCTGAATCCGATAGAACATGTATGGGATCACCTTAAGAAAAATGTGAAACGTCATATACCTGCACCTAGAAACCTGAAGGAACTCAAGATTTTATCCAAAATTTAATTAGAAGCATGCCTAGGCACGTAAACGCTGTCATCCGAAGTAGAGGAGGCAACACACGTTACTAGTGTCACAGTTACACCATTAATTTTGCTACTAGTGTCCCAGTTTATTTTTTTTCATTATTACATAATTTCAACGATTTTGTTATTAGGTCTTAAGAATAATTTGAATTCGAATCTTATAGAGAAATTTGGTAGCTAATTCACTTTTAAAGTATCCGAATAAGTTTTTTCTAACTTTTAGTGTAACCAATGTTCATAAAAAATTATTAAAATTAATTCATTATAGAGATTCGTATGATTTAATATATTGTTGCGTTAATTTTGTCCAGGAGTGTATTATGTAAATAAAACATAATCATATTCTTCTTTTTAGATTGATAATGTTCCATCTGACATGTGATATCTAGCAGAATAATTAAGACCAAAAAGACTAGATTAGTATAATGGAGACTGATGCCAAAAAAACAAGAATCAACGAAAAAATAAAAAAAATTTTGAAACAAATATTAGATCCTAAATTCCAGATTCAAAATGGTGTCAGCCTAAATCAATTTTTAACATATTTTACGAGTAAAAATGGTAAGCATAGACTATATTTATAAAATTAGAATGTGTGGGAGTGTGTATGTTTGTCTAGTTATTTCAGTAGGTATTCATCGTCCTCTTAGGTGAGGTATTGCACCTTTATTCTTATTCGTATCTTTAACCTTTACTCTTATTCCTTCACTGCTAATAAGGTACGGTAAGTTCAAAAATCAATATCAAATGATAAAAATGAACAAAGAACATATTTTAGCAATGATCAACTATTCTCTCACCTGGCAATCCGTCTTGAGACGTGTTTCACCTTATCACGGCTCATCAGCCGAGCTAGGATCGACAATTAAGAGAACAAAATTCGAAGTACTTATTGTAGTATTAGCGTAAGATACGACAAATTGTATCTGACTAGTAAAATCTTAAAACCTACAGAGTATATAAAAATCAATATCAACTACTAAAAATAAACAAGGCCCATATTTTAGCACTGATCCACTGTTCTCTCATCTGTCAATTCATCTCAGGATGCCTTAAAAACCCCTTGGCGGACGGCAGGTATACTTTTAAGTTTTAGATTTGAACTAGAGAAAACATACCAATGAGACCAGTTGTATCGTATAAACCAGGTGTACAAGTATGAAATGCGGATTTCTGACAACAGTTTGTGCTATAAAGATTTGACACTGCGGTGTCATCAACAAGTGTCAGATGCGCACGAGTGATAAATTGGAAAAGTGTGCGCATAGTGTTGTATTGTTGTGTTCAATATATCGAAATTTATACCGAACAAAGAGCATTTCCGGATAGCATTAATTTTTTTGTTTTCATTTGAAGAAAACTGCTGTTGAATCATAACGATTACTTCGAGAAGCTTATGGTGAACATGCTCCATCGCAAGATACGTGTGAACGATGGTTTCGGCGTTTCAAAAGTCGTGACTTCGATGTTGCAGACAAGGAACGTGGAAAACCGCCAAAAAAATACAAAGATGTGGAATTGCAAGCATTGTTAGACGAAGATGATTCGCAAACACAAAAACAACTCGCCGAGCAATTGGACGTTAGTCAACAAGCTGTTTCCAATCGGCTACGAGAGATACGAAACATTCAGAAGACAAGTACCACATGAGTTGAGCGATAGGCAAATGGAAAAGCGCAAAAACACGTGTGACATTTTGCTCGCTCGGTACAAAAGGAAATCGTTTTTGCATCGTATAGTTACAGGGGATGAAAAGTGGATTTATTTTGAGAATCCCAAGCGCAAAGAAAGACGATGCTCTGTGTTTGGTGGGACCAAAGGGGCGTGGTCTATTATGAGCTGTTTAAAACCTGGGGAAACGGTTAATATTAAACGTTACCAACAAAAATCGACCGATTTGAACCGTTCGCTGCTTGAAAAAAGGCCAGAATACCGAAAGAGGCAACATAAAGTCATTTTTTTTCATGATAATGCTCCATTACGTACGGCAAAACTAGTTTGCAGCAAAAGGGAAAGATTTTTACTGGCGTGGTTCAATCTATACCCCGTGGAGGATATTCCAGAATTTTTTCAAAATTTTTTGATGGGTACTTTTCGAGATAAGGTAGGGGACAGCGATTTTTTAAAAGTAATACGAAGAAAAGTGTGCGCAAGTATTACATTATATATATATTTTTTACTCGTGTTTTCACAAGCTTTCATTTGACACCACACTCGATGACCTAGTAAAAAAAATTTTTTTTCACTTCCGATTTAACCCCTCAAAACGAACCCCTTAAGTCAAAATTAATGTTACGGTGGTATAAAATGATTAGTGACTTCACAAAACACACCCCAAATGAGTTTTCAACAAAGTTTGTTTCCAATCTTTACTGAAATCTGATGACCTTGAAATTTTTGTTTTTTTTATATACAATATAAATTATTAAAGGTAATGCACTCTTGATAATTTTCGTTCAATCTACACCCCGTGGAAAATATTCCAGAATTTTTTCGAAATTTTTTGATAAGTACTTTTCGAGATAAGGCCCGGGACAGCGATTTTTCGCGAATTTTTAGAAATAATACAAAGAAAAGTGCGCGCAAGTATAATATTATATATATATTTTTTACTTGTGTTTTCACAAGCTTTCATTTGACACCACACTCGATGACCTAGTAAAAATTTTTTTTTTTCACTTCCGACTTCACCCCCCAAAACTAACCCCTTAAGTCAAAATTTAATTCTCAAAACTACATGGCTCTGATGAGGCCATCAATTCCTATATTATTACCAAATTTCACCTTTCTATGTCAAATAGTTTCGGAGAAAATCGGGTGTGACAGACAGACAGACAGACAGACACCGAAGTGATCTTATAAGTGTTCCATACGGAACACTAAAAATATTAAGAATTTCGGATAACCCCTAATGTGTGTGATGAGTTAGAAGAGAAAATGTGATATTTAAAATTTAAAGAATAGTTATATAAGCTTTCCATTTTCATTTTTCTTTTAGGTGAAAAAGCAATACAAAGCCAAACCATTTTAGAACTAAAAATTCAATTTTGTCAATGGATAATCGCGGCGACTACTCTGTGGAAAAAACGAACAGAACACCCACAACCTGTTATTTTAGCTTTTGGTTTGAATTTGGCAAGTCAGCTTAGTGCGTATGAACAAATTTTTGTTCAACTAAATTCCCGGAATGTTTATGAACGTTTAGTGGGTAAGCATACTCATTTTTTGTTATTGAAAGTATTTTAGAACGTTTTTTTTTTATAGTTACGCCCGAACTGCTGGGAAATCCCTAAAACTCTACAGGAGCTGTGAGTACGCAAAAAAAGCGATTAACGTTGGTCTTGAACCGTTGCATATAGTTCTCGATGGGGCAGCTAATTCTTAAGGGGCAAGGTTCTCTATATAAAAGAATTCTTGGAAAAGGCCGAACGAGGAGGGACAGGTTGAACCTCGATGCATTACCCGTGGGGGGCGCGTGACCCCCGGTACTTTCTGCCTGTCGTAGAAAGCGACTAAAAAAACAAGTTAGGTGGTAGATGCCCAGATCCCACTAGGTACCTCCCGGTGACATGCTACCGCATCGGTTTCGGCTGCGTGAAGTTGTTTAACGTTTCGGCTGTGCCGATGCCCCCGGACTGTGGCAAAAGAAAGCCCCTGTTCTGATCTCCGGGTGGAGGCTGATTCGGGGGCGTCAACATGCGGAGATCACAATTTTAAATTAGATTTTTGTTACATATTAGGTTTAGACTTGGACATAAATTCAGTGCACCAATACGTGCAATCAAATATGCGTCAAATACTGGTTCTCTGCCAAACTAAAGTTATTGACCAAGAGAATCAACTTTCTCTATTCTGGGTATGCCTTCTATTCCCGGTTTAGGCGTAATTTTGGAATCTACCTTGTCAGAAGCGATATTTTTTTGCCAACGAGAGGAGGCTCTGGAGCTCCGAAGCTTTGATATTATGGTCTTAAAAATAATGAGTCAATATTTTTGGCGTGACGTTTCGTTGGCTCTTAAGGTTCGCAGATGATGTCATTCTGATCGCCAACACATAAAAGTATTACAAGAAATGCTGAATGGAATTAAATAACAGGTCTCGAGAAATAGGTCTAAAAATAAACTTCACCAAAACCAAATATTTTGAACAACGAAAGTGAAGATAACAGCCAGAAACTATTAATTAAGGTG
The DNA here is from genome assembly GCA_019049505.1 of Pachyrhynchus sulphureomaculatus. Lineage (NCBI taxonomy): Eukaryota > Metazoa > Arthropoda > Insecta > Coleoptera > Curculionidae > Pachyrhynchus > Pachyrhynchus sulphureomaculatus. Next base: position 116,954 of record CM032455.1, on the reverse strand, counting down.
AAAGAATAGAAAAGGTACAAACATTCATATATTTAGGACAAAAAATCGAAATATAAAAAAATAATTTAATGGCTGAATTGGGTAGAAGAGTCTCGTTAGCTTGGTCTGCGTTCGGAAGGTTACAATCGATATTTAAATTGGACATCCCAACTACAATAAAAGCCAGAGTATTTGACTAATATATACTACTGGTATTAACATGTGGCACTGAAACGTAGGCTTTAAATAAAAGTATAATAAATAAGCTCTAGGTAACCCAAAAAGCAGTGCAGAGGAGAATGCCAAATATTAGACTCCAAAATCGTATTTCTAACATCGAGATTCGAAGGAGATCAAAAGTGACAAATATATATTAAGGTGGAATTAGGCGGGGCATATAGCAAGGATGAATGATACGCCATATGGTTGAATGGACGCCTAGTGATAAAAGATGCAGAGGTAGACCACAGACAAGATGGACGGATGATCTAAAAAGATTAACGGGACACGATTGTATGCAAAAAGCCAACAACAAGGCTCATCGCAGACAACTTGGGAAGGCTTACATCCGACTATGGATGTAATAAGCTAATGATGATGATAATGATGACACAGCCCCACAAAAAAAAAGTGGGGTATACTTTTGATGCGATATATCAGATCCGTAGTATTTTTGCCCGCTGATCACGAATCTGACGTCAAAATATCGCCATCACATCTCAATTTTTTTCTAACCTCAAAAAATAGGTAAAAATTAGTAAAAATTAAGAAAAATATACTCCTAAAAAATTGATTCAAGCTTTTTCATGAATCCAAAGATGTATTAATATGTATTCGGACACGCTAAGCTAATATTCATCGGTTGGATTGAGCCATACAGTTCTGTTTTCTTTCTAACCTCAATAAATCAGACAGATATAGTGCTTCTCGAATGCAAAAACGAATTCAAATTAAAATTCAACCGATCCTTACCAAATTTGGTACACGGGGATTTTTTGGGTCGCTGATCACGAATCTGAGGTTGGATTTGCAAAATTCAAGATGGCAGATGTTTTCGCGCCATTTTGAACGCCGAGAAAATTCATCGGTCGATTTTTATTCTTCTACTTGCATCCAGGGCACCTCCACGTGGTGACGGTGGGCAACGGTGTTACTCCACTAGCCGGCAGAGTCCCTGGATAACGGCTTAGATGCCGTCATGGCAGGTAGAAGAAAGAGAATTACGATGCAGGGACTCGGAAACCCAGTATCGGCGGTTGGTCAGGGTGGGAAAGCGAGCCCGCAGCCGTCGTCATCCAGCGACCGTAGCTCTTCATGTGTGGGTGACTTGGCTCATGTAGAGTATAATGCTACAAGAAAACGGTCTCACGGTACAAGGACTTTTCATAAGTACGATAAAAACAGTGATTCATTTTGTTATATTTGCTGTCAACACGTATTGAGTAAAATGGGGTCACCGATAACGGATAAGATTAAAACCTTATATAAGGATTGTTTTAAACATTGAAATACAGTACCAGGATACAGGTTGGGTTCCCCACATCATTTGCAGTTCTCGCAAAATAATGTTGTACATCAATAAGAAGGCGATTAAATATTCCAGACCAGCAATATGGAATAGACCATACAGTGAAAATGATTGCTACTTTTGTATGAATGTTGTATCTAGGCATAACTGAAAAAATAAAAGCACTATTACTTATAACGATGTTTCGACAGTAACAAGACCAACTAAACTAATTCCGCCTCCTGAACCACTTGATGCTGATGTTATGGAAACAAATGATTTCACCTTATCAGTTCATGCCGAAAACATTGAGACTGTCGAAAAAGATTCAAACACTGTTACTAATGAATGTTCTAGTGACAACCTATCATATACTAGTGACACAGATAAAGAATGTCTACCATACAACCGTAAACCAGAACCAATACTCGTATCACAGTCAGAACTTAGTGATCTAGTCAGAGATTTAGGCTTATCCAAAGATGGTTCAGAGCATCTTGCTTCCTTTTTAAAGAAAAAGACATTTACTTAAGCCAGAAGCTACGATTTCTTATTATAGAAACAGAGATGAAGGATTTCGAAAATATTTCACAATGGACGAGGAATTGTCACTTTTATATTGTACCGATGTAAAAGGTCTAATGGATGAATTTCAAAATAACTCATACGATCCTGAAGAGTGGAGACTGTTCATTGATTCTTCTAAACGGAGCATTAAGGCAGTTTTGCTGCATAATACCAACGTTTACGCTTCCATTCCGATTGCTCATTCCACAGTTATGGAAGAGCAATATGAAAAAATGAAGCAGCTTTTGATAAAAATAAAATATGCTGATCATAACTGGAAAATTTTTGGAGATCTGAAAATTGTAACAATATTGCTTGGCCACAGTCAGGGTTTACACTTTATCCCTGTTATAAATGTCTGTGGAATAGCAGAGACAGGGAACGTCATTATAAGAAAAAAATTTGGCCAACAAGAGAATCGTTCACTCCCTGGTGAAAATAATGTATTGTTTCCACCATTGATAGATCCAGGAAAAGTTCTTATTCCCCCGCTTCACATTAAGCTTGGACTTATGAAGCAATTCACGAGAGCATTAGATACAAACGGCCCATGTTTCAAATATTTGCATAAAAAAATTTCCGAAATTTTCTGAAGCTAAAATTAAGGCAGGCGTATTTGACGGGCCACAAATAAGAAAATTGTTTCAAGATTCATTATTTGTTACTAAAATGAATAAAATTGAAAAAGCTGCTTGGCTTAGTTTTAAAGAAGTCGCAACAAACTTTTTTGGGAAATAATAAAAGTCCTAAGTACAAAGAAATAGTCGAGAAAATGGTAAAAAAATTTTAAACATTAAGTTGCTTAATGAATCTAAAATTACATTTCCTGGACTCCCACATCGATAATTTCCCAGATAATCTTAGTGACTACAGTGAGAAGCAAGGGGAACGTTTTCACCAAGATCTGAAAAATCATAGAAAATCGGTATGAAGGACGATGGGATAACCATATGCTAACGGACTAATGCTGGTCGCTAAAAAGAGAAACAAGTCCTCAAAAGCGTTTGGGCAGAAAGCCTTTGAATAGGTCATTCGCGGAAAAAAGAACAAGATACAGCCAAAAAAAGGAAAGTTAGGCGCGGGTCTAACCTTCGCAATTCTAGGGCTTAAGGGTCTACTATTTGAGAGTATATGGTTTAAAAGTCCTGGTTTTGAGTTTATTGAGTCTCATTTTTAAAGTTACAGGGTTATTGAGGTCTATTTTTGAGGTTACAGGGTGTGGGAGTCTAAGGTTTCAGGGTTTAGGGTTTAAGAGTATCAGGTTTGAGGATTCCCCAACTGTATACCAAATTTGGTAGGAATCGGTTGGTTTTCAAAAATTTTGTCGGCCATCTTGGATCCGCCATTTTGAATTTTGCAATTCCGACCTCAGATTCATGATCAGCAACCCAAAAAACCCCCGTGTGCCAAATTTGGTAAGAATCGGTTGAATTTTAATTTGAATTCGTTTTTTTTTGCATTCGAGAAGCACTATATCTGTCTGATTTATTGAGGTTAGAAAGAAAACAGAACTGTATGGCTCAATCCAACCGATGAATATTAGCTTAGCGTGTCCGAATACATATTAATACATCTTTGGATTCATGAAAAAGCTTGAATCAATTTTTTAGGAGTATATTTTTCTTAATTTTTTACTAATTTTTACCTATTTTTTGAGGTTAGAAAAAAATTGAGATGTGATGGCGATATTCTGACGTCAGATTCGTGATCAGCGGGCAAAAATACTACGGATCTGATATATCGCATCAAAAGTATACCCCACTTTTTTTTTGTGGGGCTGTGTGATCATTGGCTCTTAGGTATGCCTGAAAAGTATTATTTATGGTTTTTTGTATTCCCAGAAAGCGTTTCTTTACGAGTGGTAGTCAACAGTTTTCTTTCTAATATTCTCTTTATTAACGCCTGCGTGCCCAAAGGCTTCATACTGTCGCCTACTCTCTTTCTCATTTACAATAACGATCTGATAGAAAGGACCAAAAATCCAATGTACTACTCATCTAGAATCCGCAGAGAGCAGAAAGTCGTTAGCTTAACAAGGTCCTAAAAGAAATTCTATCGTAGGGTGACAGAAACGAAGTAAAATTTACCGTTACAAAAGCTCCCAGTTTTCTTTTAAAAAGTTAACGTTGCTGAACCCGACATTGTTAGGTCGGGTTCAGCAACGGTCGGGGACAGTCCATTCCTCTAACATCGTCACTCATCGGCATTAATTTGAGAGCAATTATGTCTTGGTATGAACATGTTGCATGATGCATAGCAAAGAGGGCTTCTCAAAAGGTGGGAATATAATTTCGAACTAAAAAGCTTTACACTCCACAACAACCGTTAATTCTGTACAAAACTCTAATTCGACAAACGATGGAATACTGCTTCCATACTACTTCCCAAACATACACTGTTTTTGTTGAATTCTCTTCAGAAGAGAGCTGATTGGTGCCCAGAACTTACAAGCAACCTTGGTCATCGCGGAAGGGTTGGCTACTTGAATCTATTCTACAAATATTTTCATAGAAAGTCTTCGACGAGTGTAGTCCGTTTAATTCCTCCCAGAGCAGTGCTTGCTATTAATACACATCACGCTAATACAACACATCCGTATGATGTTCAGCTTGTTACTCCTTGTACAACCCTTTTTAAGCAGTCTTTTATACGGAGAACATCATCCCTTTGGAATGATTTGCCCAGAACTGTGATTCCCACCGAGTGCAGTTTACAGCTATTCAAGACCAACGTGAATCGCTTTTTCCACACAAGCGTCGCTCCTGTTGCACTTTAACGATTTCCCTGCAACATATGTGCGACTTTCATAAAAACAAAAAAAAACCGGTCAAGTGCAAGTTGAACTTGCACAATTGGTGTTCCGTACATTGATTGTTTTTAAAATAAAAATTTTTGTTAGGGTGGTATAAAATGATCAGTGACTTCACAAAAACACACCCCAAATGAGTTTTCAACAAAGTTTGTTTCCAATCTTTACTGAAAACTGGTGACCTCGAGATTTTGTTTTTTTTTTAAATATACCAAATAAATTATTAAAGGTAATGCACTCGTGATAATTTTCGTTCAATCTATACCCCGTGGAGAATATTCCAGAATTTTTTCAAAAATTTTTGATCAGTACTTTTCGAGATAAGGTAGGGACAGCGATTTTTTAAAAGTAATACGAAGAAAAGTGTGCGCAAGTATTACATTATATATATATATATATATATATATATATATATATATATATATATAAAAATTTTTTACTCGTGTTTTCACAAGCAAAATTTTTTTTCACTTCCGATTTCACTCCTCAAAACGAACCCCTTAAGTCAAAATTTATGTTACGATGGTATAAAATGATCAGTGACTTCACAAAACACACCCAAATGAGTTTTCAACAAAGTTTGTTTCCAATCTTTACTGAAATCTGATGACCTTGAAATTTTTGTTTTTGTTATATACCAAACAAATTATTAAAGGTAATACACTCATGATAATTTTTCGTTCAATCTACACCCCGTGGAGAATATTCTAGAATTTTTTCGAAATTTTTTGATTAAGTACTTTTCGAGATAAAGCCCGGGACAGCGATTTTTCGCGAATTTTTAAAAATAATACGAAGAAAAGTGCGCGCAAGTATAATATTATATATATATTTTTTACTCGTATTTTCACAAACTTTCATTGACACCACACTCGATGACCTAGTAAAAAAATTTTTTTTTCACTTCTGACTTCACCCCCCCAAAACTAACCCCTTAAGTCAAAATTTAATTATCAAAACTACATGGCTCTGATGAGGCCATCAATTCCTATATTATTACCAAATTTCACCTTTCCATGTCAAATAGTTTCGGAGAAAATCGGGTGTGACAGACAGACAGACAGACAGACAGACAGACACCGAAGTGATCTTATAAGTGTTCCGTACGGAACACTAAAAAGCATATCGTATATGGAAACTGATTCATACATTAGGTTCTGAGGCGATGAATACGGAGCCGGTATAAATGCTGAGCTGTCTTTCAGGGCTCATCTTTAAAAGTAAAGACCTCTTTAGATGCTTCGTTAGATCTTAGGTGAATCGTTTGCAGTTACTCTAAATTGACGCGGTATAAAATCCAAAAATCATAATTTTCTAACGTCATTTTAGTGTTCCGTACGGAACACTTATAAGATCACTTCGGTGTCTGTCTGTCTGTCTGTCTGTCTGTCTGTCTGTCTGTCTGTCTGTCTGTCACACCCAATTTTCTCCGAAACTATTTGACATAGAAAGGTGAAATTTGGTAATAATATAGGAATTGATGGCCTCATCAGAGCCATGTAGTTTTGAGAATTAAATTTTGACTTAAGGGGTTAGTTTTGGGGGGTAAAGTCGGAAGTAAAAAAAAAAATTTTTTACTAGGTCATCGAGTGTGGTGTCAAATTAAAGCTTGTGAAAATACGGGTAAAAAATATATATATAATATTATACTTGCGCGCACTTTTCTTTGTATTATTTTTAAAAATTCGCGAAAAGTCGCTGTCCCGGGCCTTATCTCGAAAAGTGCTTATCAAAAAATTTTCGAAAAAAATTCTGAATATTCTCCACGAGGTGTAGATTGAACGAAAATTATCACGAGTGCATTACCTTTAATAATTTATATGATATATAAAAAAAACAAAAATTTCAAGGTCATCAGATTTCAGTAAAGATTGGAAACAAACTTTGTTGGAAACACATTTGGGGGTGTGTTCCGTGAAGTCACTGATCATTTTATACCACCGTAACATAAATTTTGACTTAAGGGGTTAGTTTTGAGGGGTGAAATCGCAAGTGAAAAAATTTTTTTTTTACTAGGTCATCGAATGTGGTGTCAAATGAAAGCTTGTGAAAACACGAGTAAAAATATATATATATATATATATATATATATATATATATATATTATATATATATATATATATATATAATGTAATACTTGCGCACACTTTTCTTCGTATTACTTTTAAAAAATCGCTGTCCCCTACCTTATCTCGAGAAGTACTGATCAAAAATTTTGAAAAAATTCTGGAATATTCTCCACGGTGTATAGATTGAACGAAAATTATCATGAGTACATTACCTTTAATAATTATCTGGTATATTAAAAAAAAAAAAAAAAAAATTTCAAGGGTCACCAGTTTTCAGTAAAGATTGGAAACAAACTTTGTTGAAACTCATTTGGGGTGTGTTTTGTGAAGTCACTGATCATTTTATACCACCCTAACGAAAATTTTTATTTCAAAAAACAATCAACGTACGGAACACTAATTGTGCAAGTTCAACTTGCACTTGACCGGTTTTGATTATGTTCTGTACAATTAATATTAATTTTCTTTGTATTTGTGAATAAAATTTAAACGAATAATTTCACTGTGCAACACATTTTAATGTTAACGTATTTCGTACTTCTGTTTCACGGAAGTGGGGTCACGAAAACTATCAAATCCTTATTTGCGTATTGATTGTTTAGTTCAGGTTAGTTCAGTTCAGTTTTTTTTATTTGCCATCATCAATTTTTTTGTTCGTGCTTTTGTTTTGCACGGCTATATCTCGTAAATTATCGGGAATTTCTCAATGCAATCTTCAGACGAAATGTTTCTTCACATCAAAATACACAATTTTTGTGAACATGTCGAGTCCAGATTTTCACTCTTTCGGGGTGTCTTTAGTGCAGAAGCCCGGGACGGAACAAAGAAAATGCCATTTTTTCACATTTTCGACCATAACTCACAAACCGTGCATATTTTAGCATAATTGTGTTCGACAAAAATGTTCTCTGCATTAACACGAGTAACTTTGCTGAACATTGCAATAACCTACAATCGATCCTTATAATTCTTTTGGTCCTTGTAAGGAATTTTGCCACCAAATTAGTACATTTCACACCAAAATTTCAGCTTTCATCAGCAAATATATCTTTTTTAGTGGTCCGTACGGAACACTTATAAGATCACTTCGGTGTCTGTCCGTCTGTCTGTCCGTCTGTCACACCCGATTTTCTATGAAACTATTTGTCATAGAAAGTTGAAATTTGCGTAAACGGTAGTAAAATAGGAATTGATGGCCTCATCAGAGCCATGTAGTTTTGAAAGTCAAATTTTGACTAAGGGGTTAGTTTTGGGGGATTGAAATTGGAAGTGAAAAAAAAATTTTTTTTACTAGGTAATCGAGTGTGGTGTCTAATGAAAGCTTGTGAAAATACGAGTAAAAATATATATATTGATGTAATAACTTGCACGCACTTTTCTTTGTATTTAATATTTTTAAAAGATCGCGAAAAAATCGCTGTCCACCCGCCTTATTTCGGAAAGTACTTATCAAAAAATTTTGAAAAAATTCTGGAATATTCTCAGCACGGGGTGTAGATTTGAACGAAAATTATCACGAGTGCATTATCTGTACTCATTTATCTGGTATATAAAAAAAAACAGAAATTTCAAGGTCATCAATTTTCAGTAAAGATTGGAAATAAACTTTGTTGAAAACTTATTTGGGGTTTTGTGTTTTGTGAAGTCACTGATCATTTTATATTACCTTAACATAAATTTTGACTTAAGGGATTCGTTTTGTGGGGTTGAAATCGGAAGTGAAAAAATTTTTTTTTTACTAGGTCATCGAGTGTGGTGTCAAATGAAAGCTTGTGAAAACACGAGTAAAAAATATATATATAATGTAATACTTGCGCAAACGTTTCTTCGTATTACTTTTAAAAAAATCGTGAAAAATCGCTGTCCGCTACCTTATCTCGAAAAGTACTGCTCAAAAAATTTGGAAAAAGTCCTGGAATATTCTCCACGGGGTATAGATTGAACGAAAAATTATCATTAACCTTTAATAATTTATCTGTATAGAAAAAAAACAAAATTTCAAGGTCACCAGTTTTCAGTAAAGATTGGAAGCAAAACTTTATTGAAAACTCATTTAGGGGTGTGTTTTCGTGAAGTCACTGATCATTTTATACCACCCCTAACAAAATTTTCTATTTTATAAAACAATCGTACGGAACACTAATTGTGCAAGTTCAACTTGCACTTGACCGGTTTTTTTAAATTTAAGCTATTGTCCAATCACACTTATCAAAGGAGGACCCCACTGTAACCTTAGAATTGGTTGCTTTACTATGTTCGTTTTTTTTGGAACATAAGAGTGGTCTGCAGTGGGTTATGGCCACCAACCATTGGACAGACGTAATTAATTTAGGCTTAAATTCAGATACACTGGATATAAGGAAAAAAGCGTAAGTATAAAAAGAATATGAATAAGTTTTGGGAAGGGTTTGTTTTTTATTGCCTTTAGCTACGGTACGAATGTGTAAGACTTTAATTTTTCCAAAAAAAAAACAGCACATATTAAAGAAATATCATTTTTGTGACAAAAAAAAAAAAAAATAAAAACTCTACCAAAACATTATCACAGCATAAACCTAATTTTTTACTTTTCAGGTACTACTTTGTTCAGAAATTATTGGAAAAGACTATCAGTTTTTAACTTAAATTTCTCAATCAATGTAGTCACACAACGTTACTTAAGCCATTGAAAGACGGTTTCAAGGTTTACCAAGCGATTGGAACGAATATTCGCAGACTGATGATGAGAAGCTCTATGAAATTTCTTAAACCGAGTTTAGATTTCATATTAGAAGTAAGTATGATATTTAGGCTAGATTGAATAATAGCAGTTTAAACTTAGTTTA
>CM032455.1:77098-107098 GCA_019049505.1 Pachyrhynchus sulphureomaculatus | reverse complement strand
CGTGTGTTGCCTCCTCTACTTCGGATGACAGCGTTTACGTGCCTAGGCATGCTTCTAATTAAATTTTGGATAAAATCTTGAGTTCCTTCAGGTTTCTAGGTGCAGGTATATGACGTTTCACATTTTTCTTAAGGTGATCCCATACATGTTCTATCGGATTCAGATCCGGGCTTTTTGGTGGCCATTGCATAATCGGTATATCATCTTGATTAAGATAATCGAGTACCTCCCTAGCCACGTGAGGTCGAGCGTTGCCTTGCATAAACCCCACAAAATGACCGAAAGGCATCACATGTTCTATTACAATATTCTCAAGAAAGTAGTCAGCATTCATGGATCTCGTACGGACAGGAACTAACTCTGTGCGAGCATCAAAGCAGATGCCACCCCAGAACATAACAGAGCCACCGCCGAATGGAATCCTTGCAGAGATATTGCAAACCTCTCTCCTGGTCTCCGCCATACTTACTCACGACAATCTGGATGTTTTAGACTAACCCTAGTTTCATCTGTGAAGAAAACTTGTTTCCAATCATCCACAGACCAGTTTTCGTTATTTCGAGCAAAAACGTCTTCTAACTGTTTTAGAAGAAATTGTGACATTGCGAACAGCTTCGAGTTCGTTTCTTATTATAGAACTAGTGACAGTCCTGTTTCTTAAAGTATATTGTCTCATAAAACGTTCATCTAGGTCGCTAGTGCATCGTTTTCGCCCTTGCCCTAGCTTTCTAGAATAAGTTCCTACTTCATTCAAGCGTCTTACCATACGACTTATTGTGGAACGATGTTTGCCTAACAAATTGGCAACATAACTCTGACAATATCCCTTGTCCAATAAAACTGAGGCTCGCACTACCTCGTGTTCGGTTAAATTCCTTGTTCGATTCATTTTTCTAATTCTTCGGGGTCAAAAATAAAACAGTCTACCACAAAACCGTATTACTTTGAAAAAGGGAACAATTTATAAGCTTACTTTTAAAGAAAATCTATCGCATTATTACAGAAAATTGTTTATCTTCTAAAAAATTCTTTAAAACTGTAAATCTAAAAACGAATTGTTTTGATTTCTGTCATGAACAACGAAACAAAATATGCATAGCCTACTATTCAAATACTCGATAAACTTTAAAACTGACATAAGAAAAAGATAAATTAATTTTCAGATTGTTGCGTTAATTTTGTCCAGGAGTTTATAATAATATTTAGGAAAAAAATCAAAGGATAAATTGAAATTTATAATTATTCATCATCATCATCATCGTCATTAGCTTATGTCATCTATAGTCGGATGTATGCCTTCCCAAGTTGTCTCCACTGAGCTCTGTTGTTTGCCTTTTGCATTCAATCGTGTCCCGCTAATCATTTTATGTCGTCCGTCTATCTCGTTTGTGGTCTACCTCTGCATCTTTTATGTTCTCTAGGCCTCCATTCAACCATACGGCGTGTCCATCTGTTATCATTCATCCTCGCGATACGTCTAGCCCAATTCCACCTTAATATACATGTTCGTTGTATTACATCTGTTACTTTTGATCCTCTTCGTATCTCAATGTTAGGAATACGATCTTGGAGTCTCATATTTAGCATTCTCCTCTCCATTGCTCTTTGAGTTACTGTTGTTTGCCTTTTGCATCCAATCGTGTTCTGCTAATCTTTTTATGTCGTCCGCCTATCTCGTTTGTGGTCTACCTCTGCATCTTTTATGTTCTTTAGGCCTCCATTCAACCATACGGCGTGTCCATCTGTTATCATTCATCCTTGCGATACGTCCATCCCAATTCCACCTTAATATACATGTTCGTTGTATTACATCTGTTACTTTTGATCCTCTTCATATCTCGATGTTAGGAATACGATCTTGGAGTCTAATATTTAGCAATCTCTTCTCCATTGCTCTTTGGGTTACCAGGAGTTTATATCTTATACTTTTATTTAAAACCCACGTTTCAGTGCCATATGTTAATACTGAAAGTACATATTGATCGATCACTCTGGCTTTCATTGTATTTGGGACATCCGATTTAAATGTGGATTGTATTAAATTATTTTTTGAATTTTTTTTCATAATTGTAACATGCATTTAAGAAGAGAAAACCTTAATAATAACAAAAATGTTTTCAAATTTATTAATGCCGTAAGAAATATCTCGAAAACAATTATAATAGAACAGTTATCTACCGTGGCTTAAGAATTAATTCTACTTCTCCATTTTGCATAAAGTGCCTAGGGGACGCTCTTATTTTCTCTTCTAAATTGAATCTGACAAATACTACGACGTACCTATGTCCGTGTTTTATTTATATTGAAGCGGAGATTATTTTCCGAATAGTAGTTGCTTATTGTATCATTTCAAACCAACCTAGGTTTGGCTTTCGACTATCTATATAGTTTTAAGAAGTTTTGCTTTTATTTAAAATTATTGTTTTACGTTAAATATTTTTTAGTTTGAAAATAATACACGTCATCAAGCCATCCCTTATATATATATATATATATATATATATATATATATATATATATATATATATATTTATATATATATATGTATATATATATGTGTATATATATATATATATATATATATATATATATATATATATATATATATATATATATATATATATATATATATACATATATATATATATATATATATATATATATATATATATACATATATATATACATATATATATATATATATATATATATATATATATATATATACATATATATATATATATATATATATATATATATATATACATATATATATATATATATATATATATATATATATATATATATATATATATATATATATATAATGCAAACGTCTCTCTGTCTGTCTGTCCGTTAGTGCGCTTATCACTGGAGAACCACTTATCCGATTTACGTACTTTTTTTTTAAAACATACATATGTCGGAAAAAAGTTTGCCGTTAGCGCGTTCCCTTGCAGTACACAGCCTAAACCATTAAATTTGGTACAATATTATGTAGCAGAAAATATCTATAATCTATAATATATATATATATATATATATATATATATATATATATATATATATAAAATGCAATGTCTCTCTGTCTGTCTGTCCATTAGTGCGTTTATCAGGCGAGAATCACTTATCCGATTTACGTGTCTTTTTTTAAATTCATACATATATTCTTTGGCCAGGTTATATAGTAATAATAATAATCTATATCTATAATATATGTAAAATGCAACGTCTCCCTGTCTGTCTGTTAGTGCGCTTACACCGCGAGAACCACTTACGTGGTTTTTTAAATTCATACATATGTTCTCTGAAGAGGTTATATAATAATAATAATAATAATAATCTATATAGTATATATAAAACGCAACGTCTCTTTGTCTGTCTATCCGTTAGTGTGCTTATCATTCGAGAACCACTCATCGGATTTACGTGATTTTTTTTTTAATTCTTAATTTAATATATGTAAAAACAAATCTATAATATATATAAAACGTAACATCTCTCTGCCTGTCTGTCTATCCATTACTACGCTTAACACTTAAGAACCACTTATGCGATTTACGTGTTTTTTTTTTTTATAAAATACAAAGGGAATAAACAGAGACAAAATGCTAACATATAGGAAAAAAGTTGGACGTTTAGCAGTAAGCTTCGCAGAAAGACTGAATAGATGGGCGGAATACTTTAAAGAAACATTAAATGGAGATGAAATGAGGAGTTGAATGAGAAATAGGAAGCAAAATTAACTGAAGGGCAGGAGGCGACAAATAAACCCTGGAAAAAAGAAATAAGAGAAATACTCAGAACCCAAAAAAAATAAGGCCCCGGGTGGAAATTGTAGAGCCGATAAAAGCTGGAGGAGTAGATCTGGAAAATGAAATATACCGGTTGGTGCAAGAAAATATGGGAAACAGAAAAGAGAGAGTCGCTCATTTGTCCAATATACAAAAAAAAGAGAAAAAACTATATGTGCTAATTATAGACCAATAGCCTTACTGGATGTCGTGTACAAGATAGTAGTGTTGACTATCAAAAACAGACTAGCAGAGAAAGCCGAGTCTATTCTGGGAGAGTACCAGTGTGGATTCAGGAAAAATAGATCGGTTACAGACCAGATATTTTCGATTGAGCAAATCCAAGATAATAGCATTTTGGCACTACACTGGGTCTTTGTGGATTTCAGAGAAGCATATGACTCTGTAAATAGAGAAGGACTCTACAAGATAATGGAAGAACTAAAAATTCCAAGTAAATTGATTCGCATGGTGAGAATGACCCTGAATGACACAGAAAATAGATTGTTGGTTGAGGGCAAAGTATCAGACAAGAGAGGATTAAGACAGAAGGAACCAGTGTCGACATGTCCATTTAATTTGCTACTAGAGAAGATAATCCGGGAGTCAGAAATAACAACAGATGGAACGATATACCAACAAACCTGCCAATGCTTGGCCTATGCGGATGATGTAGCAGTGATTGCAAGAGCAAAAGAGAACCTCAAAAAAGCCATAAGTAGGATTGAAGAAGGGGGAAGGATGAGAGGACTAAAGATAAATGAGGAAAAAACAAAATACATGGAAATTACAAAGAAGAAGGATAATAAAAACAACAAAAGTTTAGATATAATATAATAAACAACTTAGGAAAAAGATATATGTTTGAAAAAGTAGACAAATTTAATTATCTGGGAGTAACAATAACATAAAGTGGACAAGAAAGGACGGAGATACAAGAAAGAATAGCGAAAGGACAGAGATGTTTGGGGGCAATGAATCCAATATTAAAATTAAAGAATGTATCAAGAAAAGTAAAAGAAAGAATATATACGACAGTTGTCAGACCCACGGCGACATATAGATGCGAAAAGTGGAAATTAAATGCAAGAGAAAAGGAGACGTTAGAGGTGTGGGAAAGGAAAGCTTTGAGAAAAATCTACGAAGGAAGGAAAGAAGAGAGACTGTGGAGAAGAAGAACAAACTACGAATTAAAATGCCTATATACGAAACCCCTTATAAGCCGAATCATAATAAGACAGCGATTAGGATGGTTGGGACACGTGGCTAGGATGAAGGAAGAAAGACAGGCAAAGCAAGCCCTAATAAGAGGAGTGGTTGGAAGAAGAGGTAAGGGTAGACCTCGATCTACATGGATTCAGGCAGTAAAGCAAGATCCGGAGTTGATGGGAATCCCGCACTGGGAAAAGCTAACAGGAAACAAAAAGAAGTGGAGACAAGTCTGCAACCAAGCCATGGGCCTCTAAGGCACCTTGAGCTATATAATAATGTAAACATTTTTTTGTCTTTTTTTTTTATTGGTCTAGCACACGTGCTGCAGGGAAGTCCCTAAAGCGCTCCAGGAGCGGCACGAGTGCGGAACATAACGAATAAGCAGTGACGATAAAGGTGAATCAAGTCCACGCGAGCGGAGCCGCGGGCACGGCTAGTATATATATATATATATACATATATATATATATATATATATATATATATATATATATATATATATATATATATATATATATGGTAAAATTTCGTTACGCGAGCTTTTCAGAAAAAGGAAGCTTTTTTTTTTTTGGACAGGCCTAACTTTGGTCTTAGCTCACTAATCTAGCACGTACATAATTTTTTCTTATTGATTATTTCGTTCAGGTTAGTTCAGGTTTTTCAAAATTAGGCCATTTTAAGCCTATTCCAAAAGAAAAACCTCCCTTTTTCTGAAAAGCCCGCGTACCGAAAATTGACCATATATATATATATATATATATATATATATATATATATATATATATATATATATATATATATATACTAGGCTGGTTTGAAAAGTCCGTGCAAAAATAAAAACTACTTATGTGTTTGGGGTAAACCTTTTTATTTTTTGACATAGTCTCCTTTTAGGCTTATACACTTCGTCCAACGATGTTCTAGTTTGTTGATCCCTTCCGAATAATAGGATTTGTCCAAGTCTGCAAAATATCCATTAGTGTCTGCAATCACCTCCTCGTTTGAATAAAATCTTTGTCCCGCCAGCCATTTCTTCAAATTGGGGAACAAATAGTAGTCCGAGGGAGCCAAGTTTGGAGAATAGGGGGGATGTGAAACGAGTTGGAATCCTATTTCCATTAATTTTGCGACCACAACTGCTGAGGTGTGTGCTGGTGCGTTGTCGTGATGGAAAAGGACTTTCTTGTGGGTCAATCGCGGGCGTTTTTCTTGCAGTTCGGTTTTCAAAACGGTCCAATAACGATGAATAATATTCACCTGTAATAGTTTCACCCTTTTCCAGATAGTCGATGAGGATTATCCCTTGCGAATCCCAAAAGACAGTCGCCATAACCTTTCCGGCCGAAGGAATGGTCTTCGCCTTTTTGGTGCAGATTCCCCCTTGGTAACCCATTGTTTAGATTATTGTTTGGTCTCAGGAGTATAGTAATGTCTCCATGTTTCATCCACAGTGACGAAACGACGCTTAAAGTCCTCCGGATTCTTCTGGAACAGCTGCAAACCATCCTTGCAACACTTCACACGATTCCGTTTTTGGTCAAGCGTGAGCAATCGCGGCACCCATCTTGCGGATAGCTTTCTCATGTCCAAATGTTTATGCAAAATATTATGTACCCATTCAGTCGAGATGCCCACAGCACTAGCAATCTCACGCACCTCAACTCTTCTGTCATCCATCACCATATCATGGATTTGATCAATGATTTCTGGAGTCGTAACCTCCACAGGCCGTCTAGAACGTTCAGCGTCACTTGTGCCCATATGGCCAGTCCGAAAATTTTGAAACCACTTATAAATTGTTCTAATCGAAGGTGCAGAGTCACCATAATGTTTATGAAGCTTCTCTTTAGTCTCCTGAGGCGTTTTGCCTTTCATAAAGTAATGTTTAATCACCACACGAAATTCTTTTTCGTCCATTTCTTGAAAATCACTCGACTTCCTTGATTCACACGAATGCCAAACACAAAGAAATAGACCAATATGGCTAAAACTTCGTGTGCGTTCATTCAAGGGATGCTACTAACTAAACATGACCTCGAGACGCGCCGGTGATGCCATCTCTCGGACTTTGCACGGACTTTTCAAACCAGCCTCGTAGCATTAGTAAGTAGAGCTGGTTCGAGGTAGCAACGTTTTACGAATGGTTTGCCATATTTTCCACCATTTAACCACAAAAGTGATAGAGAAATGTCATAAAAATGATATAAAATTCATTTTGTTGCCACCAAACTGGACACATCTGTGTTAACCCCTTGATGTGTCGTTTTTTGGGCCTTTAAAGAAGGGTTAGCGAAAAATATTGACGGAATGGAAATACCAGAGGAAAGATACTTTTCAGAAATCAAACTTTCCACAGCTATTGCAAAGAACACTACAGTTCATTCAAGCTAAGTCCGAAGCAAATATTCTTTCTGGATTTCGAGGATGTGGAATAGTTCCGTTCAATCTGCAAAAAGTCATTAAACGTTTACCAAATCATATGAGGAGTGAGGAAGAAATAGGTACTCCTATGCTTGATTAATCTTTATTGGATTTCTTAAAAGAAAACAGAAACCCTCAGGAAAATAACGGATAAAGCGGATAAATGTACCACCTGGTCGAGAAATTAGTAAAAAGGATATAAATGCAGCTCTAGCAAGACCTTCAACTTCAGGTTGTCAAAAAAACTACAAAATCTTCCCAAGCTATTGCTTTTGAGAGTGATCCTTCATGTGATTCGGATTCGGAGTCAATGCTATTGAAAACACTCATACAAAGTCAAAAGAAGGCGAAGACAACAGAAACTGCAGAACTACAAGTTAACGAATTTGAGATCATTGCTATTCCACGAAGAAAAAATTTTATGTAGGAAAAATTATTAGTAAACAAGGAAATCATATACATGTGAAGTTTCTAAGAAAAAAAAAACACCGGAGAAGGTTGTGTTTTTGTATTTCCAATCATAGATGAAGAAAGCGACATTGTAGCAGAAGATATTTTTCAAAAATTAAACATACTCGAGCAACGAAGAGACCGTTATACTTTTGAAAATTTACCTGTGAATACTAATATTGAATAACTACAGTTCTTATTAAACGTATTTGTTATGTATATAAAAATATGTGTTATGTGTATAAAAATATGTGTTCGAAGTCATCCCAGCGGTGCGGAAACATCGAAACCTGTACGATTTACATATGTGTCCAAAGTCACCCCACCCTACGAGGTCACTTCGGACACTTTTAAAATAAAAAAAAAAAAAAAATTTCCAATGGCGCAAAATAAAATCTGTGCTAGTATTTGGATTCTACGATAATTGAACTATACTTGGTAAAAAATATAGTCTGGGTATTATTTTAGTTTGGAAGAAATTTGAAGAAAAACTCTAAAAACTGTCCGAAGTCACCCCGTTTGACGGTATATAAAAGGTGTTTTTTATAGAGGTATAAAACTTTGAAGTTGGCAACACTTTTTTAACTGGCGGCCATTTTGTCAGCTGTCAAGTGATTTATGTTTAGTTTGGTTTGGCATTTCAACATCAATAGACTGACGCCTGAACAACGCTTCCAAATTGTGCAAATTTATTTTGAAAATCATGGTTCTGTTCGAAATACGTATCGCGCACTACGTCCATTTTACGGTCAACATAATCGTCCATCAGAGCAATTAATTCGATTAACTATGAAACGTTTTCGCACCACGTTTACTCTAAATGATAATACGCATCCACAGAGACGTCGTACAGTGCGTACAGAAGAAGTCATTGCTGCTGTAGAGCGTAGCGTAGAGGAAGACCCGAATCAGTCTATCCGCCATCGTGCACAGGAATTGGATATGTGTCCATCCACTTTATGGAAGATTTTGCGGAAAGATCTTGGTTTGCGTGCTTACAAAATCCAACTCGTGCAACAATTAAAGCCACACGATCACCTAGCAAGGCGTAGATTCGGTGAATGGGCCCAAAACAAGATTGCCGTTGATCCCGATTTTCATAAGCGAATTTTGTTTAGCGGTAAAGCTCACTTTTGTTTGAATGGATACGTCAATAAACAAAACTGCCGTATTTGGAGTGATGATAATCCTCAAGTGTATGTTGAGACACCGTTACATCCAGAAAAACTGACTGTTTGGTGTGCTTTATGGGCTGGTAGAATCATTGGTCTGTACTTCTTTAAAAACGATGCTGGTCAGAACGTTACAGTCAATGGTGACCGCTATAGAGCCATGATTACTGACTTTTTCGTTCATCAATTGAACAACCATGATGTACAGGAGCTGTGGTTTCAACAAGACGGCGCAACATGTCACACAGCTCGTGCCACAATTGATTTATTGAAGGAAACGTTTGGTAACCGCATAGTTTCACGTTTCGGACCCGTAAATTGGCCTCCAAGATCGTGCGATTTAACGCCGCTAGACTATTTTCTGTGGGGATATGTGAAGTCGCTAGTCTACGCCGATAAGCCCGAAACGATTGACCACTTGGAGGACAACATTCGCCGCGTTATTGCCGATATACGGCCACAAATGTTGGAAAAAGTCATCGAAAATTGGACCTCCAGATTAGACTACGTCCGAGCCAGCCGTGGCGGTCATATGCCAGAAGTCATATTTAAATTATAATGCCAGAAGATTATCTTTCGAATAAAGTAAATTTCATGTCAATTTAAAAAATTCATCTTTGTTTTATTCCATTTCAAAGTTCTATACCTCTATAAAAAACACCCTCTACGTTTATCTTGTATACAAGAGGGCATTAAAAATTGAAAAATAGCGTAAAATAATCTCATTATAGTGGGATATCCCTTGGGCTTTTGTAAAACAACATCGTTTTAAATGGTGAGTACCTAGAATTTTTAAAAGCGGAGGGACATGCAGAAGTGCAGTTTCAATGAGAATGACCCATGTAAAAAATATACACAAAATTAATAAAATCGTGTTAATCAGTTAAAGTAGACATCAACAGGCAGAATCTCTAAAAGGGTCTAAAACGTCGAGCCGATTCATTTATCAAGGAATTTCAAACTTCTAGTATTATATTTCATATGGTAAAAGTCAGCAATAAATCGTCATTAGGAGAAATGTTAACATAAAAACCAAGAAATAAGACCTTACTAAACAGGAAGAAAAGTTAATAGATATTAGAACACTTTTAAATAACACTGTGCAACATTTTCGAGGTCATCCAATGTAAACTAAATTCTGACTTCAGTTTCTGGAAGTGCCCACCCAAACTAGCAAAACCCTATTTGGGTTTTGATAGTTTAGTTCAAATTTATTTTTTTTTGCCATCATCAATTTTTTTGCTCGAGCTTTGGTTTTGCACGGCTATATCTCGTAAATTATTGGGAATTTCTCAATGCAATCTTCAGACGAAATGTTCTTCACATCAAAATATACAATTTTTGTGAACATGTCGAGTCCAGATTTTCACTCTTTCGGGGTGTTTTTAGTGTAGAAAGCCCGAAAAAATGCCATTTTTTCACATTTTCGACCGTAACTCACAAACCGTGCATATTTTAGCATAACTGTCTTCGACAAAAATGTTCTCTGCATCAACACGAGTAACTTTGCTGAACATTGCAATAACAAAAGTTTACAAACGTGCTGACACACAATTACCGGCGAGCCTGGGACGCAATAAAAGCTGTAATCGAGGGCGTTTTAGGGAAGAGTCGTGTACAGCTAGACGAAATAAAGAGATTGGTGAAAATAATGCTCTCCTATTTTCATAAAATAAATTCATCCATGACATTAAAATTGCATTTTATGCACCATCACCTTGATGAGTTCTTACAACAATTGCCCAGCGAATCGGACGAACAAGGGGAGCGATTCCATCAGATCACCATGCCAATGAAAAAACGATACAAAGGAAAACAGCTGGATGCATTGTTTGCAGAAGTATGTTGGTGGAGTCAAAAGATATCCTAACATGAAGATGAAGGCATCGAAGAAGAAGATGAAGGACACACCGAAAGAGATATGCCCTTAAATATTTTATTCAGGGCGAGCTCAGATGGTGATGATACAGATTCAGACGATGAATTAAAACGACCATCAAAGAGGTGAAAACCATCGACTTCTCGGGCGGCTATGGAAATCGATTGAAAACACGTTTTTTTTTTTGCCTTTTTTTTTAAATTCTGAATTTCAATAGCTCTATAAAATGGATAAAAATTTGCGAAATAAACTTTAACACAAAAAAACCGGTAAAGTGCAAGTTGAACTTGCACAATTAGTGTTCCGTACGATTGTTTTTAAAATAGAAAATTTTGTTAGGGTGGTATAAAATGATCAGTGACTTCACGAAACACACCCCAAATGAGTTTTCAATAAAGTTTGCTTCCAATCTTTACTGAAAACTGGTGACCTTGAAATTTTGGTTTTTTTCTATACCAGATAAATTATTAAAGGTAATGATAATTTTCGTTCAATCTATACCCCGTGGAGAATATTTCAGGATTTTTTCAAAATATTTTGATCAGTACTTTTCGAGATAAGGTAGGGGACAGCGATTTTTCACGATTTTTTAAAAGTAATACGAAGAAACGTGTGCGCAAGTATTACATTATATATATATATATATATATATATATATATATATATATATATATATATATATATATATATATATATATATATATATATATTTTACTCGTGTTTTCACAAGCTTTCATTTGACACCACACTCGATGACCTAGTAAAAAAAATTTTTTTCACCTCCGATTTCACCCCTCAAAACCCTTAAGTCAAAATTTATGTTACGGTGATATAAAATGATCGGTGACTTCACAAAACACACCCCAAATAAGTTTTCAACAAAGTTTATTTCCAATCTTTACTGAAAATTGATGACCTTGAAATTTCTGTTTTTTTATATACCAGATAAATTATTACAGATAATGCACTCGTGATAATTTTCGTTCAATCTACACCCCGTGGAGAATATTCCAGAATTTTTTTCAAAATTTTTTGATAAGTACTTTCCGAGATAAGGCGGGTGGACAGCGATTTTTCGCGATTTTTTAAAAATAATACAAAGAAAAGTGCGTGCAAGTATTACATCATATATATATTTTTTACTCACACTCGATTACCTAGTAAAAAAATTTTTTTTTCACTTCCGATTTCACCCCCCAAAAACTAACCCCTGAAGTCAAAATTTAACTTTCAAAACTACATGGCTCTGATGAGGCCATCAATTCCTATATTACTACCAAATTTCAACTTTCTATGACAAATAGTTTCATAGAACATCGGGTGTGACAGACGGACAGACAGACGGACAGACAGACGGACAGACAGACGGACAGACAGACGGACAGACAGACGGACAGATAGACGGACAGACACCGAAGTGATCTTATAAGTGTTCCGTACGGAACACTAAAAAGATATATTTGCTGATGAAAGCTGAAATTTTGGTGTGAAATGTACTATTTGGTGGCGAAATTCCTTACAAGGACCAAAAGAACTATAAGGATCGATTGTAGGTTATTGCAATGTTCAGTAAAGTTACTCGTGTTGATGCAGAGAACATTTTCTGTCGAAGACAGTTATGTTAAAATATGCACGGTTTGTGAGTTATGGTCGAAAATGTGAAAAAATGGCATTTTTTCGGGCTTTTTGCGCTAAAAACACCCCGAAAGAGTGAAAATCGGGCCTCGACATGTTCACAAAAATTGTGTATTTTGGTGTGAAGAACATTTCGTCTGAAGATTACATTGAGAAATTCTCAATAATTTACGAGATATAGCCGTGCAAAATCAAAGCTCGAGCAAAAAAATTGATGATGGTAAAAAAAAATTCGAACTAAACTATCAAAACCCAAATAGGGTTTTGCTAGTTTGGGTGGGCACTTCCAGAAACTGAAGTCAGAATTTAGTTTACATTTTATGTGTTGCACTGTGTAATTATTCGTTTTTATTTTAACACAAATACAAAATTTTTTATTATTGTACTGCACATCTTCAAAACTGTAGTTTGTCAAATTAGACCAATTTTAAAGTTAAATCTGTTTAGTAAATCAGGCAGTAAATTGTTAACAATTCAGTTAAGTATGGTCAAACTAATTAATACCTGGATGGTCCAAATATTGCTTTTCTTAGTGACTTCTTATCAAAAAAAGGACAGATATCTTCCCTTCATTATCCAGTTGATGCAAATTTTCGATAATTAAAACAAGTACAAGTTTAATTATAACAATTTGATGGTAAAATGTAGCCACAATTTCTAATTCTCTTAATTTAATCACAAATATTCCACTACTATTACACTTGCTTGCGACTAAATTCAATAATATGTATTTACTTAATTATTTATCTACAAATATTTTTACAAGCGCGATATCATAACATAATAAACTTTCGTTTAATTAATCGTATATTATTTTTATCAAACCCATCAATCAGTATTGATTGGTATAATTATACAGTCTGTCAAGTAAGAACGTAACCGTTCGTATTCTTGAAAAAAAAGTGTTTCGAGAACAATTTTTACCATCAATGTATTTTTTGATGTGCAACAACGGCGTAATTACCTTAGCAAGTTGTCCAATCGCCTCCTACATCAATAATCACCTGACATCTTCGAGGCATGCTGTCGACGAGACTTTCTGCATACTTTGCAAATTTTTCGAATATCGGGAGAGACAACTGAATCAAACTTCTCAGAGCCTTTCCGCTGAGCTTTTTCTCGGGACGAAACGTTTTCAATAGGGTTAGCGTCCGGCGATTTTGAGGGGCCCTTCGCGACGTGATTTTTCCCCAGCAAAAGTTTCTCCAATCTTCGAAATTTGATATCATAAGCACGAAGATGTTGTCGAATAGTCTCTTGGGATACATTCAAACGCGATTTCCTTAATTTTGCTGCTTCTTGACGCAACATCAATTTCGGGTCCGGTGAAAACCAAGACACGATTCGTTTTTCAACTTTCGTAGTGACTTTGCCTACCGAGCCACGTTTTGGCAAGTCGTCGACATTTTTCGTCTCGTTAAAATGATTTACCCACTTCTTTACAAACGACGCTGACTTTTTAATATATGATGCAGAATGCATCATTTTAGGTCCTTTTGGCTGGGAAAAAAGACAGACTGCCTCGAACCGACGCGTACAAAAAAATATTTTGGATTTTACGTGATTTCGACGAAAGTTCGGAAATGCCTGATACTTTTACTAAAATGCGTCGTAGACAAAGTTTCCCCCTACCGATTTTTTGTTGAATCACTAGGATCGCATCTACTAAAAATAAAATATCGGAAACGTTCTTACTGGACAAACTTTATGTGTTATTCAGGCTGTGGTTGATGAAGCATTGTCGACCATGCGTCGGGTGGAATTTCACAACCATAACATCGTGTGCTATTCTTAACTTATCCCCCTCCCCTCCCAGTACTAAAGTTATCCCGTTTTACGGTACTAAATTCATGAGCAAACTAATATGTAATTACTCTAAAGTTTTTTTTTCCAATATTCCCAGTCAAGGTCAAATTTTTGAGTAGGCAGAAGTAATCCTAGCCTGTTGGATCTATAAGTTAACGACTTTTTATTTCTATTTTTATTATTCTTTTGCCTCATACTATTTAGTTAATCTCGAAAGTTAAAAACATCTACACCCCGTGGAGAATATTCCAGAATTTTTTCAAAATAATACAGATAAAAGTGTGCCCAAATATTACATTATATATATATATATATATATATATATATATATATATATATATATATATATATATATACTAGCCGTGCCCACGGCTCCGCTCGCGTGGACTTGATGCACTACTATCGCCACTGCTTATTCCTTATGTTACATAACGTAATAAAATATCTGCCATTATTTCCTCTTATCTCCTATTATTTCTCCTTATCTTCCATTATCTCTACATAATTTCCATTATCTAAGCTTATCTCTGCTCATCTCCCATTATTTCTCCTTATCTCCCATTATCTAGGCTTATCTCGACTTATCTCGCAATATTTCTCCTTATCTCCCATTATTTCTCCTTATCTCCCATTATCTCACCATAACTCCCATTACCTAGACTTATCTCTACTTATCTCCCATTACTTCTCCTTATCTCCCATTATCTCTACATATTTTCCATTATCTAGGCTTATCTCTGCTCATCTCCCATTATTTCTCCTTATCTCCCATTATCTCACCATAACTCCCATTACCTAGACTTATCTCTGCTTATCTCCCATTTTTTATACTTATCACCCATTATTTCACCTTATCTCCCATTATCTAAGCTTATCTCGACTTATCTCGCAATATTTTTCCTTATCTCCCATTATTTCTCCTTATCTCCCATTATTTCACCATAACTCCCATTACTTAGACTTATTTCTGCTTATCTCCCATTATTTCTCCTTATCTCCCATTATTTATACCTATCTCCCATTATCTCACTTTATCTCCCATTATCTAGGCTTATCTCCCATTACCTCACCATATCTCCCATTATCTAGGCTTATATCGAATTATATAGAACATATCATATGTATAAATTTATAAAAACACATAAATCGGATAAGTGGTTCTCAAGTGATAAGCGCACTAACGGACAGACAGACAGAGAGAGATTGCATTTTATATATATTATATTCTTTGCAACATGATATTGTTCCATATTTAATGGTTTAGGCAGTATATTGTAAGAGAACCCGCTAACGCGGAGGCGTTCTGAGAGGACAATGGTCTCTAAACACCCCTGATAAATGAAAATTAATATATATATATATATATATATATATATATATATATATATATATATATATATATATATATATATATACAGTAATACCCCGCTTTACGCGAGGGATACGTTCCGAAAAAAATCGCGTTAACTGAAATTCGCGTATATCGAGGTTTATGATTAAACATAGTCAAAATTTAATACAAAAAAATACAAATCATTTTAATCAATCACTTTAATTCTAAGAACACTTTATGCAATACATACTCTTATTTTTTACGGAAAAATACATCTATTGTCTTTTGGGTAACGTTTTGTTTACGTTCTTGTAAAATACGTTCATAACACCCAACACTGTTTTTAATTGTTTGACACACGGTCAAGACACGGTCATCATTATTGTCTATACTCTGCAATATGTCCAAACCTGAATAAATTTTTGAAAGTGCATTTTGTATTTCCCCTGAAGATAAAACTTTCTCTTCTACTTGTTCTTCCTCATCGTAGATAGGATTATTCTGTAACTCGATCAGATCTTCATTGCTAATAGGATCGTCGTGCGTTGCTACAAGTTCTACGAGATCTTCTACCGTGACATCTTCAAGTTCAGACCCCTCAATCATTGCAGCAATGTCTTCAAGCACTTGTCTCTGCATCTGGACAATTCTTCTAGGTGCTTCCACTACATCTGGCCAAAGATTACGCCACACCCCATTCATACAACTCATTTTAACTTCCTTCCAAGCCTCTTCTATGTTGTGAATAGACTTCATAATGTTGTATGACTTCCACCACTCTCGCATAGACTGTCTTCCTTCCCCGTCAGTTTCATGAATTAGTTGGCTAAAAGTGCGGCGATGGTAATAAGCTTTGAAGTTTGCTATTGCTCCCTGGTCCATAGGTTGTAATATTGACGTAGTGTTTGGTGGAAGGAACTTTACGTACACTTTTAAGTCTCTGGGCGTATCAAGTGAGGTTGGATGTCCTGGGGCATTGTCTAAGAGTAATATAACTTTAGGTTCAAGCCCATTTCTGTCACAGTATGATTTGACTGATGGGCAAAAACTATTAGAATACCATTCTTGAAAAATTTCCCGTGTAACCCACGCCTTTCTGTTTGATCGCCACACAACTGGTAGACTTGTCTTGTCTGTGCCTCGCATTGCACGGGGTGTTTCTGAATGGTACACTAGTAAAGGTTTCAGTTTGAAATCACCAGTGGCATTACCACCCAGCAGAAGTGTTAGTCGATCTTTCGCAGCTTTGAAACCACTGGCTTGACGTTCTTCCTTAGAAATGAATGTTCGAGATGGCATTTTTTTCCAGTAAAGTGCGGTCTCATCAACATTGAAGATGAGACAAGCAGGAATTTTCTCTCGTCTAACGAAGTCTTGAAACTTGTCTGGAAACTCAGCTGCAGCTTGAATGTCCGCGCTGGCCGCCTCGCCTGTTATGTGGATATTGTGAAGATTAGAACGCTGCTTGAACCGATGGAACCAACCTCTGCTGGCAGCAAAAGTCGGAGTGGCACTCCCTTCTCCTTCTTTTGTTTTCAGCATCTCATACAAAGATTTTGCTTTTGTGCATATGAGATCTTGACTTAGTGGTGTGTTCTTCTTATTCAAATCTTCGATCCAGACTGACAGTAATTTCTCCATTCTTTCTAAGATAGATGATCTCGAACGAGAAAGTTTTGTTGCACTTATAGGTGTTGAACCTTCGCTGGAGATTTTAATTTTTTCCCGATTTTTATAAATCGTTCTCACAGTCGATTCTGAGAGTCCAAAATCTCTCCCAACAATTGTTGCTTTGCCTCCATTTTCCATTCTTCTTAACACTTTCATCTTCAATTCCAAAGTGACGCTTTTACGCTCTTTTTTCTTTACAGGCGGCATTTTTAACGTAGGGTTAAATTATGTATGTATGTATCTCCAATAAATATTAAAACAAAACTGCCAGCCGACCGAACTAACATTACGGAACAAATGAACACACGAAACGAACGAGGAAATCCCCATAGAACAAAGTCGAAGGACAGGGAATTCCCAATTCTTCAAAGAGAATATTCAGAGAAAGCGGGGATCCCCCCGCGACCATAGAGAAGTTAATGACTACATGAGCGCGAAATTTGAAATTCGCGTTATAGTGAAACCGCGCGTAACGGGGTCGCGCTAAGCGGGGTATTACTGTATATATATATATATATATATATATATATATATATATATATATATATATATATATATATATATATATATATATATATATATATATATATATATATATATATATATATATATATATATATATATATATAGTTTTTTACTCGTGTTTTTATAAGCTTTCATTTGACACCACACTCGATGACCTAGTAATTTTTTTTTACTCCCGATTTCACCCCCAAAACTAACCCCTTAAGTCAAAATTTAACTTTCAAAACTACACGGCTCTGATGAGACCATCAATTCCTATATTAGTACCAAATTTCAACTTTCTATGACAAATAGTTTCGGAGAAAATCGGGTGTGACAGACGGACAAACACCAAAGTGATCTTACAAGTGTTCCAAACGGAACACTAAAAAAATTAGCAAATATTAAAAACGCTGTTTCATGTTGTAAACTTTATTTTTTTAGACTTCTAGTCAAGGTCAAATTTTCTTGGGACGGATCACTAGTTTGTCAAGCCTATCAGAAGTGTCTAAAAATTTTATATAGAGAGATTTTGCAACGCTTATGTTGGTATGCCACCGTCTTTACCTTTATTTGAAGCATGTGCTCACCATTCGGAGCTTGCGCAGTATTGAGACAAAATTAGAGAATTCTTTATTAAGGAGAACGATTTACCTTATTTAGGAACTTATAAAAGAGATTATTTGAAGTTCTTTATTCTTATCGCGATTATGGTAGGGCCTGTTTTTTTTTCCTACTCATGTATACAAACCACTAAGAAATTACAGTCAAATTGAAATGATAATCTTTCATTGCAAAATAACACTAACAGTTAATTAGTGTTCAGAATATGTTGAGATTTTGCAATCTTTGGCACAATGGCATTACAGTGTCTGCAGTGTTAATTTGAAATGAAATTTTATTTATTACACATTCGTATTACCTTAGAAATATTGAAGGAAGTGATAAAAACCGGCTAGACACAATTTTAATTCGGAAACTTGCGTTGACCCATCAAATAATAACCGACATGCTTAACCTTGAAATGAAGGAAAAAAAAACCTATAGAACAGAGGTGTCAAACTCAATTTTGCAGAGGGCCATATATTAAATTTAGAATGTGTAGGCGGGCCAGATTCAAATAAAAAAAATGTACTGAATTATTATAACATTTTATTTATTTAATTATATAGTATATAATATACGGTTATTAAAAATTATATCAAAGTTATAAAAGAGGGTAATTATTTGAGCTCGAGGATCCAGATACCTGACTTCTCTTGTTTTTGACAAGCTCATTGATGTCAGGTATCATATTCGTTGTAGTTATTTTAAGAATTGATTGGAGATGTTCATTCGAAAGTCTTGTGCGATGTTTGTTCTTATTTATTTTCATGACGGAAAACATCTGCTCACATAAATAGGTGCTACCAAACATGCAGAGAATGCGTGCTGCATGCTTTTTTAATTCCGGGTAGTTATCCAAACTCTTGAAATATTGTGTATAAAATGTAAGAGCGTTAATCTCTTTAAATTTTTCTTTCAAAATACTGTCCGATTAAAGATCTATCAACTCCATTTGCAAATGAACTGGTGCCTGTGAAGCTTCAAAATTGAATGGATTGTTGAAAATTGGGAATTCCATTTCATTCATTTTTGTGAAAGTCTTCAAAACGATTGTTGAATTCCGTGATCAAATTTTGCAGAAGTTGAGAATATTGATCCAATTTTTTTTGGTTCACTGTGTCAAATGATTTTAAATGAGGGAAATGATCCAAAGTTTGATTTTTTACCTGATTTTCCCACAGCCTCAACTTTGTTTCAAAGGCTTGAATACATGAATATATTTGAGTGACAAGATTTTTACCCTGTAACTTTACATTCAGATCAGTCAAGTGTTTATTCATATCTACCAAAAAGGCACAATCAACCCACCAGTCATTGTCATAATCAATTGGGTTGCCTTTTTCTAACATGAAAGCTTGAATAGGGTCACGTAATGCAAAAATTTTTTCTAAAACTACTCCTCGACTGAGCCAACGAACTTCGGTGAAGTAAGGAACATCAGAAAACTTTTCGTCCAAATCTTGTAAAAACTGTCTGAACTGTCGGTGATTTAGTCCTCTGCTCCTTATAAAATTTACTATTTTAATTATAGGTTGCATGACATGGTCCATATTTAAATGTTTGGATGCCAATGATTCCTGATGAATTATACAGTGAAATCCCACAAAATTTCCTGATGTTTTCTGTTTTAATTTAGTTACAACGCCCGAATGTTTGCCAGCCATGGCAGGAGCGCCATCCGTAGTTGTGCTGCTAAGTATATTCCAGTCGAGTTCATATTCTGCTATCAAATGCTCAATTGCAGAATAAATATCATTTGCTGTTGTAGTACCTGTCAATGGAACGCACTTTAATAGTTCTTCAGTTATTTCAAAGTTACTGTTAATACTTCGTATAAAAACAGCAAGTTGAGCTGTATCAACAGTATCAGTGCTCTCGTCAACAGCCAGTGAAAAGTTTGTAAATTCCTTAATTGTCTCCTTCAGTTGAAGAACCAAATTTGGAGATAAATCATTTATTCTTGAAGCAACAGTGTTTCTTGACAGCGAAATATTTTGAATTATTGACTTTTGAAATGGAAATGAAACATCGGCAACTTTCAACATACAGTCTTTAATAAAATCGCCATCAGTGAAAGATTTTGATCTCTTCGCGATTTCTAATGCAATAATAAAACTTGATTTTAGAGCATCTTCGCTCTCAGTATTAGCTTTAGTAAACATCGATTGTTGACCTTGAAGTTTAGATTTTAAAGATGACAATGTGTCCATTCTTATTTTTTCAGTGTAACAATCGAATTTTGATTTATGATTCGTATCATAGTGTCCCTTTAAGTTAAACTCCTTACAAACAGCAACTGTTTGATTGCAAATCAAACACAGAGGTTTACCTTTCCATTCTATGAAAAAATATGTAATTTCCGATTTAGACTGAAAAACTCTGCACTCACTATCAACTTTACGTTTTTGTGACATTATGCCAAAATCGTAACAATTATGGAACTCGACACAACAATTATGGATATCGCACGCGCACAACACAAACAAATGCACAATACCTTCACAATCACTACTTCGCAGTACAACTAAAATCCTTCTCCGACCGTATCGCTTCGATTACTCGACTCACACTCAACTGACTCACGTCGCGCCGACGCACTCCTTTTATAATATCGATAAGGAAGGTTCTAGTCTAGACTCGAAGCGCGTGGAAGATTCTATTGTTCTCAACAAAAATAATAGGGTATTTCCGCTTGTTGCTAACAGATGGCGTTACTGTCTATCTCTCTCGCTTGTCAAGGCACGCGCTGCCCTTGAAATTACTTATAAATGTAGTGTGCGCATTTTAAAACTTCCGTAGAGGAATCGAGTGAAGTCTAAAAGCTCTAAAAAACATGATTCTTCTTTCTGTGACAGATTGCGATCGCGGGCCTTATTGATACGTCCCGGGAGCCGGATGCGGCCCGCGGGCCGTATCTTTGACATCCCTGCTATAGAAGATGAATACTAACCTAACCTTGTAATTTCTTCACCTTAATAGCTTGAGATATCGATAAGGCATGTGAAAAATAAGCGTTGCAAAAAAAAAAATTAAAAAGATTCTGCAAGGAAAAGAGATTATACCGTAAATTTAAGAGAAGATAGAAAGTATTTTGTGAAGAGTAAAATCATTTAAATCCAAAATATATAAATAACGGAAACAAAACATTTTCCGTAAGTAAAAACTGAAAAATTTGTAAGAAGTCTGCTTCAAAGCAGAAATACGAGAATATTATAGTATTATTAATACTTTGCAATAAGGCTTTGCTTATTGAGGTTGTTACACCGGAAAACATAAAAAAATCCACAAAATTGTTTTGGATGACCGTAAACTGAAATTGCGTGAGATAGCCGACACCCTAAAGTTATCAAAAAAATGTGTTGGTCTCTGTTCGAAATGTGTACCGCGTTTGCTCACAGTGGACCAAAAACAACAACGTGTTGATGATTCTGAGCGCTGTTTGGACCTGTTTAAGCGCAATAAAAATGAATTTTTTCATGCGATATGTGACAATGGATGAAACATGAACACCGTGTCACAAGCCAATGGTTACGATAGCAAAATTGCTTGAATTAAAGTTCGAATTGCTTCCTCATCCACCGTATTCTCCAGATGTGGCCCCCAGCGATTATTATCTATTCGCAGACCTAAAAAAAAAAATGCTCGCAGAAAAGAGATTTCGCTCCAATGAAGAAGTTATCGCCGAAACTGAGGCCTATTTTGAAGGAAAAGACAAATCCTTCTGCAAGAAAGGTATAGAAATGTTAGAAAAGCGTTGGATTGATTGTATCTCTCTCTCATAAAGATCAAGAAAGGTATAGAAATGTTAGAAAAGCGTTGGTCAAATTTTGCAAAAAAAAATGTGTTTTATGTGGTTCGACTAAAAACTTTTCAGCCTACATGTTATATTCAAGCTAAGCCCGACAAATTAAAAAAAAAATTTTTGACGACTCAAATATGTATATGACTTTATTAGTGCGATTTAAATATTCTCTCTAAGCGTACAGACAGTACACATTTTAGAAAAAAATATGTTTTACCAGGTGTACAAGTATGAAATGCAGATTTCAGACAATAAATGGTACACCAATGCAGTTTGTGCTATACAGATTTGACACTGCGCCATTTTGTTGTGCCACTAACAAGTGTCAGACGCGCACGAGTGATAAATTGGAAAAGTGTGTGCATAGTGTTGTGTTGTTGTATTCAATATGTCGAAATTTATACCGAACAAAGAGCATTCGCGGACAGCATTAATTTTTTGTTTTCATTTGAAGAAAACTGCTGTTGAATCATACCAATTACTTCGAGAAGCTTATGGTGAACATGCTCCATCGGAAGATACGTGTGCACGATGGTTTCGGCGTTTCAAAAGTGGTGACTTCGATGTTGCAGACAAGGAACGTGGAAAAACCGCCAAAAAAATACGATGACGTGGAATTGCAAGCATTGTTGGACGAAGATGATTCGCAAACACAAAACAACTCGCCGAGCAATTGGGCGTTAGTCAACAAGCTGTTTCCAATCGGCTACGAGAGATGGGAAAGATTCAGAAGACCGAATAGATGGGATCACATGAGTTGAACGACAGGCAAATGGAAAAGGGCAAAAACACGTGTGACATTTTGCTCGCTCGGTACAAAAGGAAGTCGTTTTTGCATCGTATAGTTACAGGGGATGAGAAGTGGATTTATTTTGAGAATCCCAAGCGCAAAAAAATCATGGATATACCCAGGTGCACCATCCACATCGACCACAAGACCGAATCGCTTTGGCAGAAAGACGATGCTCTGTGTTTGGTGGGACCAGAGGGGCATGGTCTATTATGAGCTGTTAAAACCTGTGGAAACGGTGAATACTAAACGTTACCAACAACAATTGACCGATTTGAACCGGTCGCTGCTTGAAAAAAGGCCAGAATATCGAAAGAGGCAACACAAAGTCATTTTTTTTCATGACAATGCTTCATCACATACGGCAAAACCAGTTCGCGACACGTTGGAAGCACTCAGCTGGGAAGTTCTACTCCATGCGGCTTACTCACCAGACTTGGCTCCTTCCGATTACCACTTGCTTGCATCGATGGGTCACGCACTTGCTGAGCACCGCTTTGGTTCGTGCGAAGATGTGAAAAAATGGCTCGATGAATGATTCGCAGCAAAAGGGGACGATTTTTACTGGCGTGGTATTCACAAATTGCCCGAAAGATGGGAAAAATGAATAACAAGCGATGGACCATACTTTGAATAAAGCACTTTTTATCATTCTTCCGAATTTAACATGTTTTTTTTAGAAAAAAAATCCGCATTTCATACTTGTACACCTGGTATTTATAATTTACACAAATATAAATAGTTTTAAATAAAAAGCAACTGAATACTCCCAGTTTATATAAAAAATAATCGTTTCAACTGGACAACTGATGACGCGTTTGGTTGCTGCAAACCAAATCTTAGCTCTATAACCAAAAAAATGTCATAAGAGAAACAGCTTCTCAGGATTATTCAATTTATCCGCGTACGATTTCTTACGCAATTGATATTCTTTAATCAAATCACTTATCTCTCAACATCTTTGAAGAAGAAGAAACTTACTCTCGGCGTACTTTTTGAATTATTTTTACAACTGTCAACGGCACAACAATAACCTCCTTTCCCCATGAATATAGAAATTGTTTGTCAACCTTTTCGATTCTTTTCACTTACAAACGTTTTTAATTCTCTTTTTATATAAACTCACTCTTCCGTCTGTCAAGAAACGATCGACAATATATTTCAAAAGACGCATTTCGAAATCAGATGTAAACATTGCGCGGCCATTTTAAAAGTCGACGCACGCGCCGTCAGAAACTCGTCACCAACTTGTAGCTCACTTTCATTACTGTATTGGTTTTACCACAGTAAACACACTATACAGTAGCGAAACTCAAGGATAACCGCATAGGAAAATCAGGTTCGTTTTCAGAAGGTCACGTGGCAATCCGCCATGTTAAAAGTGGACCAGCGCGAAATTTGAAATACAAATAAAGTTGTGCAAAGTTTTATCATTCAGAATCATAGATATAGAAATGATTGAAAATTTTTCATTTGTTATTTAATACAGCATGAGTAATATAAAAGTGAATGCAGCATGAGTAATATAAAAAAAAAAACAAAAAGAATGGAGCACTTTGTTAGAAAAGAAATGAATACAGGTGAAAAACTTGATAGGAAGGTGTTTGATAGAATTCTTCATATTCAACTTCAGTTTTTAATAACCTTATCCAAAAATTCAAAAGTCTATCAAAGTTAAACGTCACTGTTTGAGGTTAAAGTTTTATTTACATCATTTTTCAAGTAAATTTGTGATTAAAGATGTTTTTTTTTAAGGACTAAATTAATTTAATTTTAACATACGTAATACCCAATACTATTTTTCTTGTACCGTGAAATAAAGACATATTGTCATTACTAAGATGTCAAAATCTTCTAAAATAAGAGCATTTTTTCCAAGCAGTGTTGTGTTGTTTGATGTGATAGATCTCTTGTTAATTAAAAAACACTGTATCTACTTTTTTGGTACTTATTTTTTCTTAAACTACAAAACTATATTGTGTAACTTCGAGAAAGGTTAATATAATATTATTAATGAATTATGAACGTATATGTATAGACCTCTATTTTCTATGTGAATAATTCTTAGAGGTTCTATACCTTTTTGTGTTCTGTTATCCGTATTGCTTTTTGATAACTTAATTAACTCTTACTTTTATTTACAATGAATTAATATTTAGATCAAAGAGTCAATACAGTAATTTCCTAATTATATTTACATACAATACCATACCATATTAGCTTCATTAGGAGAAATGATTGACTCATATATACTGAGTATAACTATATGTTATTTAATTTATAGTATAGGTATACAACAATAGAAATAAGTTCTTTATAGGAGGAATATTATTAACAGGTAAATAAATCTTCAAAATTTTAATAGTAACCATAATTACCATCAAAATGGACTTCGATTAAGTGTACTGTCCATTTAACGAACTTATTTTGAGAATATTTTACCTTCTGGCACACATCGTCCGACAAAATCATATTGCAAAAATTTCTTTGGAATCACATTAAAATTTTTCTTATTTTAATAGCATATCGATTTATATCAGTTATTTCAATAATCCCATTCCCAGTGGTTTTGTGATCTCAACACGACACTTAATATTTAAACTTTCAAACCCAACTTATAAGAAAATAAAATATACTGTCCAAAATTTGAAAATAATAAATATGTTGTTATAGGTTCTGTATTCCTTACAATATATTCACAGAAACTTTTGAAAGATTGGAATGAAAAAGGAGCAATGTAATTTATAGAGAAAAATAGAAAAAAAAAAGTCACTTTCAGAGTATTAATTGTACTTGCAATTAAACAGTGTTAAATTTATCAGGTTTATTATTAGAAAAGGTGTGTCCAACAATTAATTCAGATGAAGTTATTGAAAACTAGAACCCTCTTGAGAATACACCTTTTAGAAAAAAAATAATATGTTTCATTTATAATTTATCAAATATAAATCGTTTTAAATAACTGAATACTAGTTTACACAAAAATAAATCTTTCTAAAAACCAGAATTTGGAGGATTATTTATTAATCATAAAAAAAATTACATAGGCACACAAAAAAAGTTTTTCACTACCGAACAGATCACTATACCTATATGTAATTTTGGGAATCTGAGGTCAGAATTGAGCAATCACGTCAGGATTTTTAAATAACCAACCGAACTAAGTTTAGAAATAAATTTCAAGCTTTAATGACCAAATCACTCTACCAATACAAACATTTTATTAAATCAATCAAGGTTCCCTGGAAGGCCGTCTCTTGAGCAAATACGCCTAAACAAAATGTACATTAGTAATGGTAATATTGTTTCATGCATATATATTTTTTCAAAAATGCATTTAAGATAGTGAAAAGTTGTCTTGTGAAAGCAAGCAATAGAGATTTATTAAAATAATCAACAACTCCAACAACTTTAATCGCATACCATGATTTCTATAAAATCATTGTTTCAACTAAAAGCAGAGGAACTGCAAAAAAAATCATTAATGCTGCAACTTAAACTTTGACGGATAATACTGTTGATGATTACATGTGATGTAAATAAAGCATAATTAAATTTAGTTATGATTTAGAATAATAGGCTTAGCGCGCCCTGATTGAGTTAGAAATTTCTTATTTGTAAATTTTAGAGCATAAAAAAGTGTGACTCGAGCAAATAATTTGCGAAAATAATTATATGGAATATTGCAATTCTCAACGGCCCAACAATAACCTCCTTTCCCCCCATGATTATATAAATTGTTTCTCAACCTTTTCGATTCTCTTCACTTACAAACGTTTTTAATTCTCTTTTTCTACAAACTCTCTTTTCCTTCTGTCTTTATATTCATATAAACTGCAGTCACATCAAGAAACGATGGACAATACATTTCCAAAGACATTCCGAGATCGGATGTAAACACTGAGCGGCCATTTTGAAAAAGGACCCGTCGACGCACGCGCCGTCTAAATCTCGTCACCAAATTGGAGCTCAGTTTCGCTACTGTAGTATGTTTACTGTGGTTTTACGGTCTCACTAGTAAGTAATCGTTTAACACTAAATCAACCATACATTAGCACTTGCAATGAGTGCCCTAGGGTCAAGTAAAAAACACGGAACAGAATTACAAAGCTCCCTTTGCGAAAGCCTTTGAATATTTTAGTTTTCAGAAATCTGACAATACTTACATTTAACCAAATCGTAACTCATCCGTTCTAGAAGCTCTTCCTCAAGTCCACTGTTAATGTTAGATTGAGTTTAGGTATAAACAAGCGAAGCCTTGACAAAAATACTACCCGAGTTGTGGATAAATATATTGCGAAAGTCTGTGAACCACTGAGTATTTTCAGCTTTAGAAATCTAACAACACTTAACATTTAACCAAATCGAAATTCACGTTTCCAGTCGTCCTTCCCCTCTTAACCTTGGATCACGTTTAGATGTAAACATGCGGAGCATCGGAAACAAACAATAAAACATAATTTCAAGAAAAGAATGTTCCCACAAATATTTCAGGTAAATTATCTCTAAAAATGATAAGCGACGTTTATATAAAAAATTGACCTTGGTTTATACAAATACTACTAAAATAATATTCGAAATATTTTATATCATTGAGATTAGGTATTTCATTCAAGATTATTATTAGTCATATTTTTTTCAACAAAAATTATTATTGGGGCATTTACGAAGACTACTGTAAAAGCACCTTTTCAAATCTATAAATATATATAAAATGCAACGTCTCTCTGTTTGTCCGTTAGTGCGTTTATCACTGGAGAATTACTTACCCGATTTACGTGTTTTTTTTTTTTAATTCATACATATGTTCTCTGGCCAAGTTATAGGCTATATTTTATTACGATAGGTAGCATAAGGAATGAGCAGTGACAATAATAGTGCATGAAGTCGGAAAAAAGTTTGCCGCTAGCGCGTTCCCTTGCAATACACAGCCTAAACCATTAAATATGGAACAATATTATGTAGCAGAGAATATCTATAATCTATAATATATATAAAATGCAATGTCTCTTTGTCTGTCTGTCTGTCCGTTAGTGCGCTTATCCCTCGAGTACCACTTATCCGATTTACGTGATTGTTTAAATTCATACATATGTTCTCTGACCAGGTTATAGATATATATTTTATTACGACTATAATATATATAAAATGCAACATATCTCTGTCTGTTGTCTATCTGTCTGTCCGTTAGTGCGCTTATCACAGGAGAACCACTTATCCGATTTAGGTACTTTTTTCTTTAAACATACATATGTTCTCTGGCCAGGTTATAGGCTAGATTTTATTACGATAGGTAGCATCAGTGACGACAATAGTGAGTGAAGTCGGAAAAAAGTTTGTCGCTAGTGTAGCAGAGAATATCTATAATCTATAATATATATAAAATGCAATGTCTCTCTGTCTGTCTGCCTGTCCATTAGTGCGTTTATCACGCAAGAAACCACTTATCC
The DNA here is from genome assembly GCA_019049505.1 of Pachyrhynchus sulphureomaculatus. Classification (NCBI taxonomy): domain Eukaryota; kingdom Metazoa; phylum Arthropoda; class Insecta; order Coleoptera; family Curculionidae; genus Pachyrhynchus; species Pachyrhynchus sulphureomaculatus. Next base: position 78,573 of record CM032455.1, on the reverse strand, counting down.
GATTTACAGTCAGTCAAAATGAAACTCGTACACTAGCTTCAATATAATTTTATTTGTAACACAAAAAGCACACTGAAAGAATAACATTTTATCATTTAACTCCCAATTAGTATAACTAAATAACAATGCGAATAGTAAATTATTCCAAATATTTTAACAGAAAAATAAAAATATTATTTTTAAACCTCAAAATGAAACTCGTACAAATGTAAAAAAATGGCTTTCTATACTGTCTAATATTTTGTTGGTAGGCCTTTGTTTCCTATCACATCTCTTAGTCGATTGGGGACCGACCGCACCAATTTTTCACAATATTCTGGCGATATTTTTTCCCATTCTTCCTGTAATACAGCCTTGACTTGATTTTTATTAGAAATTTCATGTTTTCTGATGGCAATTTTCAAATGGCTCCATAAATTTTCAATTACATTAAGGTCTGGACTTTGTGGTGGCGTTTCGAGTACTTTTGGACAGTTGTATAAGAGCCATTGTTTAACTCGTTGTGCTTTATGCTTGGGATCATTATCCTGATAAAATTTGAATGATCCCTGCAATCCAAACTTTTCCGCGCTTTGCTTTAAATTTTGCTTCAATATGTCCAAATACATATTTTGATCCATTATACCCTCTATAAAATGTAAGTTTCCTGAGCCTTTGGCAGACATACACCCCCACACCATAACGGATCCTCCTCCATGCTTAACTGTCGCTCTTGGATTTTTTTCTTTTAGTGCTTCATTTGCCCTTCTCCATACTCTTAGCTGCCCATCCGATCCCCAAATGTTAAACTTACTCTCATCAGTGAAAATAACTTCTTTCCAGAATTCAAAATCCTTTTCACGGTATTCTTCAGCAAACTGTAGTCTTTTAACTTTATTTACTTTACTAATAAATGGCTTTTTTCTAGCAACCCTGATATTTAATTTATGTTTTTTTAAAAGATTTCTAATTGTTTGTGGATTAACACTTTTATGCAAATATTTTTCAGCTTCCTTTGCTAGCTTAGGAGCAGAAATTTTTGGATCTTCTTCCACTTTTCGCAAAATCCATCGTTCGTCGTAATAATTAAAAATTTTTCTAGGACTTTTCCTAACTTTATTTTTTATTCTATTTTCATTTTTGTAGCGGTCTACAATGCTTTGAACTGTTGTATGACTTCGGTTCACAATCTTGCCGGTAGGACTTACCCATCTGAAAATGATGGATTATCAATTCCCTTTCGGCAACGCAAGTTTGTCCTCGTTGCCGTCCCATATTTTAAAAACAAAATTAAACGACAGTAAATGTTTGAAACTATCACCAGACACTATAATTTTAGAATAAATTTGTTTCAAGGTATTTTTACAACAATTAGATACTAACTGTACGAGTTTAATTTTGGCGTTCTAAATGCAAATTTATAACAATTTGTTTACATTCCAAATTTTTTTTAGATCACTATATGCTGAGGAATTTGTACTAATACGCAGGTCACA
>CM032455.1:0-76998 GCA_019049505.1 Pachyrhynchus sulphureomaculatus | reverse complement strand
ATTTGTTTATTTTAAATTTCTTTATCTTTGTAAAATAATAGGAACTTACAGAATACACTAAGTATATAATTAAAACTAATAAGAGTAATTATTTTTTTACAATATTTTATATATGAGTGAATAAACACTAGTGAATACTAGTAAAACATAATGAAATCGAAATAACAAAAACATAACAGACTTAAGTAATGTGTAATTCGTTTGTTACTAAAGGTATCTAACTTAAACAAATTTACTTGATCTGAGCTTAAATCTGAATTACTAAGTAGTGTATTAGACGCCGCACAGTAGAACCGAGGCGGCGAAAAGTCGATTTTATAAAAGTATGTGGAGAAGGATAATGAACACAAAAATTTGAAGAGAAATGTCTAACTTCAAAGAATCAAGTGTAATTTATTATGTTTACCTATCTGAATAGAGTATATTCCTTATATAGATCACTCAAATAAATTACCTCTGATAACACATTACATTCTTACGTTTTTATTTCATATACTACCCACAATTTTTTAAGAACACTATGCTATATACATTTTTTTAATTCGAAGTTTGATATAATAGCTGCATTAACACGTATTGGTTTCGTTTCTGATGCGAATATTTACGTGCCAAATTAAATAATGTCACAGAACCAAAAATCTTCATAAAATTGTATCTTTATTTAGGCGTAACTATTTATCGACACTTTCCTACAATCTAAAATTAGTTTTTATTAGAAGGTTAAATTGTTATTTATCATATCCAAACGGTTTTAAGTGCGATCAACGAGTACAATTAAATCATATATCCACGAACGTACAATTTGACTAGGTGAAAAAAGAGATATATAATCTCATTTTCGCCACACTGCGAAAGGTTGAAGTTCTGTCAGTAGACGAAAAATTGCCTGTTTTATACAATTTCCTTTTAGGAGAGACAGTTAAATATTCTAAATGCCAAATATAACTTGAAATATAGAGAAATTAAATTATATATGGATAGATATAGTGCACTAGTTTTTTTTATGAACTCTAGCTGTGTAGCGAATATAAGAGGTATAAAACTTTAAGTTGGCAACACTTTTTTAAAAGTTAACTGGCGGCCATTTTGTCAGCTGTCAAGTGATTTATGTTTAGTTTGGTTTGGCATTTCAACATGAATAGACTGACGCCTGAACAACGCTTCCAAATTGTGCAAATTTATTTTTTGAAATCATGGTTCTGTTCGAAATACGTATCGGGCACTACGTCCATTTTACGGTCAACATAATCGTCCATCAGAGCAATTAATTCGATTAAACTATGGAACGTTTTCGCACCACGTTTACTCTAAATGATAATACGCATCCACAGAGACGTCGTACAGTGCGTACAGAAGAAGTCATTGCTGCTGTAGAGGGTAGCGTAGAGGAAGACCCGAATCAGTCTATCCGCCATCGTGCACAGGAATTGGATATGTGTCCATCCACTTTATGGAAGATTTTTGCGGAAAGATCTTGGTTTGCGTGCTTACAAAATCCAACTCGTGCAACAATTGAAGCTACACGATCACCTAGCAAGGCGTAGATTCGGTGAATGGGCCCCAAAACAAGATTGCCGTTGATCCCGATTTTCATATATCGCAAGATGGGTGCCCCGATTGCTCACGCTTGACCAAAAACGGAATCGTGTGAAGTGTTGCAAGGATGGTTTGCAGCTGTTCCAGAAGAATCCGGAGGACTTTAAGCGTCGTTTCGTCACTGTGGATGAAACATGGATACATTACTATACTCCTGAGACCAAACAACAATCTAAACAATGGGTTACCAAGGGGGAATCTGCACCAAAAAAAGGCGAAGACCGTTCCTTCGGCCGGAAAGGTTATGGCGACTGTCTTTTGGGATTTGCAAGGGATAATCCTCATCGACTATCTGGAAAAGGGTAAAACTATTACAGGTGAATATTATTCATCGTTATTGGACCGTTTGAAAACCGAGCTGCAAGAAAAACGCCCGCGGTTGGCCCACAAGAAAGTCCTTTTCCATCACGACAACGCACCAGCACACACCTCAGCAGTTGTGGTCGCAAAATTAATGGAAATAGGATTCCAACTCGTTTCACATCCCCCCTAATCTCCAGACTTGGCTCCCTCGGACTACTATTTGTTCCCCAATTTGAAGAAATGGCTGGCGGGACAAAGATTTTATTCAAACGAGGAGGTGATTGCAGACGCTAATGGATGGATATTTTGCAGACTTGGACAAATCCTATTATTCGGAAGGATCAACAAACTAGAACATCGTTGGGACGAAGTGTATAAGCCTAAAAGGAGACTATGTCGAAAAATAAAAAAGGTTTACCCCAAACACATAAGTAGTTTTTATTTTTTGCACGGATTTTTCAAACCAGCCTCGTATAATGTCTTTACGAACATATGTCGTCTAGGCATGAAACAAATGATTATTATGCAATCTTTCGATTGTTCTTTCCATCTAAGGAATTGCGTATCTGTTTTGTTACTATGGTAATCGTTTCAGTGACCGACTCACAAATATTATGCGTTTGGTTATAACGAACGGTTATCATTTCGAGCGCGTTGAAGCTTTAGGGTTCAAACAATTTGACGTTGATAGTCCTCTTACATTTGCAACTTTGCAGCATTATTAAACAAACAATTAAAAATAACATTTCGACAGATTTCAGTTGGCTCCGCCTATTCCCTTCATCGTATCGCTTCGCGCGCTTCCTATTAGAAATGCGATTTTCGAATCCAGGCGCGTTTTTTTGACGATCGATATAAATTCTTTTATTAATATTTTTTTGTAATTAGTGCGTTCAAAAACTTATATCCCAAATTTGAACACATTCATGTACATAGATTTAATTTTGATTATTTTAATTAATTATGATATTTCTATAATTTATACCTTTTGAAATCTTTACATTTTTCTAAATTTGAAAGCATACATGTCAATTTTCGAAAATTCCATCGCCATATTAAATCCGCCATTTTGAATTTTTTGAAATCTGACAGCATATTTGAAATCAGCGACCCTAAAAACCTATAATAACATGCATGATGTGAAGATCCGTCTGTTCCCCGAATTGCGTGACTGAAAAGGTTAAATATATGTGTTCGTATTATGTGAATTTTACACAAATATATTATTTTTAATTATTATAATGCCACACAAATAGTTTATGTGATCATTCATTGCATATTTAAGAAGTAATATAATTTTTTGCCGCGAATCGGGCAAATGGCTCCACTGTGCGCCGTAGCGCCATAGTATACGGCATCGATATCCATAAAATGTCCAGGATTTTTAAAATCAACAGTACTTATTAAATATTCTCTTTTTAAAAAGCAATCAAAAAAAGTTCTTAATGTTTGACTTATTTTTTTCATATAAAATATGAATTTTCGGATGTTCTGCCTGCATTTCTTTGTTTAAATCGTTAAATAATGGTAACACAAAATCTAAAAATTCCAAAAATAGCAATGTAGTGGGTAAAATCGGTAAAAAAAATCGGGAGAATTTCCTTGTATTCTCAGAAATCGTGGAAAAATCGTTAAACTTCGGTATTTCGGTAGGACAAATCCCATATCGGTAGAAATACCGAAAAATCGGTAGGTTCAAAACCAGCGTGAGCTTGGTACGTTTTGGAGCTGAGACTACCGATGCTGCGCGGTGAGCACACGCTGTAGCCAATAAGAGTGTCAGAAAAACCTTGTATATATATATATTTAGAATTTTAGAAAAATGTATGATTATTTCCTGATTGTTATCTTCTCTAAAGCATTTAATTTTCTCAAATTTCCGTTATTTCTAAACTGCTCCATAGAAAATTCGCCCCAAATGCTCAAAATTTTGGCCAGTTATCTCCTTTCTCAGCTAAATGGACACCGATTTAAATATAAAATATCTTATTGAACCATCCGTTACTTTGTGACTACATTATTATTATAGTAGAAATAAACAACGTATTTATGGAAATTTTACTCGCCATGCAAAAATTCCTATTTTCGAAATTTGTATACGAATAGTGCAATTACGTTTACTGTAATATGAAATCTTCATTCACAACTTTCGACGAAAAAAAAATCTCCACCAGATTGTCAAGCCAAATAGTTTTTTATACCAGATAAATTATCAAACGTAATGTATTCGTGATAATTTTCGCTCCATCCACGCTTTATGGAGAGTATTCCGGAATTTTTTTCGAAATTTTTTTGATCAGACTTACTTCTAGAGATAGGATAGGGGAACAACGATTTTTGGCCATTTTTTAAAAAGTAATATAAAGAAAAGTTTGCACGAGTATTATATCAGATATATTTTTTGAACGTCTGTTTTCACGCGCTTTCATTTGACACCTCCACTCGATGATCTTGCAAAAAAATTTTTTTCAGATCCTATTTCACCTCCCTTTTTCGCTAACCCCTTAGTCAAAATTTAACTTTAAAACTTCACTGCTCTTATTGGGCCATCAATTCCTATATTGTTGCCAAAGTTCAGCTTTCTTATCAAATAGTTTCGGAGAAAATCGAGTGTGACAGACAGACAGACACAGAAGCGATCCCGTAAGTGTTCCGTATGGAACACTAAAAATTTGTATAAAATTCCATTTAAAGGGCATTTTAGTGTTTAAAATAGCTTTTTTTTGGTATTTCATATTTGGCAAAGTAAGTTTATTTAGTATGATCTATAATCAGGTAAAAGTAGTACCCCAAATTAAAAAGTACCGTGTATATCTTCTAATAAACTCTTATTTTTCTTGCCTTTAACGGGGCAAGGTCTTCAATGATTTTAATCTACAAAATTATGGTTACCAGGTGTACAAGTATGAAATGCGGATTTTTTTTCTAAAAAAACATGTTAAATTCGGAAGAATGATAAAAAGTGCTTTATTCAAAGTATGCTCCATCGCTTGTTATACATTTTTTCCCATCTTTCGGGCAATTTGTGAATACCACGCCAGTAAAAATCTTCCCCTTTTGCTGCGAACCATTCATCGAGCCATTTTTTCACATCTTCGTACGAACCAAAGCGCTGCTCAGCAAGTGCGTGACCCATCGATGCAAACAAGTGGTAATCGGAAGGAGCCAAGTCTGGTGAGTAAGCCACATGGGGTAGAACTTCCCAGCTGAGTGCTTCCAACGTGTCGCGAACTGGTTTTGCCGTATGTGATTTAGCATTGTCATGAAGAAAAATGACTTTGTGTTGCCTCTTTCGGTATTCTGGTCTTTTTTCAAGCAGCGAACGGTTCAAATGGGTCAATTGTTGTTGGTAACGTTTAATATTAACCGTTTGCCAGGTTTTAACAGCTCATAATAGATCACGCTCCTCTGGTCCCACCAAACACAGAGTATCGTCTTTCTGCCAAAGCGATTCGGTCTTGCGGTCGATGTGGTTGGTGCGCCTGGGTCTACCCATGATTTTTTGCGCTTGGGATTCTCAAAATAAATCCACTTTTCATCCCCTGTAACTATACGATGCAAAAACGACTTCCTTTTGTACTGAGCGAGCAAAATGTCACACGTGTTTTTGCGCTATTCCATTTGCCTGTCGTTCAACTCATGTGGTACCCATCTACCGGTCTTCTGAATTTTTCCCATCTCTCGTAGCCGATTGGAAACAGTTGGTTGACTAACGCCCAATTGCTCAGCGAGTTGTTTTTGTGTTTGCGAATCATCTTCGTCCAACAATGCTTGCAATTCCACATCTTCGTATTTTTTTGTCAGTTTTCCACGTTCCTTGTCTGCAACATCGAAGTCACCACTTTTGAAACGCCAAAACCATCGTCCACACGAATCTTGCGATGGAGCATGTTCGCCATAAGCTTCTCGAAGTAATCGGTGTGATTCAACAGCAGTTTTCTTTAAACGAAAACAAAAAATTAATGCTGTCCGCGAATGCTCTTGGTTCGGTATAAATTTCGACATATTGAACACAACAACACAACACTATGCACACATTTTTCCAATTTATCACTTGTGCGCGTCTGACACTTGTTCATGACACAAGAAAATGGCGCAGTGTCAAATCTTTATAGCACAAACTGCATTGGTGCACCATCTGTTGTGTGAAATCCGCATTTCATACTTGTACACCTGGTATTTCTCTTTCAATAAAGGCAAATATTAAAGTTCACGTGATAAGTCTGAGTTTACTAAGAGACCAAACTTCTATTGCTGCTGCATGCATATGCCTGTGGGTTATCTACATATCTTTATAATTTGTACTGAGGTCATTTTATAAATTTAAATATTAATTAGTTTATTAATATTATTAATAAGTTAAGTGGCTGAAATTCTTTAAATGCTGGCTAGTAAAATTGAAGGTACCCCCTTAAGCATTACGACTGGTATCTCTGCTCTTTCGCAAAAAATAAAAAATAAATTTTAACTCAATTTAGCTTTTTTATAGACGAAGAAGCATCACAAAACCAAAACAACATACAACTAAAAATACAATGTTGTCAGTGGATAATCCAGGCGTCTACTATATGGACAAAACGAACAGAGAATCCACAACCTGCTGTTTTAGTTTTCGCTTTGAATTTAGCAAGTCAGCTTGGTACATATGAACAAGTTTTCGTTAAATTGAATCAGCGGGATGTTTATGAACGTCTAGTGGGTAAGCATACTTTTTCATTTTTGAAAGCATTTAAAAACCTGTTTTTTTTTATGTACACTGTACAGGGTGGTCCAAATTGGACACTTTTAAAGGCAAACCGCTTTATCTAAAACTGATGTCGGTGTCTGAGGCTCAATTTGTATGATAAACTCAATGGTGAAAACCGCGTATCGATATCTAGTACCGTTTTAGATATACAGGGTGTTTTTCAAAAATCTGCATTTTGGAAAAATGTTTGTAATTCTTTTCTTATTGAAAATTTTCGATTTCTGTAAAAACATTCTCAAAGCACTTTTTGACGTGGATTTCAACAGTGTAAGTTACATTTTTTAATAGTTATTAACGCAAAAATATATTTTTTAAATGGAATACCCTGCATATTTTTCCTTATCCGAATAGAGTTTTAAATTGCCATTCTAAAAATATAGCACACTTTATATTTTGCTTAAATCTATTTCAAAAACAATTGATTTTTTTTCGTGTTTTGCGTCTTTTAAAAATCTGAAAAAAATTTCACCATACATGAAGACTCCAAGGATTCCAAATCCGCCGATAAAAGCCGCAATTATTTTAGAAATTATGATAAAAATACTTTAGCGCGGCACCAACGCATTCTGCAGCTTACGGTGCGCGTTTTCTGTAAGTGCTTCTAGTGGAACCTTTTTAGTGTTCCGTACGGAACACTTATAAGATCACTTCGGTGTCTGTCTGTCTGTCTGTCACACCCGATTTTCTCCGAAACTATTTGACATAGAAAGGTGATAATATAGGAATTGATGGCCTCATCAGAGCCATGTAGTTTTTGAAAATTAAATTTTGACTTAAGGGGTTAGTTTTGGGGGGTGAAGTCGGAAGCGAAAAAAAAATTTTTTTACTAGGTCATCGAGTGTGGTGTCAAATGAAAGCTTGTGAAAACACGAGTAAAAAATATATATATAATATTATACTTGCGCGCACTTTTCTTTGTATTATTTTTAAAAATTCGCGAAAAATCGCTGTCCCGGACCTTATCTCGAAAAGTACTTATCAAAAAATTTCGAAAAAATTCTGGAATATTCTCCACGGGGTGCAGATTGAACGAAAATTATCACGAGTGCATTACCTTTAATAATTTATATGGTATATAAAAAAAACAAAAATTTCAAGGTCATCAGATTTCAGTAAAGATTGGAAACAAACTTTGTTAAAAACGTATTTGGGGTGTGTTTTGTGAAGTCACTGATCATTTTATACCACCGTAACATAAATTTTGACTTAAGGGGTTCGTTTTGAGGGGTGAAATCGGAAGTGAAAAAATTTTTTTTTACTAGGTCATCGAGTGTGATGTCCAATGAAAGCTTGTGAAAACACGAGTAAATATATATATATATATATATATATATATATATATATATATATATATATACATATATATATATATATATATATATATATATATATATATATATTATAATATATATATATATATACATATATATATATATATATATATATATATATATATATATATATATATATATATATATATATACTCGTATATAATGTAATACTTGCGCACACTTTTCTTCGTATTACTTTTAAAAAATCGCTGTCCCCTACCTTATCTCGAAAAGTACTGATCAAAAAAAAATTTTGAAAAAACTCTGGAATATTCTCCACGGGGTATAGTTTGAACGAAAATTATCACGAGTGCATTACCTTTAATAATTTATTTGGTATATAAAAAAAAAAACAAAATTTCAAGGTCACCAGTTTTCAGTAAAGATTGGAAACAACCTTTGTTGAAAACTCATTTGGGGTGTGTTTTGTGAAGTCACTGATCATTTTATACCACCCTAACAAAATTTTTATTTTAAAAACAATCAACGTACGGAACACTAATTGTGCAAGTTCAACTTGCACTTGACCGGTTTTTTTTTTTTTTTGATTGTTGATAACGATTATTCGGTCAGTGCGGTAGTGTATAATAGATATATATTCAATTATTCACTAAATTAAAAGCATGTGAGGATTTATTCATCGATTTTTTAAAGTGATACTCTTTGCAATAATTCATTTGCAAAAAAGTTTAATTACGATAAATTATGTACAACAAAATTATCCAAATTTGAGATTTTTTTTACCCCCTACTTTCAGAGTAAACAGGTACAAAAGAATGATACACTACTTAAATTTCCACTAAATTTTTATTTTTAACACCATGACATGTTTCGCTGTACGACAGCTTCTTCAGATGGTTTGTTTACAAAATGAAGGTAAAATTACTATAATAAATGGTTGGTTCACAATTTATGGCAGGTAATAAAATAATTTAATTAAAACAGATTTAGTAATGGTGAATTATTTAAGTCTAATTGTTCATTTATTAAGGAATCTGAATTTTTCAATTTATTTATTTCTAAAAGATTCTAGGTAATTAAGTTTCAGGCTCTTTGTGCAAGTATGTAATATTTCAAAGTTTGGGTTGAATTGGTGGTTATTTTCAATTAAATGATTTGCGTAATTTGAGTTATTTTTTTTTATTGATGTATGATGAAGCATGTTCTTTTATTAAGTTGGGAATGTGGAATCTTTGGCACAATGATACTACTCAGTATATATCACCACTACACCAAACACTTTATTTTTGCACTCGACGCGCGTTTCGCTAACCATGTTAGCTTCATCAGGAGCGATGATTGACTAAAGCTAAACTACAAATCTACCCTATTTATACTTAGCCTAACCCTTGAATTACTCAAGTAGAACTAATGGCAAAGGCAAGGCCATCAGTTCTGGTCAAGTAACCAGTAGAGGGGACTATAAAACACAAATTAGCCTCATTACATTTTTTAGTTTATCGTTTGATCACTTTCCCTCTGAATAGAGTAATCTTTAATAAAGAAAGGAATCGTATTAGAAATATAACTAGAGTTAATGGTTATGTCGATGACTTCGTAAATAAGCTAATAAATAGACATAAGTTTAGGTTTAATATTCAGAATTCCACATTTTTTACACGCGAAGAAAATAACACCAAGTATGTCTCCATACCATATAATCCGAAATATAGCAAGGGACTCAATAAGGTATTTAATAAGATAGGCCTCACCTTAGTCTATAAGTCATCAGACAATCTGAGGAATATCTTAGGAAATCCCAAAGATAAGATTTCTAATTGTGAGAAAAGTGGAATTTATGAAATTAGTTGTAATGATTGTGACAAAAAGTATGTTGGGCAAACTAAAAGGTCAATTAAAACAAGATTTAAAGAGCACTTAGCACACTTAAAATACAATAGAACAGAAAAGCCTAGCATTGCCGAACATGCCCTTGAAGCTGATCATACTGTAACATTAGATAATCTAAGATTAATAAAAAATGTATCTGATAGGAGATTGTTGAACGCATACGAAAGTATGGAAATCATAAAGTGTAAAAGTAGTTTAAATAAAGACAGAGGGCCTAGGCCTTATAGTCCCCTCTACTGGTTACTTGACCGGAACTGACGACCTTGCCTATGTCATTAGTTCCGCTTGAGTAATTCAAGGGTTAGGCTAAGAATAAATAGGGTAGATTTGTAGTTTAGCTTTAGTCAATCATCGCTCCTGATGAAGCTAACATGGTTAGCGAAACGCGCGTCGAGAGCAAAAATAAAGTGTTTGGTGTAGTGGTGATATATACTGAGTAGTATGTTTTTTTATTCTTTTTGAAAAACTTCTTCCTGTTTGATTTATATATGTTTTTGAGCAATTCCCACAATTTAATTTGTATAGTCCGAATCTATTGTCTCTACTGTTTTAGTTTTGTTATTTTTTATAAATTTGCCAAGTGTGTTGGATGTGATTTATAAAAAATAACAAAACTAAAACAGATAGAGACAATAGATCCGGAGTATACAAAATAAATTGTGGAAATTGCTCAAAAACATATATAGGTCTTTTTTTTCCACTTTATTGGAAATCGAGATAGGCCGTGCCCCTTTCTCACAATTTTGAAAGTATAAAAAATTTCAGATAATGAATGTATACTTATTCTATCCTAACCTAAGTTCTTATAATAGGAATCCTATACTAACTTAACCTAGGAAAGTGTATTTAGTATATACATGAGTTTCTTATGCTAGGACTTAGAACTAAGACTAAAAATACCTTAGACTAAGACTTACGTTAACTTAAATTAGGACATAACAATGACTTAAATTAGGACTAATTTAAACTTAACCTAGAATGACAATCTTCTTGTCACGGCGGGCGAGGGGGGTCATCGTCTTCGTCCGAGAGCAGCGCGTCCGACGGTCTTGGGAACTGATATATATAGGTCAAACAAGAAGAAGTTTTTCAAAAAGAATAAAAGAACATGCTTCATCCATACATCAATAAAAAAAATAACTCAATTACGTAAATCATTTAATTGAAAATAACCATCAGTTCAACCCAAACTTTGAAATATTACATACTTGCACAAAGAGCCTGAAAGTTAATTACCTAGAATCTTTAGAAATAAACAAATTGAAAAACTTTCTTAATAAATGAACTACGAATTAATTAAATTATTTTATTACCTGCCATAAATTGTGAACCAACCATTTATTATAGTAATTTTCCCTCATTTTGTAACAAACCATCTGAAGAAACATGTCATGGTGTTCAAAATAAAAAATTTAGTGGAAATTTAAGTAGTGTTTCCTTCTTGCAAAACTTCTAGTTATGGATCTCCATCAAGGATCGGCTGAATCAATCCAAATGAATGATACAGTCACGTTCCTGTAAATGTTTTAGCCTTTTAAAAACGTTTTCGCAATGCTACCTCTTCCTTTTTGTGTTCGGTTTTAAAACAAAATTCAAACACTATATTTTCAGATTGTTCCTCTCATTGAAATAATTAATCCCAATCACCGGGCGCCGAGGTTAATAATTGCAGTTTTTTCTTTCTGAGTCCATTTCCTTCGTTAGAGCAATTTTTATCTCTGCTGATGTGGCATTATCTTTTTACGAGACGGATGAAATTGCTTTTTCAGTGTTGATCGCGCCATCTTTACTCATGAGAAATTTCTCTAAAAAACAAAGTTAATTCATTTCATTACCGTATTTAGAACAAAACTCAAAATCATCTGATTCACTGTCGCCGATCATTTCCTCATTTGGTCCATATGCCGAAACTGATGTTTCCATAGGCTTTGGCAGCGAAACTGCATCACTTTGTTTTCTGATTTTTATTCTGCATTTATTGCATTGGTATTTTCCAATCAAACTTGAATACAGAATGCTTCACTTCTAAGTAACTTCTTCGTATCCTTTATAGACGCGATTATGTTTATCTAAAAATGATTACACATGCATTTGGAGGTGGCATTTCGATAGATATTATACTTGCAGGACTCTATAATACATTATCGCGTTGGCTGAATAATCGTTATCAACAATCAAAAAAGGTTCCACTCGAAGCACCTACAGAAAAACGCGCGTCGTAAGCTGCAGAGGGCGCCGGTGCTCCTCGCCGCGCTACATTATTTTCATCGCAATTTCTAAAATAATTGCGGCTCGGAACTTTTCTTAGCGGATTTAGAATCCTAAGAGTTTTCATGTATGGTGACATTTTTTTCAGATTTTTAAAAGGCGCAGAACACGAAAAAAATCAGTTGTTTATAAACAATTAGTTAAATAATTATGAAAAGATAAGTTTTTTGGAAATTTCCGAACGATTAACTAAAGTCCATTTCATCCCCTTTTATATGCCCAGGTTTCATCCAAATCAGTTGATTTGTTTAAGAGCAAGAAGATATTGTTTAAAAAATTACAGAAAATTTCATTTCGCAATAACTTTGGTAAAAAAAATGAAAAAAAATTCTCATTTGGTCGACACATTATTATGGCCAAATAGAACGGTATTTTCAACATTTCGATAAAAAATGAGGATAGTCATTTTTTTCGTGTAAATTTCACACAAAGTTTGGCCCTATAGTAAATTATTATTACTGTAAAGTTCAATACATATTATATACTTGTCAGTAATAGAAAATAATTTGTTCTTCCAACAACATGCAGCTGCACTTTATTATTCTATGCTTAAAGACAAGAAACATTCAACCATCATGATATTAATACTAACTGGATAATAGTACCAATGATTATTCAGAAACAAGCACGGTTGGTTCATAAATATATTAATATTATATATAATCGACCAGTTTAATTAACAAAATCTCCTAGGGCTATCTAAATAATCCTTAATTGACTTCACGAGCCGTGTTAGGAACGTAAGCTCATTGACATAATTATTGAGTTTATTTATGGCTTTTTATTTAAATAAATGAATAGTTAAATCCAGTAAAGAAATTTTCAATTTAGTACACTACACTGGTGAACAAAAAAATCAACTCAAACTATTTAGCTTCATTTAACACGGTGTGTGTTGATATATTTTTAAGGATTTTAGTATCATTTGAAAGCCCACTCTATTATCTTTCTAATGATACCAAATTCCATAGCATACCGCATGCTTTTTACTGATTAAAACGATTGAAAGGGGAAACAAGAATTGAAAATAAGGGTAAGAGAAAGGAAAACTTAACCAAATTTTAAGTTTAACAATTAAATTTATTAATAAAAACCAAAATCAATTCTTTGTATTACACCCCCTAGCCCTTATTATTGCTTCCAGCCGGTTTTTCATGTAGCGGGCGAGCTTTTTCACCAGTGTCTGTAGGATTTTTTCCACTCTTCCGCCATCGTAACTTTTAAATTCTTCAGCGATGCAGGGCCTGCATTTCTGGCTCGAACTCTTGTTTTGAGCTCATCCCACATGTGCTCGATTGAATTGAGGTCAGGACTCCACGCAGGCCAGTCTAATGTTGGTATTCCCACTTTCGCCAGGTATTGCCACACCGATACAGCATCACGTGGCCTCGCATTAGCGCGAAGCTGTCGCCAACAAACCTAGTGTAAGGAACGACGTGTTCCTGTTCCTCGATGTATCGGTGAGCAGCTAATCCACCGCTACGGCTCCCATCAATCACGAAAACCAAATCAGTTTTCACATTCGGTAAGATGCCTCCCCTCATTATGACAGAACCTCCTCCGTAGAGCTCTCCAGGCCTCCTATAGATTCGTCTTTTTCAATCATTACCATGTAGGTACATTCGGGATGCGTGAAAGAATAAAACGGAGCGCCATTGTTCTAAGGTCCAGTCGACATGTTTTCGGGCAAATCTGAGTCGCACTTGTTAGCTGGTCTTTCGGAATTAGGTTAGCTTCTTTAAGCCTTCTTCTGACTGTCCAATGACTGACAGCCCGACCACGAACTTGTCAGAGCTCCTCCTGGACCTCAATGCCGGTCAAGCGACAATTTCTTAGAGTTGTGTTGACAATGAAGCAGTCGTCTCGCTCTGAGGTACACCTTCTTTTTCCTGATTCTGGTCTCCATGAAAAAGGTGCTGGTCTCTTGGTAATGTCTATAGACTCTGGAGACAGCTAACTGGCTCAGGTACAGTTGCGCAGCGACTACACATTGGCTACGCATTTCTTAATTAATAAATTTCACACCAAGACTACCTGCGCCCTTAATACAACAGGTAAATTCCACACTAACCTTATAAGGGTGCTTAAATCTTACAGGTAATTTCCACACCAAGCAAATATACGAGGCTGGTTTGAAAAGTCCGAGAGATGGCACCACCGGCGCGTATCGAGGTCATGTTTAGTTAGTAGCATCTCTTGAATGAACGCACACCAAGTTTCAGCCATATTGGTCTATTTCTTTGTGTTTGGCATTCGTGTGAATCAAGGAAGTCGAGTGATTTTCAAGAAATGGACGAAAAAGAATTTCGTGTGATGATTAAACATTACTTTATGAAAGGCAAAACGCCTCAGGAGACTAAAGAGAAGCTTGATAAACATTATGGTGACTCTGCACCTTCGATTAGAACAGTTTATAAGTGGTTTCAAAATTTTCGGACTGGCCATATGGGCATCGTTATTGGACCGTTTGAAAACCGAGCTGCAAGAAAAACGCCCACGATTCGCCCACAAGAAAGTCCTTTCCATCACGACAACGCACCAGCACACACCTCAGCAGTTGTGGTCGCAAAATTAATGGAAATAGGATTCCAACTCGTTTCACATCCCCCCTATTCTCCAGACTTGGCTCCCTCGGACTACTGTTTGTTCCACAATTTGAAGAAATCGCTGGCGGGACAAAGATTTTATTCAAACGGGGAGGTGATTGCAGACACTAATGGATATTTTTGCAGACTTGGACAAATCCTATTATTCGGAAGGGATCAATAAACTAGAACATCGTTGGACGAAGTGTATAAGCCTAAAAGGAGACTATGTTGAAAAATAAAAAAGGTTTACCCCAAACACATAAGTAGTTTTTATTTTTGCACGGACTTTTCAAACCAGCCTCGTAATTATGCTTTATTCATCTAAATAAAATTGGACGGATTTCTTTTAAATCAGTTTTTATTGAAAATTTTAGATATTTGCAAAAATATATGTTTTTATTTCATAGTAGAATAATATTGATAAAACATAAAGTTTTTGCTAAATACATAAAATACAATTGGACGAATTTCCTTACATATACTAGATAATGCTACAAACCTATACATATCTATTTATATATATTTACAAAACAGGTTAGTTCAGGTTCATTGATATATAGAAAATTCTCATCCTTACTAGATTACTTTTTATTACCTTTGCTTCCATATTAGCAACACTTTAAAAAATATACGCCAAGTAATAATCACAAATTAATAATATGTACTAAACTGATATGTAGAAGGGTTTAATAATAATTTAATTGAACAGGCCGGTGCGTACCACCACCCATTTATCAACCCTCATCCTCTACCTGAAAGTACTCTGTGTGGAATTTACTTCTGCAATTAGAATCCCTTAAATATGTCTAGGTCATAAACGGATTAGTGATGTGGAAATTAACTGCGCCCGCCGTTTCTTCTGGAGTGATATCCATTTTCCGATGACGTAATAGTGAGCAGGTATAGCAGAGATGTTAACGGGTCAAGTTCCGGTAAAGCAATGATAGGAAAAGGCAGTTGCATGCCTTTTATAGGGATGAATAGCGTGCAACGAGTACGTTGCTGAGCGAGCAAAAACGGTTTTAGTAAAACTTTTCGGAATCCAAATGTTTTTGGTATTATTGGAAAGAGTACAAAATCTGCATTCTAATCATACTAAAAATAATACCACTGTTAAATTTAAAGATCGGTATTAAATGAAGCTAAATCGTTTGAGTCGATTTTTTGCCCCCCAGTGTATTTCCCGTAATAAAATGCAAAAAAATATGCTCGTCATGTTCCAAATGACGAAAAGAAAGTCGATATAACATAGTTTCTGGGTAAAAAAATCAACTTGTGTGTAATATTATACGGTATAATAACACGTGTAAATAATATAAATCGTTTTTTATATGTAAAAGCACGTAGAACTGGAAACTGAAATTTACTATAGCAACCTTCGCCCTGTGGAACAATTAAAATTAAATGCTGAAGAAGAAATGATGAGAAGACGACGTGCCCAGCAGTAATAAATAATTTCACAAACGCAACGATTTACATTTAAAGAGACATTATTTTGCAAAAAAAACAATTTTTTCAAGGAGTGTAGTGTTTGTTTTATGCAATAAAAGCTAGTTTTGTTTCTAAATGTACAGTTCGAAATAAAAGAAATCTCTTCTATACTCTATTTATTTGAAAGTGAGAGCAATAAATTATGCAAATTAGCATCAAGCAGTAGTAAGGGCCCCAGAGTGTTACCTACATTTTACCTGTAAGGCAGCAGTTCAAATATTTTATTGGAATACCATCTGGCATCGGTCTAATATTCGCAATCTCTTATGTTTGAATACAACAGGAAAACGACCCTTTTTTTGTTGTTTGAAGCTTTTATAGTGGAGTGCCCAAAGAAGATAGAGCAAAACAAGGCGTATCCATACTAATACACAGAAAACTGAGGAAATTCATAACCACCTGGGAACCGATTAGTGAAAGAATCATAAAGATGAATCTCAAAATACTAGGTAATAACACAACCTTACTGGGGGTATACGCTGTCAACGACGACGATCTGGCTAATAACAAGGATTCATTTTTTGAACAACTAAATGAGGAAATATGCAAAATTGGAACATCAAGAGAGATATTACTTTTGGGTGATCTAAATGGAAGAATAGGAAGGAAAGAACACGATAAAGTGGTAGGAAAATATGGCGAAGAAGTTACTAACGACAACGGAAGAAGAATTATAGAGATATGTGAACAAAACAACCTTACAATATTGAACGGACATTACCAGCATAGGGATATTCATAAATATACGTGGAGACAAACAACAAGAGATTTAAAAAATATTATCGACTATATGATAATATGTCAGAGATCTAGATTAAAACTTCCTAGATGTAAGAGTCCAAAGAGGGGCTTCATGTGGCAGCGACCACTACCTCGTGAAAGGAAAGATAACCTCACGAACAACACGGAAAAGCAAACTGGAAGATACAAGTAAACAGCACACAACACGTGAAACAAGAATAAGATATAATACAGACAGCTTACAAAATGAAAGTATCAGAAATCTATACAAGAGTAGATTGGACCAAAAGATACAACGAACGGGATTTGTTAATATAGAAGAAGAATATAAGTATATAAAGGAATGCCTACACGCAGCCGCACTGGAAGCATTAGGGTGCCAAGAGAAAAGGGAAAAACAGCAAAAACCACATTGGTGGGATGAAGAAATTAAATACGAAATTGAAAAAAAAAACGGAAAAGCTATTACAAATACTTAAGTTCAAAGAGCACAAACGACAAAGTAAAATAC
Source organism: Pachyrhynchus sulphureomaculatus (assembly GCA_019049505.1). NCBI lineage: Eukaryota > Metazoa > Arthropoda > Insecta > Coleoptera > Curculionidae > Pachyrhynchus > Pachyrhynchus sulphureomaculatus. The sequence goes on along the minus strand of CM032455.1, from coordinate 59,571 downwards.
AAGGAATTCCAAGCTAGAGTACGCAAAATGATTAGTGACAAAAAGAACAACTAATGGGAAAAGACATGCTCAAGACTCAACACTTACATAGGAGGAAGAAAAAGCACAGAAAGCTGGAGACTTCTTAAAAATATGAGAACGGAACGGAAAAGAGAAATCTTCTCACCAATAACACCAGAAAAATGGAACCAATATTTTACAAATATGCTAACAGAAGATAGACCAGAGTTCAAAAGTACCCAACATGGAAACCCAAATATAGTTATACGAGGATCCCCAATAAGGATAACAACATCAGAAGTTAAAGAAGTATGTAAAACGCTAAAAAATGGTAGAGCTCCAGGACCAGGAAACATCTCAGCAGAGATAGTAAAATACGGAACTGAAAGTTATTTAGCGCTTTGAGGAACTTATTCCAAAGATGCATTAACACATCAGAAGTACCTGAGGAATGGAAAATATCATACATATCAACAATTCATAAGAAAGGAGACAAAAATAATTGCGATAACTATAGGGGAATAACGGTTACAGGATCTATTAGCAGAATATACGGAAAATTACTTAAAAATAGAATAGAAACGGAATACGCGGACGTAGAAGCTGAAGAACAGGCAGGCTTTAGAGCAGGAAGATCCACAATAGACCATCTCTTCTCACTGACACAAATCCTAGAAAAGAAAACCGCATTTGATCAGGAAGTCCATGTCTGGTTTGTTGATTTAAAAAAGGCCTACGACAGCGTGCCCCTAATGAGATTGTGGGAAACACTACAACAGAGTAATGTAAGCACCGAAATAATTAAAGTCGTAAAATCCTTATACCAAGACGCAAGAAGTAGTGTGAAAACCAAATATGGTATAACAACAGGGTTCCAGGTCACAAAGGGTCTCAAACAGGGCTGCTGTATATCCCCAACGCGATTTAAAATCTATTTGCAGAGTGCACTGAAGAACTGGAAAAGGAAATGCAACAGTATGGGATTACCACTGGATGACGATACTACATTGTACACGCTATCATTCGCAGATGACCAGGTAGTAGTCGCTCAGGACATCGATGATATGGAATACATGACACGAAAACTTATGGAGGAATATGAAAAATGGGGCCTAGAAGTCAATATTAAAAAGACCGAGTACATGTGCGTCGGAGGACAACAGCAGGACTTGAAACTGGCCACAGGACACACCATCAAACACTGTGTCAGTTATAAGTATTTGGGAACGAGAATATCTAGGGACGGAACACTGGAAGAAGCAATATTCGAGAGGAATATCCAAGGAAGAAAAGCGATTGCAATGCTTAATAGTATACTATGGGACAAAAACATAACCATTGAAAATAAGAAGAGAATTTACAACTCAGTAGTGAAAAGTATAATAACTTACAACTTCCAGGTGTGGCCATTAAAGGAAAGAACAGAAAAAATACTAAAAGCTACAGAAATAGATTTCTGGAGACGAGCAGCCAGAAAATCCAGAAAAGACCGCATACCAATGACACAGGCAAGCTTTAGAAATAAAGCACGATATAGTGGACGAAATCAGAACCCAACAGTTGGTATGGTACGGACATGTACAGAGAATCAGAGAATGTCACAAGACCGACTACCTAAAAAGATTTTAAATTGGAACCCTCATGGAAAAAGAAAGCGAGGAAGACCACGCCAAAGCTGGAGAGCAGGAATCAACAAGGAAGTACTAGAGAGAGATCTGGAGGAGGAGGGATGGAGAAACCGGAGGAGTGGAAATTAGGCATCGGAAAACGTTATAAAACCGGTTGATATATATATATATATATATATATATATATATATATATATATATATATATATATATATATTATATATATGATATAAAACAGTTTGACAATGCTTAAAACATTTATTAGAAAAAAATAACATTTATAATGAAACATTATTAATTAAAAAATGTACTGATGAAGAAGACAAACAACAATGAAAAAAGTATTATTCCATCTCCGACATGCTTGAAAAAAAACTATCATTGTCTGACTCATTTAAATTTACATGTATAATTAAAAGTTCAACAATGGCATCCACTGATATATCCACAGTCCACATTTTAGCTTCCACCCTCAATACATGCTCGACACATGTTCGCGAATTTTTTGTGGAAACGGTAAATATAACTGAAAAAGGTTTTGTACGTCTGCTAATTTATAGGTCGTATTACTCCTGGCGACCTCGCCTTTAACCTGTGCCCATATAAGTTCTATCGGATTACGGTTGGAATGATATGGTAGCAGCCGATAAACAGTAAATATTACGTCTTTTTGCCATTTCGTCGATAACGAAACTTTTGTATAGCCTGTCCCAAAATATAATATCCTGATTTTTGCCGTTTTAAGTGGGCAATATAAAAATTCTGACCTTTGTTTATGATAGGTTGCACAGATGGACTTAAGAATTTTATTCATTAACGCAAATAAATAAAATTATAAGTGTTTTTGGAGATGTTTATTTATAGATGCATGTAAAAACAAATAGATAAGAAGTACAAATATCCAGTTTGAATGAATGGGGTTTACAAGAGGGGACATATTGTATAAATAAAAATACATTTTAACTTAAGCCTAATTCGGTTTCACTATCACTGTCATCAGCTGAGGTAATTATCAGTGGTTTTATATTATTTACATAAATATGTGAATCTTCAACTTTAACAACGTGCTGAATGAAATTCTTGCAGCTTTCACAAGGTATATCATTTATAACTTTTTTTACTAATTCAACCACTGACATGCTTAAAGTAGGAGAAACATTTTATATCCTTATTTTTGATTTAGCTTGATGCCAAATATGCTCAATTGAATTAAACACACAATAATACGGCGGAAGCCGCAAAACAGTGGGTCTCATTTTCTCAGCCATACTATCACCAACATATTTCTCTTTCAATTTATAGTCTTTCAAAACTTCCAAAAGATCACTTTTTTAGTGTTCCGTACGGAACACTTATAAGATCACTTCGGTGTCTGTCTGTCCGTCTGTCACTCCCGATTTTCTCCGAGACTATTTGTCATAGAAAGTTGAAATTTGGTAATAATATAGGAATTGATGGCCTCATCAGAGCCATGTAGTTTTGAAAGTTCAATTTTGACTTAAGGGGTTAGTTTTGGGGGGCGAAATCGGTAGTGAAAAAAAATTTTTTTTACTAGGTAATCGAGTGTGGTGTCAAATGAAAGCTTGTGAAAACACGAGTAAAAAATATATACATAATGTAATACTTGCGCGCACTTTTCTTTGTATTATTTTTAAAAAATCGCGAAAAATCGCTGTCTACCCGCCTTATCTCGAAAAGTACTTATCAAAAAATTTTGAAAAAATTCTGGAACATTCTCCGCGGGGTGTAAATTGAACGAAAATTATCACGAGTGTATTACCTGTAATAATTTATCTGGTATATAAAAAAAACAGAAATTTCAAGGTCATAAATTTTCAGTACAGATTGGAAATAAACTTTGTTGAAAACTCATTTGGGGTGTGTTTTGTGAAGTCACTGATCATTTTATACTTCCGTTACAACATTTTTTATTTTAAAAGCAATTAACGTACGGAACACTAATTGCGCAAGTTCAACTTGCACTTGACCGGTTTTTATAACTAAAGTCAAAATGTAATTTTCTAACACATATTCCTGTATTTCCGATTTGGTGTTGACTGCATTAGGAACCTTATTTAGTAGGCGACTATGGTTACTTGCATTGTCCATAACTATAATACTCTGTTCGGGAACATTTGGTAAAAGGGAATTTTGAAACCAATTTTCAAAAAGTTCTCGTGTCTTTGTGATAGTTCAAACTAGAATCTTTTATGTTTTTTTGCAGATAATAGACAATTTGTAACCCAACCCTTTTCAGATCCAGCATGCAAAATGGTTATTCGTTTACCTTTATTTGAAATTGCGTTAGTCTGACATTTTGTGCTGCTGTCAACCCATCCTTTTTGCACAGTATCATGGGTATCGAACCATGTTTCGTTAAAGTAAATCATTGGCCAATTTTCTGATCGATACTTTTTAATTTCTTGTAAATAAGTACGTCGCAAATTCGTAATCTTTGTGACTCCATTACTACTTGCCTTTTGTTGATTTTTCGGAACGTGAATTCCATTCTTAAGAGAATTCTGTGAAGGGTTGATCGGCCACAATCTATGTTGGTCTCGTCCTGCACCAGTCTTAATTTTATTTTGCCTAGTGTCGGCACCAACTGCTCTTCATACATAGAATATATTTTTCTCCTAATGACTTCTTTTTCACAATCGTCTACATGATGCATTTGAAAATTTTTCCGTTTTTTCCTGTTCCTGAGGGATGGTTTTCCTACAATACCCTTGATCGTAGAAATTGGAGTTTGTATTACTTCACTGGTTTCTTGCAAAACACTTTGTTTATTCAAATTTCCTTTTACCAAACCTTCGTAAACATTTTTCACTGTTTGTTTAGCGCCAAGTGATAAATGTTTTCTCTTACGATAGCCACTATTGCAATTTTCCCACGGACGCCACATAATTAAAATAGAACCGTTACGTTGTAAGTTGTAAGTAAAACTAAAAATGAAAATAATAAAAAGTATCTTTTGAATCTTAATGGGACCTGTGGTCATTAGGCCTATATTATCAAATACTTAAAGGGCTCCAAACAAAGTCGGTAAAATAAAAGTACGTTTATCGTAATACCTGGCAACACAAAACCTTTATTGCCTCATTGAAAAAGCAAAGAGGCAGAATCTTATATCTTGGGATTTACTTTACTTGTCTTTATTTCTGTAAACTTCAACTTTTAAAAGTTCTAATAATTCTCTCTTAACGCTGTCTTTTGGAAATAAAATGTTTTTCTCGATTATCCAAGATTGGATGTCCTTTTTCAGCCAACCCAAGGTTGGAGCTCGTTCTAATTTTTTAAAATGATAGCTTGCGTTATCTATTACAATAACAGAATCGTCTGGTATTAAGTATATCATCTGCGATAACCAATCTTCAAATACATCGGAATCATATCTTCGTGATAATCTTCTGTTTTCTTGGATACGAAAATGTTAAAAGACCTCCGTTTGCAAAACCACTTTCGCTTCGTTTTCATTTGAAGAAAACTGCTATTGAATCATACCAATTACTTCGAGAAGCTTATGGTGAACATGCCCCATCGCAAGATACGTGTGAACGATGGTTTCGGCGTTTCAAAAGTGGTACTTTCGATGTTGCAGACGAGGAACGTGGAAAACCGCCAAATAAATACGAAGATGTGAAATTACAAGCATTGTTAGACGAAGATGATTCGCAAACACAAAAATAACTCGCCGAACAATTGGACGTTAGTCAACAAGCTGTTTCCAATCGGCTACGAGAGATGGGAAAGATTCAGAAGACCGGTAGATGGGTACCACACGAGTTGAGCGACAGGTAAAAGGAAGTCGTTTTTGCATCGTATAGTTATAGGGGATGAAAAGTGGATTTATTTTGAGAATCCCAAGCGCAAAAAATCATGGGTAGACCCAGACGCACCATCCACATCAACCGCAAGACCGAATCGCTTTGGCAGAAAGACGATGCTCTGTGTTTGGTGGGACCAGAGGGGCGTGGTCTATATGAGCTGTTAAATCTGGGGAAACGGTTAATACTAAACATTACCAACAACAATTGACCGATTTGAACCGTTCGCTGCTTGAAATAAGGCCAGAATACCGAAAGAGGCAACACAAAGTCATTTTTCTTCATGACAATGCTCCATTACATACCCCCCTGCCTCATGTGGCTTACTCACCAGACTTGGCTCCTTCCTAGTACCACTTGTTTGTATCGATGGGTCACGCACTTGCTGAGCGGCGCTTTAGTTCGTACGAAGATGTGAAAAATGGCTCGATGAATGGTTCGCAGCAAAAGGGGAAGATTTTTACTGGCGTGATATTCACAAATTGCCCGAAAGATGGGAAAAGTGTATAACAAGCGATGGAGCATACTTTGAATAAAGCACTTTTTATCATTCTTCCAAATTTAACATGTTTTTTTAGAAAAAAAATCCGCATTTTATACTTGTACACCTGTGTAAGTATTTTTTATGACGAATCGAAAGTAAACATACTTAAAGTTGCCAGAAAAGTAATAAATTGAAAGAATAAATTTTAATAAATAATGTAAAACTATTCGAGGCTGGTTTGAAAAGTCCGTGCAAAGTCCGAGAGATGGCACCACCGGCGCGTATCGAGGTCATGTTTAGTTAGTAGCATCTCTTGAATGAACGCACACCAAGTTTCAGCCATATTGGTCTATTTCTTTGTGTTTGGCATTCGTGTGAATCAAGGAAGTCGAGTGATTTTCAAGAAATGGACGAAAAAGAATTTCGTGTAGTGATTAAACATTACTTTATGAAAGGCAAAACGCCTCAGGAGACTAAAGAGAAGCTTGATAAACATTATGGTGACTCTGCACCTTCGATTAGAACAGTTTAAAAGTGGCTTCAAAATTTTCGGACTGGCCATATGGGCACCAGTGACGCTGAACGTTCTGGACGGCCTGTGGAGGTTACGACTACAGAAATCATTGATCAAATCCATGATATGGTGATGGATGACAGAAGAGTTAAGGTGCGTGAGATTGCTAGTGGTGTGGGCATCTCGACTGAACGGGTACATAATATTTTGCATAAACATTTGGACATGAGAAAGCTATCCGCAAGATGGGTGCCGCGATTGCTCACGCTTGACCAAAAATGGAATCGTGTGAAGTGTTGCAAGGATGGTTTGCAGCTGTTCCAGAAGAATCCGGAGGACTTTAAGCGTCGTTTCGTCACTGTGGATGAAACATGGATACATTACTATACTCCTGAGACCAAACAACAATCTAAACAATGGGTTACCAAGGGGGAATCTGCATCAAAAAAGGCGAAGACCGTTCCTTCGGCCGGAAAGGTTATGGCGACTGTCTTTTGGGATTCGCAAGGGATAATCCTCATCGACTATCTGGAAAAGGGTAAAACTATTACAGGTGAATATTATTCATCGTTATTGGACCGTTTGAAAACCGAGCTGCAAGAAAAACGCCCGCGATTGGCCCACAAAAAAGTCCTTTTCCATCACGGCAACGTACCAGCACACACCTCAGCAGTTGTGGTCGCAAAATTAATGGAAATAGGATTCCAACTCGTTTCACATCCCCCCTATTCTCCAGACTTGGCTCCCTCGGACTACTATTTGTTCCCCAATTTGAAGAAATGGCTGGCGGGACAAAGATTTTATTCAAACGAGGAGGTACACGGACCTTTCAAACCAGCCTCGTATTATCAAAAAAAAAATCGATTTTTTTAAAATTCTGAAGTAACTTTAACAATTAAATATATATTTAGATGCCTCGTGGGACCGTAGGTGAAACGTCGAAAAATATCTCCGAGTTGACACACTCTAATCCCAAGAATCAATATTTGTCAGTCATTTGTATTTTTTTTTTATTATTTTAGCTGTTGTCCAATCATACTCATCGAATGACCTCACTGTAACCCTAGGATTGGTTACTTTACTATGTTCGTTTTTGAAACATAAGAGTGGTCTACAGTGGGTTATGGCCACAAACCATTGGACTGACATAATTAATTTAGGCTTAGGTTCAGATACATTGGATATAAGAAAAAAAGCGTAAGTATAAAAAGAATATGACAAGGTTCTGATAAGATTTTGGTTTTTACTGTTTTTGACAAAATTACAACTTTTTTACTTGAGGGGTCACATTACCTAACAGGTAAGAAAAATAGCAATAAAAAAAATCTGTTTTGAGGTTTTAATATATGCATATTAAAATGTACCAAATAATTTTTTATTTTATAGTATTGGACAAATTGCGGCGCACTAAGACGCAGAACAGAAGCATCTATTTTTGGAGGTGTTCCGCGGCCGGCAGTAAAATAATTTTAATTCTCCATCTAGAACAGAGGTTCCCAAACTTTTTTTTCTCGTAGACCATTTTCAAAATTTTACTGATTTCGGTGGACCCCCTGCTGCTACATTTCTACCATATTCCCAAAACTCGTCAAAAATGTGAAGATTAGTTCTAACGATGGAAATTTGCGTCGTGGCTGAGTTCCAACCCTAAATTCGGAGTGGTAAAAATAAAAAGAAAAATAATATGTTTTCTTGTGTTCTATTTATTAAAATAATATGATTACAGACTTAATAGAATTAAAATTAAACATTAATAACGTACCGTAACTTCAACAATGGAAATCAACAATTAAAAAAAATAGTCATAATTTTAATGGGAGGGATGTACTTGATGGATTGACAGCAAATTATCAATATTTGGCTTCAGTTTTGTAAGGAATAACCGCAAATCTCCCCGTTCTGTGATGTTCAATCTGCTCCTTTTTTTTTTAATAGGTTTGTAACGACACTAAAACTTTTTTCGACAAGGTATGACGAGGGAAACGCTATCAAAAGTTTTCTCGCAATTTCCCACAGCCTAGGATATTTTTCGGATATTTCTGCCTGTAGCCAAAATGTTTGATAGCCTTTTTTAAATTTTACCTTCAGCTCCTCATTGGTGCTAAGCTCGAGTAGCTCCTCTTGTAATACCACATTCGCCACTTCCGTTTCATCAAATGGATTTATGATCCATGGTGGTATTTCCATCGTCAGATTATCTTCAAATCTATTTTTGAAGTCATCATGCAGGGCATTTAAAGGTTGAACGTATGTCTGAATATCCTCATTAAGACATTCTGCCTGTGACAAGTTTGAAAACTGGCAGAATTCGCGCCACTAATATTTTGCTTCATAAATTTCAATTTTCCAAGAAAAGCCGAAATTACACCCTTTGTTTTTATTAAATTTAGGCTGTCCCCTTTGTAACTGCAAGTTAATGTCATTAAATTTTTTGAACAAATCTGTCAAATACGCGATGTCTGCTTTCAAATTGATCAGGTTTTCGTTTAAATCTGGATCTTTACTTTCCAGAAACTCTAAAACTGATTCAAAAAGTGAGTAAAATCTTGTTAAACATGCACCTTTCGACAACCAGCGTACTTCAGTATGTAAGAGCAATCGTTGGAAGTCTTCATCATTTTCGTCGCACAATTGTGCAAATAAACGGGTATTCAACGCATTGCTTCTTATTTTGTTAACTGCTTTAATCACAAAAAGCGATTGGTGCAATCTATCCCTCAAATTTTTCGCTACCAGGTAGATGACACAGTGAATTGCAGTTACTCCTGGTATAATTCTTTTAAGATGGCTTATAAACCCACGATATCGCCCGAAGATGGCAGGAGCTCCATCTGCTGCCACCGAAATAATGTTTGTAAATGGAATCGATTTTTCCTTAAAAAAATCACTCAGAACATCAAATATTGATTCGCCTTTAGTGTCCGTCTCCAAAGTTTTCGCGAATAGCAGCTCTTCATAGATTTCTTCGTCCATAACAAATCGAACATATGCCAATAATAATGCTTCATTACCAGGTAAAGTTGACTCGTCCAGTTGAATAAAAAAATGAGTTGTTTGCAGATAATTACACAAGAAGCTTTCAATATCAGAGCTCATTTCATCAATACGTCTTTGTACAGTGTTGTTACTCAAAGGAATTCTTTTGAGTACGTCAAATGAAGGTTTGTGCAGAACAGTTTTTAAAACCTCTTCAACAGCGGCTAAAATTAACTGTTCCCCGATGGTGTGCGGTTTTCCAGATTTCGCTATAAGCAATGAGATATTATAAGATGCCCGCAAGCCATCATCGTTACTTTGAGACGTTGAAGCGAACATACTGGGCACGGTGGGTTCCTTTTCATATTTTTCCTTCAATGTTTGAAAATATTTTAAATCTTTACCTATTTTATCAGAATGACACCTTCTTAGATGATCTTCGAGCTTCGATGGTTTCATAGAGTCATTGCTCAAAACTTTGTTGCATAAAAGGCATATGGGCAATCGTTTGTCTGCCTTTGATGGAAGAAAACCAAATTTCAAATAATCAACACTGTACTGTCGACATTTCTTCTTAGATTCAGCCATGTTTCGTATCAGTTACCTACCTGTAAAGAAAAAAATGTTTGTTTTAGTAATCATAAGGCGACTTTAACAGGATATGGCTATTTTAACAGAATAAAATAGGATTAATTAATTATTGCAATGAAAAAACCAAAATGCCGGCGGCAAAACTGATTTTAATTATTAAAAGCAATAAACTGCTAAGACCCATATAGAGGCGGCTGAACCTATTTTAATGTAATATAAAATATTTTTTGATTAATTATATTTTGATACATTTCTGTAAATTCGAGAGAAAATACTTTTAAAGAATATTTTGACATCAAAACTCCGCGATTTTAATGATTTATTTATTACTTTGATGTACGTTACGAGTGATACATAAAGACACGTACAATTTATGAAAATATTTTTAGTAATTTAGCATTAGCAACTACGAGAGCACTGAAATATGTACAAACATGCAGGTCAATCATATATCTCTCCTTTAGTGAATCACCACAGTCGGGTAAATAAATAATTTTATAATAAAAAGTACTAAAAATTCAATCTTTTTCGGATTTCTGTTCTTTTATAGAAGTATCGAATAATGGCCCTGTTCAGTATTTAATTTTTATTATGTACCTACTACACACAAACATAACAAATATAATATTATTACAATATAAAATAAAAGTATGAATAACAAATAGGTAGGTACTTACTTTTTCCGGCACTGGCAAACACTGACATCGATTCACTCACACTTTTCTTTTCAAAATTCCGGAAACAAATGAGTAACGTTTGTCCTTGGCATTCGTATTTATATTGGTGAAGAATCAAACAAGTTCATGCAAGATTGCATGCACGGCACAAGTCGTATTTCGTCCCTTTGCACGTCTGAACAGCTTGCGTTGCGGGCGGGCGGGCGGCGCTTTGCAAGACTCGACGCGCGTCGTACTGAATATCGAATATGCAAGTTTTTACAAGTAACAGTCGCTGACCTTCTTAAAATATACTACTCAAAAAAATTAAGGGAGGTTTTAAAACAAGGAAATTAGTGCTAAATAAACAGGCTATCTAATCCATATGCCGGCCTAACTGAAAAAATTTTTTTCAAGCCCGTGGACCAAAAAAAAAGCAAAATATTTACAATATTATTGTTTCGCGCTAACTGTTAGGATTGCATGAGAACCGTAGCTCCTAAAAAATTTTAGCCAAAAAATCTGAAAATTAGAATCTTAAAGCTTCAAAATGCTTTTTTTAAAGTCTCAATACGACCATTTTTCACCGAAATACAGCCTGTCAAAAATCACCGAAAAATTTTAAATTTTCGTGGACCCCCACTTACAACTTGTGAACCCCCATTTTTTTGTCACGCCAACGTAGACCCCCGTCGAGTCTCCCGTGGACCCCTGGGGGTCCACCTGAACCACTTTGGGCATCACTGATCTAGAGCAAACAAACAAATTTTTGTTGTCATTTACATTAGTTTTGCTAGAGAAGTACACACGGTTATTGAAAAACATCAATGTTTTAAAAAATTTTCATTTTTGTCTTAAAAATCGGCCTTTATTATTTGTTTATAAAAAAAAGTAACTGATTAATCCTAATAATTGTGTGTACTTCCCTATAGAATCTTATTAAAAAGCTATAGTTAAAAACTCAAGTTAATCGGATATAAATTGTTGGAGTTATGCTGCCGGCCGATTTAAAAAACGTAATTTCAAGAAAAACGCGTTTAAAATTCCAAAATGTTTTCTCTATGAAATTTTAAAAATTTTGGGATGCTTATTTTTTTTCCTTTATTTTGCAATCCCAGGACCATAAAGCAGCTCTTCGAAGTCCAAATTTTGGTCCTCAGCCTCATTCTTGGACGATCTTAACTCCTCCCTACCATTTTTCGCAAATTATTTGATGTCGTAAGCAGTACCAATTAATGGGCTACTGTTAATCAAAGTATTATTACATGTGACACAAGAACAACAATCTTGAAAGCGAGCCCGCGCTTGCTTGTTCCTGTAAAATTTACACTGTTACCACATTGTTTACAAACTAAAACTTGTGTAAGTGCGGCGAAACCAGGAATAAAATTAATAATTCTGTAGCCAAAAGAAACATCAATATCTTTGTTCGTGTCAAATGTCGACATCTTCATTTTTTTTGGCTGGCGTAGAGATGTTTTCGGAGCTCTTTTCAAGTGCATGACAGTTCGGCGGTTTCCTGTTTTGCTTCTTCTATGATGCTCAGACATATTTTTGGAACTTTTTTCCTTTGTACACTTTTTCACTCATTTTGAAACAATAATTACGGAAAAAAATTATTGAGAAATGCAGCAACGCAACGTAGCAAACACGTCTTTACGGACCGGCGCCACAATGGGCTGAATCCCGATTCTAGCTGGACAAAATTATTTTATGGGCTGAACAAGGTCCAAATGACTAGAATAGCCAAAAAAAAATAATAAAAAATATATATGAAGGAAAAAATAGGTGTTTTAGTTTTCAGAACTGAATTTTTACTGCATTTTGTGGTGTTTTATATATTTTCTTAGGAAAAATTGGTATAAAAGAAAATAGAAAGATCAAAATAGAGATACTAATTGCTAAATTTATGTATTTGCTAATAAAATGAACTATTCTTTTATATAAATTCGAAATTCCCCCCGCATCGCTATGCTGCTCAACCTCTTCCACAGAATCCGTGAGTAGTTCCTTTGCATCAGGACTCAGCTCCTTCAACGGGACTGTCTGGAACGTTCTAAGGCTAGTAATAACAGGATCCGATGAAATTAGAGGCATATGAACTAAGGTTTCAATATATGAGGACTTTCTAGTATGATGGGCTCTGAATCGCTTCATGTCTTTATTCCTTGCCTCCTGTGCCTCCGCTGAAAGCTGTCCTATTGGAACAAGGGCATATTCGATGGCTAAAGAGCCATGTAAAAGGATTTCGTGTACGCTGGGAGGCATCCTGTACCAGCGATACCAGCTCTACAAACAGTTTGGCAGTATCATAGGCAAATATGTTAAATTTGTTTTCCTTGATTGGATTCCCGCTTGAAATAACCTGCAACGATAAGGAAAAGTCATTGTTATAGTGAAGAAGTCTTTTATAAATACCTGAAGAATAGTTCCAAATCGAGATATTAATCGCTTATCAACTCCTGTAGCTACAGCGGCTTCATCTGCATTTTTGTTATATCAACATTTATGGTTCATTATGGCTTTTTCCCTTTGAATATGTTTTTAGTTATAACACATGGGCTGAAAAGTCCCGGGCCTAACACATAGATAGCGCTAGTTTTATTGCAGTCACCTTTTTTTCAGTTAATACTAACCTTTAAAAGACAGCTGTTAAAATTTCATGATATTCTATTCATTAATTTGTGAGTTATTGTGCTAAGAGTGACGCTACTTTTGTTATTTTCAAAACAATGGATCAAAAACAATTTCGTGTTTTAATTTTACACTGCTTCTTGATGGGAAAAAATACCGTTCAAGCGAAGCAATGGCTTGAAAAGTGTTATGGGGACTCCGCTCCATCAGAAACAACAATAAAACGTTGGTTTGCTGACTTCAAACGTGGTCGTAGAGACACCGATGATGCAGAACGCAGTGGACGTCCAAATGAGGCGGTAACACACTAGAAAACATCAAAAAAATCCATAAAATCGTTTTGAATGATCGAAAAGTGAAGTTGCGTGAGTTAGCTGACATCGTAAAGATATCAAAAGAACGTGTTGGCTTTATATTGCATCAGCATTTGACTATGAGAAAGCTCTGTTCAAAGTGGGTGCCGCGTTTGCTCACTGTTGATCAAAAACAAGAACGTGTTGATGATTCTGAGCAGTGTTTGGCCATGTTTAAACGTAACAAACCGGAATTTTTGCGTCGATATGTGACAATGGATGAAACATGGATCCATCACTTCACTCCGGAATCAAAACGATCGTCATCTGAGTGGACAGCAACTGGTGAACCTCGTCCAAAGCGCCCGAAAGCACAACAATCGGCTGGAAAGGTTATGGCCTCGGTATTTTGGGATGTGCGTGGTGTAATATTCATCGACTATCTTGAGAAAGGAAATACCATCAACAGTGAATATTATATAGCGTTATTGGAGCGTTTGAAGGCCGAAATTGCAAAGAAACGACCGCATATGGCAAAGAAAAAAATTTTGTTTCATCAAGACAACGCACCGTGTCACAAGTCAATCAAAACAATGGCAAAAACTACATGAATTGAACTTCGAATTGCTCCCACATCCACCGTATTTCGCCAGATTTGGCTCCCAGCGACTACTGCCTGTTCGCAGACCTGAAAAAAATGCTCACCGGTAAGAAATTTCGCACGAATGTAGAGGTTATCGCTGAAACTGAGGCCTATTTTGAGGCAAAAGATAAATCGTTCTACAAAAGTGGTATTGAAATGTTAGAGCGGCGCTGGAATGATTGCGTTGCTCTTGATGAAGATTACGTTGATGAATAAAGCTAATTTTGAACGAAAAAAAACCGTGTTTTCTTTGTTAGGCCCGGAATTTTTCAGCCCATGTGTAATTTCTGGAAATTAGAAGCCGGACGGAAGCGGACTTTAAAAGTTGCGCATTAAAATATAAAAGATTTTTCACTTTCCACGAAGCAAAATCACACTCACTTACATTGTAATGGTATGAACTTACCTTCTTTAATCGGATGTTTCCAGTGCTTGAAACTTCTTCTCAGAACGTATCTAAACCAGAAAAAAATGTATACTCAAACGAAAATAAACAATCCTGTCACTATACAAACAATATAAAGGAAGGTCACATAAATGTACCGTGAGAGCGTCTCACGCGTTACTCGCATTCGACCGTTTACACAGTATCTTTTTACACACTATTATTTGCTATAATAATAAAGAGAGGGTGGAATTGAGTTTACTAAACTCTTAAGAAACATTTTCTTTATTTACAAACCCTACATTTTGACACTGATTTTTAAATTTTGTCCGGCTAGAATCGATATTCAGCCCATTGTGCGGCGTTTAATTTTTTGTTTAAACTACATCGCCGTATCGGTCCCTGCGCGGCATTTGTTTATCATTATCTTTTGTTTTGCATTATTCATCCCGAGTCAGCCTTTCCAGTTGCCTGGATGGTACCGTATGGCGTAAACATAATGTGGAACCAAATAGCCGTGGTAGTTAATGTATTAATGAAGACGTAATGATGCCAATTATACTTAATTTGAAAGAGTATTAACCGTTAGTGATAGATTGAAGGTATACAGGTACTAAGCCAACTCACTTCAACAGGCTGCGCGCAAAGTAAACGCCTTTTCGTACGCTACGACTTCTTTTAGAAATTAAGTACTAGAAGCGAAAAACATAAAATTCAATCTAAAATAAGGCTATGATATGTTTTTTAGGAGTATAATTCGTCCTTTAAGTAAAAAGAAGTCGATTTTTTCAAAAATTGCAGGTAGATAAAACCCCTTAAATCAGGGATGTCAAAGATACGGCCCGCGGGCCGCATACGGCCCGCGGGAAGTATCAATAAGGCCCGCGATCGCAAGAAGTCAGGTATCTGGATCCTCGAGCTCAAAATAATTACCCTCTTTTATAATAATTCATTTTTACAATAATTTTATTTGAATCTGGCCCGCCTACACATTCTAAATTTAATATATGCAAAATTGAGTTTGTCACCTCTGCCTTAAATGAGATATAATAGCGGTGGCAAAAAAAATATAAAAATTCAACCAAAAAACAACCACACAGTATAATCGTAAATTTTGCTTTTCAGCTACTATTTTGTTCAGAAATTATTAGAAAAAACCTGTCGCTTTAACTTAAATTTCTCAGTCAACGTAGTTACAATATTAGTTAAGCCATTGAAAGTCAATTTACGAAGTTTACCGAGCCAGAGGAAGGAACAGTCGCAGATTGATGATGGGGAGCTTTATGAGTCTCTTAAACCGAGTTTAGATTTCATAATAGGAGTAAGTATGACCTTTAGACTATATTAGGTTATAAAATACGCCAATAAAACAGTAAAACAAAATCTATGAATTGTTCTACCGCAATTCAAGCCTTGTTTTACAAGTTTACTTATATAAATGACTTATGATGTTTAAACAATAATCCTTATGAACCGTTTGGTCAGTTTGAAGGAATTCTTTTTGCACATCACCGAGGTAATCAAAGAAAACAGTTAACATGACCTTAGTTTTTGACCGACTTTAATGTGTTTTTTTTTTTTGTTTTTGGTTCAAATTTTACACAATATTCACTTGATTGTTGAGCTGCTCTTAGGTCATATGAAAAGATCCACGTCTGAACACCAGTAATTATGAATTTCAAAGTGAAATCATCCAAAGAAAACATCTCTTTATCAACCTAAACACGGCGATGTTCTTTTAAGAAAATTCAGGTGGCGATTACCGAATACAAGATCCTTGATTTTGATAATGTTTTTTTTCCTCTGGTACGCGTGTGCGGAAAAAGCAATTCAGGTTAGTCTTGAATCGCTGTAAATTGTACCTGGTGGGAAACAAAGTTAACAAATTTTGAAAGCGGAGCCTATGGAGCATGACTTGAATCAAATTTTGAGCACCATTTTGAATCTTCATCTGTCACATGAACACACCCTAAATTTCAAGTCGATCTATCAACTTATTTAATCAGATGGTTAAACTAGACGTGTTTGAATATTTTTTAAAAATGGAAAAGATCGAATATCGTGCAATAATAAAATTCTTTGTTTTTGAAGGTTTATCAGCAACTGAAATACAGTAGAACCCCGGTTATCCGAGGTAACGTGGGGGGCACCCTCCTCGGATAACTGAAAACTCGGATAATCCGGATTTGTTTTTTATTCATTCAAAAAATAAACACCAATACTTTAAACCGATGTATTAACGTTTTTAACATATAAATAGGTACATACATTATAAAACAGTGAAATAGGTATCTATGCTCTTCTGTTTCATATTGCATCTTCTTTTTCTCGCTGCAATGTTTCTCCATCTATTAAAGAGAAGCAAATCCGCTAGGGTTGCCTCTGGTTGTTGTTCGATATACCTCAAAGCTTTTTCAAAGAAGCAAAACCTTCTTGATGAGAGATCTTAGTGGGAGACCGTTCAACCACCGCCGCTTCGTCATCGTCATCTGATTTTTCGGTTTCCTGAAAGGCATTCGTTATTTCTTCAATACTCATTTCTTCTTTTAAATCATCCGCTGTAATCCATTCAACAACATCTTCTCTTGTCACATTTTCGCAACCTTTTAATTTTTGCATTAATTCAAATAAACTTTTTTCTTTTTCTCCTATCTCGCTGTTAAAATTTGAACAGGACATTTCTCCATGGTTTCTCAATTTCAAAGCTAATTTATTTAATGGAGTATCATCTTCACTGTCATTATAGTCCTCAAAATCAATAACTTTTGACCAAGATTTTTGAATAGTGGTAGTATGCACAGAATCCCAAGCTTGACTTACCCAGTAAATAACATTTTTCAGTGTAACCTTTCTCATCCCATTGATAATATCCTCCTTTTCTGTGTATTTTAACAGATGTTCATGATATAAACGCCTATAATTTTTTTAATGTTTTCGAGGATGCCTTGATCCATTGGTTGCATTATGCTGGTTACATTTGGACGAAAAAATTTTACAACAATTTCGCCACATGAAGTCCTTCTCCAGGGTGAGAGGGGGCATTATCCATTAACAAAATTGGTTTAATAGGAAGACGGTTTCTGTTTAAAAATTTAGTCACAGATGGCACGAACTCTTCTTCAAACCAGTTAGTAAATAAAGTCGCATCCATCCATGCGCTCTTCTGACTTTTGTAATAGACTGGTAGGACTTTGGGTGAGATGTCTTTTAAAGCTCTTGGATGTGCAGACTTGCTAATTACCATCAGTGGGATTTTGTGCTTGCCAGATGCATTGGAACATACCATTATAGTTGCTCTTTCGTTACTTCGTTTGTGCCCAGGAGCTGATTTTTCCTATCGAGATGCCAATGTTTTTGATGGAAGCATTTTATAATTCAGACCAGTTTCGTCACAGTTGTAAATTTGATCATATGTGTATCCACAATCTTCGATTTGCTTTTTAAAGTTCTGCTTAAACTTCTCAATTGATGACACATCAGCAGAAAGTTTTTCACCACATACAGTCAGTTGTCGTATACCGTACTGTTTTTTCCAGCGGTCAAGCCATCCAGAACTGGTGGTAAACTGATCTATCTCTGGGAATTGCCTACTAATCATTATTGCTTTCTGTTGTAAAATTGGACCTGACAGAGGCACACCTTTTGATCTCTGTTGGTTAAACCACATGAATAAAGCTTCGTTAACCTTTTTATAGCTGCCGGTTTTCATTGATTTTCTTCCTGAGGACGAGGAGGCTTGATTTATACACAACTCTTCTATTTTTGTGCGGTTTCTTTTCCAATCTCCAACTGTTACCTCACCTACTCCATAATTTTGTGCAACAACTATAACGCACTGCATTCACGCAAATTTACATGCTGAAAGAGTCCAAAAACATAAATAGGGACACTCCTCACACGGGCCAAGGGGATTCTCCGAAGGCCCCGACGATTTTAAATGGAAATATGTACATACATATTTTAGAAGCTCAGTTAATATGCAGCATAGACGCGCGTACCTCGGATAATCAGGTTCTTAGATTGGCTCGGTTAATCCGGAGCTCGGATAATCGGGGTTCTACTGCACATGCAAAGTTTTGGGTGTGAGAAAGCTATTGACAAGATGAGTGCCGCATTGGCTAACATCGGAACAAAAACGCACTCGAGAGAAACTTTCTAAACAACATTTGCCTCGTTTCACTGTAAAACTGATTTTGTACGTTGATTTGTAACTATGGATAAGACTTGGGTTTACGTATGATCCTAAACTGCAACAGCAAACCGCACAGTGGACTAAACCCGATTGTTCAGTTCCAAAACTGTCAGAAGAAAAAAAATCATCTTTCATCATGACAATGTACCGGCTCACAGAGGTGCTTGAACAACGCAAAACTGATCGAATTAATGTACGAATTGTTGGGACATCCACCCTATTCGTCAGATCTGACTCTGTCTGACTTCCATCTGTTTCCAAACCTCAAAAGATTTTTACGTGGGAAGCCACAACATAACTATGTCAGGTTCAGCAACGTTAACTGAATGTTGATGCCACGACATATTCTAAGGCCCGCACGTTGAGGCGCAATTTTGTAGCCTAGCACGTTGGTGCGCTATTTTATAATGTCTCTTTTGCGGCCTTATTTTGCCCCGTATGTATATCTTAATTTTTGAGAATAAATTGAGTGGATATTGATACTGATAGTCTCTATAGTGGTTTAAAACTTGGTTGTACAGATGTGGGCACCATTCATTTTAGAATAAAAAGATTCTAAGTTCAGCTCTAAAAACGAAAAAATACTGAAGAGTTAATTAGTTGTTGAAATAAAATTGAATTGGGTACAACCGTTGCGTCCTGAAAGATAAAGCACGTGGTTCAGTGAAACGCTAAATTTAAATATAGAAGGGTATACATATTAAGAAAAATAAAAATTCCTACTTCTATTACACTCTTAAAAATTACTTCTACTAAATAAAAATCCCTTAAGCTAGAAGAGTGTACATTATTGCATAGAGTCTTTAAATTAGGATTATTATATATATATATATATATATATATATATATATATATATATATATATATATATATATATATATATATATATATATATATATATATATATATATCAATCGGTTTTGTAACGTATTCCGTCTTCCGATGCCTAATTTCCACTCCTCCCAGTTTCTCCATCCCTCCTCCTCCAGATCTCTCTCTAGTACTTCCTTGTTGATTCCTGCTCTCCAGCTTTGGCGTGGTGTTCCTTGCTTTCTTCTTCCATGAGGGTTCCAATTTAAGATCTTTTTAGGTAGTCAGTCTTGCGACATTCTCTGTACATGTCCGTACCATACCAACTGTTGGGTTCTGATTTCGTCCACTATATCGTGCTTTATTTCTAAAGCTCGTCTTATCATGTCATTTGGTATGCGGTCTTTTCTGAATTTTCTGGCTGCTCGTTTTTAGAAATCCATTTCTGTAGCCTTTAGTATTTTTTCTGTTCTTTCCTTCAATGGCCACACCTGGGAGCTGTAAGTTATTTATACTTTTCACTATTGAGTTGTAAATTCTCTTCTTATTTTCAATGGTTATGTTTTTGTCCCATAGTATACTATTAAGCATTGCAGTCGCTTTTCTTCCTTGGATATTCCTCTCGAATATTGCTTCTTCCAGTGTTCCGTCCCTAGATATTCTCATTCCCAAATACTTATAACTGGCACAGTGTTTGAAGGTGTGTCCTGTGGCCAATTTCAAGTCCTGCTGTTGTCCTCCGACGCACATGTACTCGGTCTTTTTAATATTGACTTCTAGGCCCCATTTTTCATATTCCTCCATAAGTTTTCGTGTCATGTATTCTATATCATCGATGTTCTAAGCGACTACTACCTGGTCGTCCGCGAATGATAGCGTGTACAATGTAGTATCGTCATCCAGTGGTAATCCCATACTGCTGCATTTCCTTTTCCAGTTCTTCAGTGCACTCTCCAAATAGATTTTAAATAGCGTTGGGGATATACAACAGCCCTGTTTGAGACCCTTTGTGACCTGGAACCCTGTTGTTATACCATATTTGGTTTTCACACTACTTCTAGCGTCTTGGTATAAGGATTTTACGGCTTTAATTATTTCGGTGCTTACATTACTCTGTTGTAGTGTTTCCCACAATCCCATTAGGGGCACGCTGTCGTAGGCCTTTTTTAAATCAACAAACAACAAAAAAATTAGGATTATTAAGTTTTTAATAAAAGGCTTTATAAAACACGATATTAAAAGTTTGTGAAATTAACTCCGCGGATTACGCGTGTTGAGTAGTCGTTGGAAACACACTTGTAAACATGAAGTGAGATATTTAAACTGGTGTACTACTGACTTACTGATTGGTCTCTCCTCGTGGGTTTTCCATAAGCTACTTGGCCTCTCCTGGTGAGATTCTCATAAAAATATTGTCTCAGCCACTACCAATCTAGTCTCGTTTGCGTAGCTAAACACTTTTTGACCCGAAATGCCTGAAGATGAGAGGGATATTTAAGGAACGGAAAAAGGCCACACTGTTCAAAAATTTAAATCACTGTTTTAAGCTACACTGCTCAAAAATTGAAATCATCGCAATAAATGTAAACAGGTAATAAAATATAAATTACAGGAAGAAAAACAGTGTCGTAACATGATCTGAATGTTATAATATTTGCTCTTAATTTAACGCTCAGTAAACTTGAGTGACGCTTCTAGAGAAATGGAAAGGTCCGACATAAATAGGTCGGATAACATTTTTTTTAAAAAAAACTGCCGTCTGAGTTTTTGTGTCGTTAAATTCTACTGGGTTACTGTCACCTCAATGTCGAATCCCTTTCTGGCCTTTAAGTTGAACGACTACCTGCTGTATAGTGGATTTCTGGGCCTTTCCAGGAGATCGTTAACGTAAATGAGAAAGAGAGCAGGAGACTGTATGGAGTCGTGGAGAGTGTTGTAAAATGGCGTTTTTTCTCAATTACAAACGCCCGTAGTGCGTGTATTTTTAAAAAAGTTGGTTCTTATTTTTAAATATAGTTCTGTGTTAGTCTATAATCTAGTCAAAATCTTTAATTAAAATATTTAATTTTCAGGTAACTGACCCCCTACTTAGAAGTTTCAACAGATCAGTTCTCAAGTTATTCGTGGAGCAACAAACACTTTCAGTTACCGATAAATATATTCCTCTGTCTCGAAATGAAGATTTTTCATTTGGATTACTTCAAATTCAGTTTATTTTTCGGTTTTGCAGTCTCGGCGAAAAATTAGCCGGAATGAAAGCTGTCGAATACAATTCTCTCGATCTTCTCGATTGCAAACTTATGCTAGATCTTATTGAAAATGAAATGGATAAAAGTAAGTTACTTTGTAATTAATTTCTCCCGTCTGGAACAATAGTAATTAAAGCGTTATAATAACTAGAGACTGGATTATATGCAACATAAAAATCTTGAAATATGCATGCAAATATGCATGCAAAATGCTTAAAATATGCATGAAAAGGGTCAAAATATGCAATATTTAATATTAATAAAAGTAGTAACTTTTAGTTTTTTATTTCAAAATCAGCATAAAATTAACAAGTTATCTACGATGTTTAAATTTAATTAACAATTATTTAACATTTTTTAAAATTATTTAACATTTGTATTCTTGTGCACGTAAACAATAAGGTATTGTTCCAAATGTTGGGTCGTAAGATTGTGTCTTCGATCACTTAAATTATTTTTATAAGTGGACAAAGACCGTTCCACATCCACTGAGGTAACTGGGCAGTATTTAAATTTGGATGCTATGTTAGCACTTAATGTTTCTGGCAAAAGTTCACCCGTCTCATTAATAAAACTATCAATTTGACACAAAGGTTCAAAGCCTGGGTTATTGCACAAAATGTTTTCAAACTTTTCTTTAACTCTACGCGGGAGTACATCTGACAAGTTGGAGTTTACTTGACGGATTTTATGTATTAACTGAATTGATTCGGTCAACGCCAAACCTCGAGTTTCAAGCTTTTTCATACCCGCAGGTATGTGGGAAAAGTGAGTGCTAATCAAAGCTATGTTTTTTTTAATATCAGAATCGTTAAATTCTTCCTTGGATTGACGAACTGCCATAGCCTCTGCACTATCGAAGTCATTTACTACACCTTTGATGGCCTCGAAATGTTCATTGTAAAATAATACAGCTTCATTCCATGTTCCCCATCGAGTTTTTTTTTTTTTTTTTTTTTTTTTATGGGTCTAGCACACGTGCTACAGGGAAGTCCCTAAAGCGCTACAGGAGCGACACGTGTGCGGAGAAAGCGATTCACGTTGTTCTTGAATCGCTGTAGATTGTACTCGATGGGAAACACAGTCCTGGGTAAACCATTCCAAAGGTATGATGTTCTCCATATAAAAGACTGCTTGAAAAGCGTTGTACGAGGAGTAACAAGCTGAACCTCATACGGATGTGAAGCATTAGCGCGACGTGTACTTCTAATATGCACCGCTCTGGGAGGAATTAAACGGGCCACATCTTTCGAACACTTTCCATGAAAGTACTTGTAGAATAGGCTCAAGTCGCCAACCGTTCTTCGATGTTCCAGCGAATCAAGGCCGTCGGTCAGTTCCGGGTGTCCAATCAGACGAACAGCTCTTCTCTGGATAGAATCCAACAAATGCAGTGTATGTTTGGGAGCGGAGCTCCAAACATGGGAGCAGTATTCCATAGTTGGTCGAATTTGAGCTTTGTAAAGAATTAACAGGCGTTAAATTCCACTTGGTTACTGTCACCCCAAGATAGAATTTCTTCCAGGTCTTTGTTAAGTTGAATGACTTCCTGCTGTCTGCGGATATTTGTCTGAGTAGTCGATGTCCGAGCGTTCAAAGTGAATGAAGAGATAAGTGTACTGTCATCTGCAAAGCTGTAGATTGGATTCTCGGTCTTTTCCAGCAGATCGTTAATATAGATGAGGAAGAGAGTAGGAGACAGTATGGAACCTTGGGGCACACCGGCGTTGATAGTGAAGGTGTTAGAAAGAAATCCGTCAACTGCCACTCGTAAAGAACGCTCTCTGAGGAAACATGAGAGCCACAAACAGAACTTTTCCGACATACCATAAGAACGTAGCTTAGCCAACAGCCCATCGTGCCAAACACGGTCAAATGCCTTGGATATGTCAAGAGCAACCGCTCGAGATTCTCCAAAGTGTTCAATTGCGTTGTTCCAAACATGTGTTGCATAAGTCAGAAGATCTCCTGTTGATCTATTTTTACGAAAGCCATATTGGTGATCACTAATAATGTTGAATCCTTCAAGATATTTTAAAAGATGCTGATTGATAGCCTTTTCCATGACTTTCGATATTATTGAGAGTAGTGCGATTGGTCGGTAGTTATTTGGCAAGGTCTTCTTGCCTTTTTTAGGTATCGGCTGAACTGTGGCACATTTCCAGCAGGAAGGAAATATTCCCTTTCTGTAGGATAAGTTGAAAAGTCTACAGAAAACTGGTGTTAGTTCCCTCGCACAGTTCTTGAGAACTATGGCAGGTATTCCGTCAGCGCCTGAAGCCTTTTTGGTGTCTAGCTTCATCAAAATACGTTTTATGATACGCTGTCTGAAGACAATATCGGGCATCCTTGACTGCACTATGGGAATAGTAGGTGGTGTTTTTCCTTGGAAGTCGACAGTAGAATGTGAAGCAAAGAGTTCAGCCAACAAGTTCGCTTTCTCAACAGGTGTCTTTGCAATAGAATTATCTGGCCGTGTGAGTGGCGGTATGGTGGATTTGGTGAAATTTTGACTAACTGCCTTAGCGACTGACCAAAAGGACCTGGAATTGCCGGGACAAGCGAGAAGTTTGTTTCTAATCCGTTGATTGTGTACCTCCTTGGTTTCGTCGATAATTTCTTTGCATCTGTTCCTGGCACGAACAAAGATGTTACGATTTATGGTGTTAGGATCTTCACGCCACTGTCGGTATGCAAGATGTTTAGAAGCAACAGTTTCTTTGCATTTTAGGTCAAACCAAGGCTTGCCGTTGGAAGGGCATTTCTTCGAAAAAGGGATGTAAGCATCCATACCGGCCAAAATAACATCGGAAACCTCCCTGGCGCAGTCAGATGGGTCGTCGGATCGAAAACAAACGTCCAACCAAGGGAAAGTTCGAAAATATTCCATGAGATCTTCCCATTTAGCAGATTTGTAGTGCCAAATCTTGCGCGGTTTGGGCGCCTCTCTGTCACTGATTGGTAGAATACTCGATGTCGAAAGTAGTTTATGGTCGGAAGAACCTAACGGTGGATTTACGCTGACCGTGTAAATCTCCGGATTGGTGGTTAAAAACAGATCAAGAAGACTGGCGAACTCTCCGTCTCGATCAGGGATCCGTGTTGGTTCATCAATAAGCTGAGTCAAGCCACAACTGATTGAAAATGATTCGGCTTCACGACCTTGTTCATCGGTAGTATTTGAATATTTAAGCCAGTTGATGTTGTGGACATTAAAGTCGCCCAGGATGGCAATTTCGGCATTTGGATAGTTAATTTGTAAATGATCTATGGTGTCTGCAAGAGAAGCGAAAAGTGTTCTAAAGTTTGTATCACTTGGTGGTCGATAGAGGATACAGACGAACCTTGTGGTTGGTTGAGTCGTTATTTTTAACCACATAACATCAAAGTTTGTGGGCTCCAGAGCCTCTTCTCGTTGGCAAGAGAGGTCGCTTCTGACATAAAGACAGATTCCAAAGTTACGCCTAAATCGGGAATAGAAATCGTACCCAGGATAAAGATAGTTTACTGTGCTGGTCGATGAACTGACCTTAGTTTCACAGAGAGCAAGTACATGAGGTTTATTTGATTGCAGGTGTTGGTGCACTGAATTTATGTTCGAATTTAAACCTCGTATGTTGCAAAAATCCATTTACCACTGGTTCCGGAGGTAAAGGCACATTTTGCAGTTTTTTTTTTTATAGATGTTATTGCGAGCAGGTGCCTTAAGAAACACTTTCTTTGCTGATGAAATCAGTTTATTTACATTTCCAAACGTGGATCGTACTTCTTCAGCGATTCGATGGACTCCGTGAGCAAAGCACGCCACATGAATTAAATTTGGATAAAATACTTGGAGGACTTTGGCTGCCTTGATCATATAGGGAGCAGCATCTGAAAGAAATATAAACACTCTTACATCTGCAGAAAATTCAGGAAATATTTTTTTAATATCCTCATTCACAAATCTGGCGATCGTAGAATGATTTGTCTGGTCAAGTTCTTTACAAGCCACCAAATAGGAAGAAGAAGGCTCCAGTCTTAATGCACCCACAATTAAATTCGCAATATAGCGACCACAACTGTCGGTAGTTTCATCAGCTGAAATCCAAATAATGTCATTCTTAAGTTCATTACGTATTTCTTCCAGAACATGTTGGTAAATTGTTGGTATGTAATTTTTGCGCAGTGTTGATTCGTCTGGTATTTTTTGATTCAAGCAATATTTTCGCAGAAAATCTTTGAATGTAGGATTTGTAAGTTTGTGGAGAGGAATATTACTTGCAAGCAATGATTCACATAAATCCATGCTAAAGTGGTTTTGTTGTTTGCCTATAGAAGTGGAATCACTGCTACTTGCTGCTATTATAACTTGTCATGACCCTTTTTTTGCAATCCTGCGATATGAAGACTTGTCTTGACATGATGGTCAATTTGAAACTGTTTTGTGTACGAAACATTTTTCTCGCAAACTCGACAGTATAAAACATTTCCATCGTATTTAAATGTTCCAGGATAATCAGCTACCCACGAAGAGACACTTTTTTTGCGGGTGGCATGGTACACGTTAAGCTTTAACACAACACGTTAAAAATTGCAAAAAGACTACACTGATGCAAGCGCGTCAACAATAATGTTAAAACTGATATCTTGTTTTAAAATTAAAAATTCGTCTTCGAGAAAATTGTTTATTTGATCCACGCTTAAACAAATATTCTTAGAAACTAACTACTTATCACTTAATATCCCGACCAAGAAACAAAGGAATAAAATACCGTCGTAATTTTGGGTATTCCCTTGGCACTATAACCTAATCGATGTTTAGACTATTACAGGTAATGTTCCGGCAATAAGAGCGGTTCCAGACGGCGACATTAACAATACCGCGAGCAATTCAATTGCCTAGTAATACCGAGAAATATTTTAAATATAGGGAAAATATGCATCATTACTAGATTTTGGGTAAAATATGCAATAATCGGTGAGAATGGTCTAAATATACAAATGCATTTGAAAATATGCAAATGCATATAATCCGGCCTCTAATAATACCTACAAATAGGCTGAAAAGGTTTTGGTCTGACACATATATGTCGCCCTTTTCAAAAATCCATATGATTTTTAGGAAGTACCAACCTTCAAACGATATGTATCAAAATTTCATGACCTTTCGACGATTAGTTTACAAGTTACAGTGGTTTTAGTGACTCTATTTTTATTATTTTCAAAACAATGGAACAAATCGAATTTCGTATGTTGATTAAACATTGTTTTTTGATGAGGAGAAATACCGTTCAAGCAAAGCAATGGCTTGATAAGTGTGTGTGCTGAACGCTCTGGACGCCCAAATGAGATGGTTACACTGGAAAACATCAAAAAAATCCACAAAAGGGTTTTGAATGACCGTAAAGTGAAATTACGTGAGATAGCTGAGACCCTAAAGTTATCAAAAGAACATGTTGGTAATATTTTGTATGAACATTTGGGACGAGAAAGCTCTGTTCGAAATAGGTATCGCTTTGCTCACAGTGAACTAAAAACAACCACGTATTGATGATTCTGAACGGTGTTTGGACCTGTTTAAGCGCAATAAAAAGGATTTTTTCATGCAATATGTAACAGTGAATGAAATATGGATCCACCACTACACACCGGAATCAAATCAGCTGAGTGGATAGCAGCCGGCGCCGTCTCCTCGCGAAGGTTGGCGATCTATACAGCTAAACGAACTTTAGAAACTGCTACTCGAAAAATATAACTCGAAGCACATCTAAATCACCTTCTCATATCCTTCATCCAAGAATTCTGTCGTCTTCCGATCGATCGTTTGCCCTTTATTTTGCCTTCAATAATTAGACGTAACAATCTGTACTTTGAACACCTCATTTTATGAGTATTGAGTTTTTCTTATTTTTATGGTTGTTAGTAATTCCTTCATTCTGTTCATTCTTTCCAATACTTCTGTGTTTTTTATTTTCTGTGCCCAGGAGATGCGAAAGAGGCGTCTATAAATGTACATTTTAAAAGATTCTAGTTGTTTCTCTAAGCCAGGGTCAAGGGTCCAGCACTCACATCCATACAATAGCACGGAGAATAATATGTTCTCATCGTTCTCGTTCAGAGATCAAGACTGAGACTTGTGCGATGGAATAATTTATTTATATTCATGTATGTTACTTGGGCCTGTTCAATTTGGGAATATATTGAATCTGAGAAAAAGTTCGTGGCGTTTTTCCCGATAGATGGCGTCAGTTGCAAATAACTCAAGAAATACAGATCGCAGCGATACCACTAAACGCTCATTGGAAAGGTGACACTTCGAGCGTTACTTTGAGTGTATAAACATCGAAATTGGTGCAGTGGTTGGAAAATTGTTTGCGTTTAAAAATCCAGAAAAGTAATGAAAAATTGCGCTATATTTTGCAGTATTATTACGACAAAGGGAAGAACGCTGCGCAGGCTTGTGAAAAAATTTGTGCTGTTTACGGTGAAGGTACTTTATCAAAATCTGCTGCTCGGAAATGGTTCCCTCGCTTTCGTTCTGGTAATTTTGATGTGAAAGATGAGTCACGCTCTGGTCGTCCAATCACTCAAAAAGCTGCTGAAATTCTTGAAAAAGTCCAGCAAGATAAGCATATCAACAGTGTCGATATTGGTATGGAACTAGGCATTGGCCACAAAACAGTTTTGAACCATTTAGACAAAGCTGGCTACAAAAAGAAGCTCGATGTATGGGTTCCTCATGAGTTGAGCGCCAAAAACATTATAAACCGAATTAACATCTGCGATGCGCTGCTGAAACGCAATGAAATCGAGCCATTTCTGAAACGCGTCATAACCGGTGATGAAAAATGGATCACGTGCGACAATCGGAAGCGTAAAAGATCGTGGACAAGGGATGGTGAGCCGTCACAAGCGTCCGCGAAGCCAGAATTGACACCGAAAAAGGCGATGCTGTGTGTGTGGTAGGACTGGAAGGGAATCGTCCACCATGAGCTGCTTCCAGTTGGTCAGACGATTGATTCTCAACTCTACTGTGGACAACTAGAGAGATTATGCCAGGCAATTGGAAGAAAACGGTCCGAATTGATTAATAGGAAAGGTGTTGTCTTCCATCATGACAACGCCCGACCACACACTTCTTTGATGACCTGGCAAAAATTGCGAGAGCTTGGTTGGGAAGTTTTGATGCATCCACCGTACAGTCCAGACATAGTACCCTCTGACTATCACTTGTTCCGATCTCTGCAGAACTCTCTCAATGGAATTAAGCTGCTTTCAAAAGAAGCCTGTGAAAACCACTTGATTCAGTCTTTCAACCAGAAACCACAGAAGTTCTTCACCGATGGCATCATGGCTTCACCCGAAAAATGGCGAAAAACATTGTCGACAATAATGGAGCATATTTGGTTTAAATAAATTAATTTTCACACTATAAGAAAACCAGTTGAACTTTACTAAAAAAAACGCCACGAACTTTTTCCCAGACCTGATATTTCCTTTCTTGATTCCCACTTGTCATTTATATTGGTTCCAAAATATTTAAATGTGGAGACCTGTTTTACGGTGTTGTCCCTGATTTCGAGGGATTCTGGTGATTACCATCCACTTAGTTTTTCTTGTATTCACAGTTATTCCAAGTCTTTCGCTGTCTGTTACGACTCGATTGGTCAGTTGCTGGAAATCTTTGATATTATTTGCTAATAGAACAGTATCATCAGCATACCGTTTGTTGTTCAGTATACTCTAGTCAGCTGTTATTTCGTCAATGGATTCATAGATGGCCTCATTAAATACAGTATCAGAATAAAAATTAAACAAAAGTGGTCAGAGAATGCATCGCTATCTTACACCCAATTTTCCACTGACTGATTCTAGTACAGATTTTTTATTTATCTTGTACAAACGTAGACAAAAATCTGAACGAAAAATGCGCTGTAATGAGTTCATGGGCTCGTTGACGACCTTTGATTGTTTACGTATTGAAAACTTGGTATTTTCACGAAGTGACACTTAAATACACTCCATGTTTTTATTACATCTTGATCTCCTGAGTCGCTCAGCTCGAGATTTACTTAAATTCGAACCAGCAGCTAAATTTCCAAGGACCAAAATTATTCTCCATGTCACCACCTTGTCATTCCCTCCTGTTGCTAAGCCAAATAAATTTGAAGTTATTTATGACACACCCTGTATTCAGTATAAGAGTATCTATATCTATAATATATATAAAATGCAACGTCTCTCTGTCTGTCTGTCTGTCCGTGCGTTTATTACTGGAGAACCACTTATCCTAGTTACATACTTCTTTTTTTAAACATACATATGTTCTTTGGCCAGATTATAGGCTATATTTTATTACGATAGATAGCATAAGGAATGAGCAGTGACGATAATAGTGAATGAAGTTGGCCGCTAGCGCATTCCCTTGCAATACACAGCCTAAACCATTAAATATGGAACAATATTATGTAGCAGAGAGTATCTATAATCAATAATATATATAAAATTTAATGTTTCTCTGTCTGTCTGTCTGTCCATTAGTGCTTTTATCACACGAGTACCACTTCCGACCACACATCCGATTTACGTATCTTTTTTTAAATTCATACATATATTCTTTGGCCAGGTTATATAATAATAATAATAATCTATATCTATTATAT
Source organism: Pachyrhynchus sulphureomaculatus (assembly GCA_019049505.1). Classification (NCBI taxonomy): domain Eukaryota; kingdom Metazoa; phylum Arthropoda; class Insecta; order Coleoptera; family Curculionidae; genus Pachyrhynchus; species Pachyrhynchus sulphureomaculatus. The sequence continues at coordinate 29,044 of CM032455.1, read as the reverse complement.
ATAAAATGCAACATATCTCTGTCTCTCGGTCTGTCCGTTAGTGCGCTTATCCCTCGAGAACCACTTATCCGATTTACGAGATTTTTTTAAAGTCATATATATGTTCTCTGACCAGGTTATAGATATATATTTTATTACATCTAAAATATATATATAAAATGCAACGTGTCTGTCTGTCCGTTAGTGCGCTTATCACTGGAGAACCACTTATCCGATTTACGTGTTTTTTTTTTTAATTCGTACATATATAATAATCTTCTATGTATAATATATATAAATGCAACGTCTCTCTGTCTGTCTGTCTGTCTGGCTCTCTACCTGTCTCTCTGCCTGTCTGTCTGTCTGTCCGTTAGTGCGTTTATCACTGGAGAACCACTTATCCGATTTACGTGCTTTTTTTTAAAACATATATATGTTCTCTGGCCAGGTTATAGGATATATTTTATTGCGTTAGGTAACATAAAGAATAAGCAGTGACGATAATAGTGAATCAAGTCGGAAAAAAGGTTACCGTTAGCGCGTTCTCTTGCAATACACTGCCTAAACCATTAAATATGGAACACTATCATGTTGCAAAGAATATAATATATATAAAATGCAACCTCTCTGTCTGTTTGTCTGTCCGTTAGTGCGCTTATCACTTGAGAACCACTTATCCGATTTACGTGTTTTTATAAATATATACATATGTTCTATATAATTCGATATAACCTTAGATAATGGGAGATAAGGTGAGATAATAGGAGATAAATATAAATAATGGGAGATAAGGAGAAATAATGGGAGATAAACAGAGATAAGTGTTGACAATGGGAGTTATGGTGAGATAATGGGAGATAAGGAGAAATAATGGGAGATAAGGAGAAATATTGCGAGATAAGTCGAGATAAGCATAGATAATGGGAGATAAAGTAAGATAATGGAAATTATGTAGAGATAATGGGAGATAATGGAAATTATGTAGAGATAATGGGAGATAAGGGGAAATAATGGCAGATATTTTATTACGTTAGGTAACATAAGGAATAAGCAGTGACTATAGTAGTGAATCAAATCCACGCGAGCGGAGCCGCGGGCACGGCTAGTTTAAATATAAAAGAGTAAATGCTTCCCTGCCCTGAACTTAACAATGTTTTGTTATTTTTTTCTAGATCACGTGAGATGTATGATAAAAATTTGTAACTACGCTCACGATCTTATGTGCTCTTTGGCTCCCCGTTTGCCGATAATGACGAAACATGACTGTACACTGGAATTTGAAAACCAAGCGATATACCTTCAGATAACGCCAGTTTTTGTAAGTAATGGAAAATCTGTTTTCGTTCCTACTAAAAATTCTAGATATTATTTGTCTAACATACTGTATATCTAAATTGAACTGTTTTGGAATTATTGTCTTTTTGAATTTAAAATAAAAAAAAGACAAAAAAAACTATTAATACACACTCTAGGTTTATTTTTAAGGTAATAATTTCTCAAAATGTCTACCGTTACCAGCAGGCAATGACCCAGTCTGTCATAAACAGCCTGAACAGAATTTTGCAAAGAATCCGGGGTGATCTGTGCTACTTCATATTGAATTCTTTGTTGTAAATCGTCTACAGTTTCAGGTCGACTTCGGTAAACTGTGGTTTTCAAATGACCCCTGTAAAAAAAATCGAGTGACGTAAGGTCGGGACTGCTTGCAGGCCATTCTAAAGCATCTCTTCTGCCTATCCATCGATTAGGAAAAATCGCATCCAAATATCTACGAACATTGATTTCATAGTGAGGAGCTGCTCCATCCTGTTGATACCACAGATTCCTGTTAGGAGTATCCAAATTATTTTTATCGGGAAAAAACCTGCACAAGTTAGAATTACTTGCTCTTGGAGTAACTGTAAATACCGAGTACTTTTGCGACCACCCTGTATCTGAAAAATTACGAATTTTTGGACCAAGGTAAATTGGGTTAAATAGTCATATTTTCATCCCAGAAATCCACAGTATGTACACGGAATATTGGGACACCCAGTATATATATATATATATATATATATATATATATATATATATATATATATATATATATATATATACAGTAGAACTCCAATTAACCGAGTCGCGATTATCCGAGCTCCGGATTAACCGAGCCAATCTAAGAACCTGATTATCCGAGGAACGCGCTTCTAAAATATGTATGTCCACATTTCCATTTAAAATCGTCGGGGCCTTCGGAGAATCCCCCTGGCCCGTGTGAAGGGTTCCCCTGTTTATGTTTTTGGACTCTTTCAGCATGTAAATTTGCGTGAATGCAGTGCGTTATAGCGTTTACTACGGAGAAGTACGAGTATACTCACATAATGTATTTGGTTGGAGTTCTGGTAGTTAAGTGTAATTAATACGAACTGCTTTGTTTGAATTTTTGTTTGTCGTATTATAATGGAGCAAAATAAGCGTAAAAGAATCGTCGTTCCTATTGAAGAAAAATTAAAACCCATCAGAAGAATTGAAGCAAGAGAGACAATTAAAGTTGTTGCACGAGATTATGGAGTAGATGAGGTAACAGTTGGAGATTGGGAAAGAAACTGCACTAAAATAGAAGAGTGGTGTATAAATCAAGCCTCCTCGTCCTCAGGAAGAAAATCAACGAAAACGGCGACTCTGAAAGGGTTAACGAAGCTTTATTCATGTGGTTTAACCAACAGAGATCAAAAAGTGTGCCTCTGTCAGGTCCAATTTTACAACAGAAAGCAATCATGATCAGTAGGCAAATCCCAGAGATAGATCAGTTTTACCGCCAGTTCTGGATGGCTTGACCGCTGAAAAAAACGGTACGGTGTACGACAATTGACTGTATGTGATGAAAAACTTTCTGCTGATGTGTCATCAATTGAGAAGTTTAAGCAGAATTTTAAAAAGCAAATCGAAGATTGTGGATATACATGTGATCAAATTTACAACTGTGACGAAACTTGTCTGAATTATAAAATGCTTCCATCAAAAACATTGGCATCTCGACAGGAAAAATCAGTTCCTGGGCACAAACGAAGTAAGGAAAGATTAACTATAATGGTATGTTCCAATGCATCTGGCAAGCACAAAATCACACTGATGGTGATTGGCAAGTCTGCACGTCCAAGAGCTTTAAAAGACATCTCACCCAAAGCCCTACCAGTCTATTACAAAAGTCATAAGAACGCATGGATGGATGCGACCTTATTTACTAACTGGTTTGAAGAAGAGTTCGTGCCATCTTTGACTAAATTTTTAAACAGAAACCGTCTTCCTATTAAAGCAATTTTGTTAACGGATAATGCCCCCTCTTACCCTGGAGTAGGACTTCATGTGGGCGAAATTGTAAAATTTTTTCGTCCAAATGTATCCAGCATAATGCAACCAATGGATCAAGGCATCCTCGAAAACATTAAAAAAAATTATAGGCGTTTATATCTTGAACATCTGTTAGAATACACAGAAAAGGAGGGTATTATCGATGGGATGAGAAAGGTTACACTGAAAAATGTTATTTACTGGGTAAGTCAAGTTTGGGATTCTGTGCGTCTACCACTATTCAAAAATCTTGGTCAAAATTTATTAATTTTGAGGACTATAATGACAGTGAAGATGATACTCCATTAAATGAATTAGCTTTGAAATTGAGAAGCCATGGAGAAATGTCCTGTTCAAATTTTGACAGCGAGATAGAAGAAAAAGAAAAAAGTTTATTTGAATTAATGCAAAAATTAAAAGAGAAGATGTTGTTGAATGGATTACAGCAGATGATTTAGAAGAAGAAAAGAGTATTGAAGAAATAACGAATGCCTTTCAGGAAAAAAAAAATCAGATGACGATGTCGATGACGAAGCGCCGGTGGATGAACTCACTAAGATCTCTCGTCAAGAAGGTTTTGCTTCTTTGGAAAAAGCTTTGAGGTATACCGAACAACAACCAGCGGCAACCCCAGCGGATTTGCTTCTTCTTAATAGATGGAGAAACATTGCCGCGAGAAAAAGAAGATGCAATGTGAAACAGAAGCGCATAGACACCTATTTCACTGTTTTATAATGTATGTACCTATTTATATGTTAAAAACGTTAATACATCGGTTTAAAGTGTTGGTGTTTATTTTTGAATGAATAAAAAACAAATCCGGATTATCCAAGTTTTCAGTTATCCGAGGAAGGTGCCCTCCACGTTACCTTGAATAACCGGGGTTCTACTGTATATATATATATATATATATATATATATATATATATATATATATATATATATATATATATATATATATATATATGTATATATCAGCTCGTTTGGTTCCACGACACAAGCTTTGGCCAAACACCTATCCATAACTCTGCAACCTCATGTGGAAAAAGCCTCATCTTACGTGAAAAATTTCCAACATTTTATTCAAATCATAAAAAACATGCAGCTAAAGAAAAATGATTTACTTGTCAGTTTTGATGTCACGCAAGTACCAGTTACCGAAGCACTGTCTATCATAGAGGCAAAAGACAACTTGCCCGAATACGTCATCAGTCTATCAAAACACTGCCTCGCTAATACATACTTCGTCTATTCAAGCCAAAGATACAAACAAATAGAAGGTGCCCCGATGGGCTCTCCATTGTCACCAGTACTAGCTAATCTATACATGGAGCATTTCGAACAACTAGCTATAGAAACTGCTCCACATAAACCGAAAACATGGCTACGGTACGTAGATGACACATTTGTGGTATGGCAACATGGTGAAGACAACTTAAACAAGTTCCTGGAATACCTTAACAATATACATCTAAACATTAAATTTACAATGGGAGAAGTAGCAGAACAACTACCATTCCTAGATGTCTTGTTTCAAAGAAAGTTAGTTGGCTCTTTGTCTCACTCACTCTCACTAACAGACAAAGAACATTTGCAACAAGAAACCAAGGTCCTTCGGTACATTTTACTTTCAAATGGATACAATCAAGACATGATCCGGCGGGCCCTAAATAAACGACACAAACCGGAAAGAAAGACGTATACTGCAAAAGCATTTCTCCCATATATAAAAGGCATCACAGACAAAATAAGAAGACTTCTAGGAAAACACCAAATTGAGACCATTTACACAACGAATCAAAAAATTAAAGATATTCTACCAATACCAAAAAACATTATAGCCTTAGAAGACCAAGGTGTATATAAAATTCCGTGTCAAGACTGCGGCCTTTCATACATAGGCCAAACAAACAGGAAAATCAGCGCCAGAAGAGACGAGCACAAAAACCGCGTAAAACAAAAATCTACCACCTCTTCTCTAGCACAACATGCACACAATACCGGCCAAAATCGATTTTGACAAAACCAGAATCCTACAAAAAAGTGATAACCTATCCACTAGAGCAGGGGTGCTCAAACGGTCGATCGCGAGTTCTTTTTGAGTCGATCTCGAGAAAACCTGAACTATTCACAGATTTTTTTTTAGGTAACTAAAACAAAATGTAATGAATAAACTACTAAAATTTATTCGATCCACAATTAGGCCAGAATAACCCCCTCATCACTTTCTTTTATCGTAATAACCCCCTGCTAGCGGCAAAATGCGGCTTTATTAAAGGAACGCGCGGTACTTGTCAAAGAAAAGCCGCGTTTTTGATTCCCGCCGATTTTTCTAGAAACTTCGGGCGGCGTGTTTGACGGGAACATTCGGGACTTCGTTCGCGCCGATATAAATGTTACGCCTGCAGGAATAGGAGTCAGTCTGAGTTGTAACTTGAAGGCGATACATCGATGCAAAGTTTATTAATAAATAGTCCAAAATGAGTGCAGCGAAGAAAATTAAAACTTATCATTTTAATAACGATTGGGAGGAAGAATTTTTCTTTTGTATGGTAAAGGATAAGTGCATTTGTCTCATTTGCCGTGCGTCAGTTGCAATACCTAAGCGTGGGAACTTAGAGAGGCATCATAAAACAGTTCATAAAAACCATGAAAAGGATTTTCCGTCAGAGAGTGAATTAAGAAAACGAAAAGTACGTGATTTGATAACTTGTTTGAAAAAAGAACAAACCATGTTCACAAGACCAGCCAAACAATCAAAAACTGCAACGATCGCGTCATTTAAAATATCTCATATATTGGCGAAACCATTTGATGATGGATTGGTTGTGAAGGAAGCATTTATTGAAGCGGGTGAGACTTTATTTGGAGATTTTAAAAATAAAACAGAGATTATGTCTGCTATTAGAGAACTTCAGTTATCTCGCCGGACTGTTATAAGGCGTGTTGAAGTCATGAGTCAGGACATGGCAGCATGATATCATGGAATGTATATACTTTTCTTTACAGTTCGACGAATCCACCGATATGACAGACACTGCCCAGCTGTGTATTTTTATTCGAATGGTATTCGAAGGAAGAGTTTTTGACAATGATTCCTCTGAAAGGAAAGACCTGTGGCGAAGATATATATGACGTTTTCTTCAATTTTGTAACAAACTACAAGCTACCAATATATAAACTAGTGTGCATTACAACCGATGGAGCGCCAGCAATGACTGGAAACAAAAAACGGTTTTGTGGCATTGTGTCGAGCTAATGATGATTTCCCTTCAATTTTCTCCTTCCATTGAATTATACATCAACAAGTTTTGTGTTCAAAAATTCTAAACATTGAGGAGATTATGGACATTGCAATAAAAATTGTGAATTCTATCCGTGCACGTAGCTTGCAACGACGGCTCTTTAAATTGCAGTTGGAAGATAGTGAGTCAGCTGAACACACTGATTTAGTTCTTCACACGGACGTCAGGTGGTTGAGTCGCGGAAAATTCCTAGAAAGGTTTCAAGAATTATTGCCCGAAATAATAACAGCTTTTCTGGACGAAAGATGTGATGACACTCAGATGCTGAAAACGGAAAATGGCTGACTGATTTGGCATTTTTGACAGACATCACAATGCATTTAAACACCATTAATTTGGAGCTTCAAGGTAAAGGAAAAACTATTATTGAGATGATTAGCGCAATAAACGCATTCAAAAGTAAATTGCAACTTATGATAGATCAACTGAAAAGAAAGGATCTGAAAAATTTTCCATCTTTGAAAGCAAGGATTCCTCAGTTGAATTATGATATTTATGAGGCAGAATTATCAAATATTTTGGGCCAATTCGAAATACGTTTTTATGATTTCAGTAAATTGGCAAATATCGCATCATTTATGAGTTATCCTTTTTCGTGTAAAAACATTGAGGAATTAGCTACTGAAATAGCTAGTCAGTTTAACATGGACTCATGTTCTGTTGAGTTAGTGCAGATTATATCAGATATACATCTCAAAGCCACAGCAACTGATACAAAATTCTGGTGTTTTATATCTGAAGATAAATATCCGAATCTAAGGCAAATCGCCCTTCGACTGACGGCAATGTTTGGGTCAACTTGTGCGAGTCTGCATTTTCTGAAATGAAGATAATTATGTCAAAATATCGCAATCGACTAACTGACGAACATATGTCATCATGCTTACGATTAGCACTCGGTAATTACGTACCATCTTATGAAAAGTATGCAGTGCCACGCTTCAACATCCAAAGTCACTCTTTAGTTAAGTTTAGACACTAGAACTCGTTTGTTTTGTAAAAACCAATAAACTCGCAATTTTGAATAATTATGAGTTTTTTCATTGACATTTTAGAGCAGACTTACACTTACCTTGACTGAAAAAATGCATATTGTGCGGAAAACTAATATCTATGCCACGATACACCCTACCTAGACGACAATCCTGCATCACGCTTACTTGCAGCCTCACAGAGTCGATCGATCGTAGTCTAACAATATTGAGGTAGATCGCCAGCAGTTCAAGTTTGCACTAGAGTAATCAAAGAAGCCATAGCAATAGAAAAGAGGCCCAACAACTTAAATGATCGGGATGATAGCCAGCGTTTACCAAACTCTTGGAAACATTCTATCCCAATACCAAGTCAAACCAAAAGAAACAATAATGTAATCATATGTTACTTCACCAACACAAACATTACAAAGAACCACAGCACCGATAACGCACAGTCAAAGCCTCTATTGGCCAAAACCGTTCGACTAATAGAGCCACGCCCCCAGCGCATAAAACCGGGGCTCTCGGAGACCGTCTCGACATTCAACGCCAAGACACCGTATATATATATATATATATATATATATATATATATATATATATATATATATATATATATATATACAATGTCTAAAATTATATATATATATATATATATATATATATATATATATATATATATATATATATATATATATATATATATATATAATAATTTTAGACATTGTTTCTAAATTTTAAATCTTTTATAAATTTTACTTTTACAACTTATCATTGTTGCATAAACAGACCTTTAACTGTTAATTCAACTATATGTTAAAAGATTCATGAACGTTGTCGGAAATATTGAAAAAAAAAATTTTTAAGTGGTATACGTCTTTAATAGACATTCTGTATAAAAAGCGAATTTATATGAATAGCAGCAGTAACATATTAAGGATTTGTGTGTGTATTTTTAGGCTTTTAGTATGCGAATGATGTCCTGGGAGAAAGTAATTAATTTAATTGATAACGATACCTTCAGATACGGTTACATTTATCGCTGGTTAAAGACAAGTGCCGTTAGAAGCATTGAACTGAGTAAGTAGTGCACCGTTCCATTTCGAATAAAGCTTTCTCATGCCCAAATGTTCGTGCAAAATATGACCAACAAGTTCTTTTGATATCTTTATGGTCTCAGCTATCTCACGCAATTTCACTTTATGATCATCCAAAACAATTTTGTGAATTTTTTTATGTTTTCCGGTGTAACCACCTCATTTGGGCGTCCAGACCGTTCAGCCTCATTTATATCTATACCACCACGTTTAAATTCAGTATACCAGTAAATTACGAGTGATTTTCCAGGGGCAGAGCCCCCGTAACACTTATTAAGCCATTTGCTTGAACGGTACTAAAATCACTGTAACTTGTAAACTAATCGTAAGGTTGGTACTTCCTAAAAATCATATGGATTTTTGTGAAAAGGGCGACATCTATGTATCAGACCAAAAACTCTCCAGCCTACGTGTTAAATCATTCTCATACTCTGCTCTGGAGGGAATTTGACGGGATACATCCAACGTACACTTTCTATGAAAAGGGCGACATCTATGTGTCATATATATATATATATATATATATATATATATATATATATATATATATATATATATATATATATATGTATATATATATATATATATATATATATATATATATATATATATATATATATATATATATATATATATATATATATATATGGATGTCCCATTATTCCGTGGACATAGAACTACCACGTATTTTTGGAATGAAAATAAGTCGATTGGACATAATTTACCTCTATACAAAAGTGCTTCGTTTGTCCGTTAGAGGGCATCAAAGTAAAAAAAAAAATAAACACATTTTTTAAGATATTTTAAGAACCGATATTCTGATTTGAATGAGATTTAGGGTGCCCATGTTTTGCTAGGCGCTCTAATATTTGACTTTCACAAAAATCCGAGAAGGGTGAAAACTACCCTCACCCCTACATAAATTCTAGTAGACATGTTTTGCAACTTTAACGACTCTGAATTTTTTTTCATAAAAAGGTTCCTCTATTTACTTCATTTTTTGTCTCTTGTACAAAATTATTCTGGCTAATGATTTACGTAAAACTAAAAAGACTTATAAGCATTTTACTTATAATTAAAAATAGTTGGTGAAATTAAACAAGTAAGTATGATATTAATTATTATTACGAGTCTTATTTAACACAGGTAATAGTATTTTTTACAAAAGTTGTGCAATATGACCACCACCTTCGTTCCTGCACATAACAATACGGCGCAAAAAATTGAAACTAACTCTCTCTAAAATATCATTATTATTTAATGTATTCGCAGCATTTTGAATCCTATCCCATAGTTGATCGGCGTTGTTTATCTGGACCTCGTATACCTTTGTTTTCAACGCTCCCTATATGAAAAAATCGCAAGGATTAAGGTCCGGGGAACGAGGTGGCCACTGAATTGGAGCTTCTTGACCTCTACCAATCCATCATCCACAAATATTCTCGTTCAGATAATTTCTTACAGCACGCGCAAAGTGGGGTGGAGCTCCATCGTGCATAAAAACCATGTTTCTTTTTACATTCAGAGGCAGTTCTTCTAATAATTCAGGTAAAGAATACTGTAGAAAATGTAGATAGCTATCTCCGTTTAGGTTATCAGGCAACCTATATGGGCCAACTAAAAAGTTACCAACAATCCATCATAAATTCTCGTCGAAAATGTCTTTCTGTAGCTGCATGCGGATTTTTTTCGGCGTACACATGAATATTATGCAAATTTATCATACCACCATTGCTCTGCATTCTAAAACATTTCGTACAAATCTCAGACGTGAGTGATGAGCAATGGGCAACAATTCTTGGACGGGCTGAACGTGAAATGAACGAACGGGTTGTTCATTTAAAATCCGGTTAACAGTGCTTTTTTTAACTCTTTGTTCAAGCTCTAACCTGCGAGTGCTGATACCTGGACTTGCTTTGACTACTTCAAGAACAGCTTCTTCCATTAGAGGTGTTCGGGCTTGCCGCGGTTTTCCAGCATTGACTCTCAAGGGTTGGAATCGTCCAATTTCTCGAAGTCGACGTTCTATGCTGGCAAAAGTCTGGCGATTTGAAATTTGTCGATTCGGATATCTCTCTTGATACACTCGAACACTTTTCCTACAATTACCTTCGCAAAAACCAAGTACCAGCAACATATCAGTCTGTTCATCAAAAGAATATTCCATATTCACAGGGAAAACAAGCAACAAAAACAACAAATTATTAGTCAAAAATAAACTCAAACGTTAATTAATTTAAAATTTATGAAGCTTATTGTCAAAAATCATTTGTGACACTGACATAAACATTCCACATTTTCGCCAATTAGATTATTATCGCCTACTAGATTTTAAAGATGTGACAAGAAAATTGTTTTGTAGGTCAGCATCGGAAAAACATTTTTTTTCTCAAGAACTATGCGAGGTGGCGTTTTTTTTTTACAAGAGACAAAAAAATGAAGTAAATAGAAAGACCTTTTCATGAAAAAAAATTCAGAATTGTCGTTAAAGTTGCAAAACATTTCTACTAGAATTTATGTAGGGGTGGGGGTAGTTTTCACCCTTCTCGAATCCTTTCGGTTTTTTGTGAAAGTCAAATATTAGAGTGCCTAGCAAAACATGGGCACCCTAAATCTCATTCAAATCGAAATATCGGTTCTTAAAATATCTTAAAAAAATGTGTGTATTTTTTTTTACTTTGATGCTCTCTAACGGACAAACGAAGCACTTTGATATAGAGGTAAATTGTGTCCAATCGACTTATTTTCATTCCAAAAATACGTGGTAGTTCTATGTTCACGGAATAATGAGACACTCGGTATATATATATACACAGTCCCTGGCCAAATTATTAGACGCACTGTATTTTTTTTAGTAATTTTATGTTTGGTATATTTAAACTACAATATTATTAATTTTTATTTAAAAGAATTGTTGTAGACTACATATTTGTATTTATTTTTAACATATGGCAACACTGTGTTGACAAAGTGATACATGAACGTAAACAAGTACAAATCTGTATCAGTCGCGATCGGAATCGAGTCAGGTACGGACGTGTTTCTGTGGCTTTATGGACTGTGATTGTTTGTTTAACAGTTTTATACTACTCAGTTATTAGTTTATTTTGTATGCAGTGTTTTAAAAAAGTAATTGGACTATTTTCATTATGGGTAGAAAAGGCGATCTTTCACCACGTAAAAAAGCTGAAGTGAAGGCCCTTGTGATTGCGAAAACATTTACAAACCGAGAAATATCACGAAGATTGGAGGTTTCTGAAGCTAGTGTACGACGCGTAAAAAAGAAAATTGAGCCAGAGAAGGAATTAAGCCCGAAAAGAAAGAAAAGATGCGGTAGAAAACCAATTTTCACTCCACGGTCAGAGAGATGTTTGAAGAAAATTTGTGTAGAAAACAGATGTGGACTTCTGGAGATCGGTAAGATACAGCAATTTAATCAATAATTGATACATTATTATCATTTTCAGTTAAATAAAGCAAATAAACATGGAAGTTTATATATTTTTCCTATTTTTGACAGGTCTGCTTCAGTGACGAAAGCACATTGGAAATTTTGCAGAATAAAGCTCAGTATGTGCGTCGTCGTCATGGAGAAAAGTTTCATCCTGATTGTGTCGTCCCGACGGTTAAACATCCCACCAAAGTGATGATTTGGTCAGTCATCAGCGGCAAGGGCACTGGACGTCTGTACGTCGTCAAAGGAATAATGAGGCAAGATCAGTACAAAGAAGTATTACAAAATCGGTTGATTCCGCAGCTCAGAGAATGGTGTCCAAATGGGGAGCCATTCACTTTCATGCAAGATGGAGCTCCCTGCCATACTGCTCGGTCTGTTAAAGCTTTTTTGGCAGAAAAAAATATCCCTCTGTTGGATTGGCTAGGGCTAGCCTTGATATGAACCCCATTGAAAATGTGTGGGAGTTGATGAAAAGAGAAGTGGCTAAAGATGTGATTACCAACAAAACCCAGCTCCTAGAAAAGATTATTCATGTGTGGAATCATCATCCTCAAATGCAGGAGACAGTACAATCTGCATTGATAGCATGCCGCGCAGAATTAAAGCTTTGATAGCGGCTAAAGTTGGCTCAACTAAATATTGACTTTTACTAACATTAATTTCACTTTTCTTTAAAACATAATAAACTTATGCTTTTCTAAATTAATGCTGTTTTATTTATGTCAAATAAATAGGTAATTGATTGGATAATATAAAAATAAAAAACAAATCAATTTAAAATAATAAATATATCACTCAGTAATTAATATTTTACATGAAATCTTGCAGTGCGTCTAATAATTTGGCCAGGGACTGTATATATATATATATATATATATATATATATATATATATATATATATATATATATATATATATATATGTATATATATGTGTATATATATATATATATATATATATATATATATATATATATATATATATAGTGTATATATGTGTATATATATATATATATATATATATATATATATATATATATATATATATATATATATATAGGGTGTTATGATAGTTGTTTAGTGTATTCAAACCGGTATATTCTTAGATCAATAGCAATTGCAGAAAAATTATCTTAAATGGTAAATTATAATAATAAAGCGCAAATATCATTGCCATTTGGCCAAGTGATGATGGTTCGCAATAATTTTACAAATTAAATTTTTCGAAGGTGATTTTTATTTTTTCATAAATAAATGGCACAAAATATTATTAAAAAAAGGTAAATAGAGGCTTTTCTGAGGGAGTCTCAGTAATTTATTTATTTTTTGTGTGATATATAGTCAATATTTACTAAAGGCAACCCCTTTAGTAAATATTAATTCGCTAGTTTTCTCATCTTTTTCTCCGATAAAATAGTGACGCTGGAGTGTCCTTAAAAAAAAACCTCAAACTGCACACTATAGGGTAAAAATATGCGATAGTTGTCCGTGCGGCAGCGGTTTTACGAATATCATCATTTTTTAATTATTGGTTGTGAACCAGTGTATTTCAAATTCAAGAAATGAAAATCTTTGTATTAGTCAGAAACTGACGAAGTATGATTTTTGTCCTGTCGATCTCAAATTTTGTAGATTACCATTAACCCATTGGTGGATAAATACCATCTAATTTAAACCAAAGGAACTTCACAAATCGTCTTTGGATTTTTTCAATGTGATTACTGTGGTTCTCATATGTTGGGTACCAGATAACTGAAACATATTCCAGTTTAGAATGAATCAACGCATTGAATAATATGATAAGAGTTTTAATGTTTGAAAGGTCTCTAGAATTCCTCATGATGAAACCCGTGCACTTATAAGAATAAGAAGAAGTGAAGAGTAAAACATTTTTTTTTTTCGTTTACTGGTAAACACCACATTTATTTTAATATATCAACATGTTTCGCTATCACTGTAGCTTTATCAAGATTCAAAGAACAAGATGGAAAATTTGTTATAAAGGGTGATTCATTTAGAGGTACTTTTTTTTAAATACAAAAAAAATGAATAAAAACAATTTTATTTTATAATCTTTATTATCATATAAAAGAACCATTCTTTACAATTATTTCTTAAAGATAATTTCTTTCAAATGTTGTCCGCGACTACGGTTAACAACGTCCATTCTGAAGTTCCAATTTTCAATGACGCGTGTGAGTATTTCGAGTGGTATTTGGCCAATGACTCGAGTAATATTGGCCTCCAATGCCTCAATTGTAGCTGGCTTATCCATGTAGACTTTGGACCTTACATAGCCCCAAAGGAAAAAGTCAAGTCAATTTTTCTCGAAAACAGTGGATCTTCTGCAAGCTTGTCAAGAGCCCAACGACTAAAACGGAAACGATTCGGAAGGTCGGTCGGTTTCAGTTGTTGCACTAGTTGAATTTTCTATGCTTTTAAAGAAAGATTCTTACGTAAAATACGCCAAGTTGTTGAATATGACAGACCAAGCTGTTGAGAACGGCGACGAATCGACACTTCACGGTCTTCGCGTACACTCTCCGCTACCCCTATATTTTCTTCACTACGTGCTGGATGTGGTCTATTCGGTCGAGCATTATCCAATAATGAAAATTGGGTCTCAAACTTATTGATGGTAGAGCGAATTGTGCGTTCGGTAGGCCGATTATGTGGACCATAAGTTGCTCTAAGCGCCCGATACACATTCCTCGTAGAACGCCCATTTTCGTAATAAAATTGAACAATTTATAGACGCTGTGCCTTTCCATTATGAATTGTCAAACACTACTGAACAGGAATGCCACTTCAGTTGACACGACGCATGCGCAATCTGCAATTAAATCCCCATCACAAAAAGTACCTCTAAATGAATCACCCTTTATATATATAAGATCCCTACAGGTAAAATACAATAATGTTGGAAATCCCTAATTATACTAGTATAAAGACTTTATATTATAGGTAACAAATTAATTAAGTACGGTATTATTGAAATATGTTTAAAAGAGGTGAATTATTTAATTCTAATTGCTCGTTTAACAAATAATTAGTATTTTTAAGTTTATTGATTTCCGGAGATTCAAGCAAATTTAATTTACATCCTTTATTTTCAACATGTAAAATTTCAAAGTTTTTATTAAACTGATGTTCCGATTCTATTAAATGGTTAGCGTAATTTGAATCTGATTTGCTGGTTATAAAAGATGTAAAATGTTCTTTTATTCCTTTTTAAAAATTTCTTCCTGTTTGACCAATATAAGTACAATCGCAATTTTCACAATTAAGTTTAACATATATTTTTTTTTTTTTTTTTTTTTTTTTATGGGTCTAGCACACGTGCTACAGGGAAGTCCCTAAAGCGCTACAGGAGCGACACGTGTGCGGAGAAAACGATTCACGTTGTTCTTGAATCGCTGTAGATTGTACTCGATGGGAAAACACAGTCCTGGGTAAACCATTCCAAAGGTATGATGTTCTCCATATAAAAGACTGCTTGAAAAGCGTTGTACGAGGAGTAACAAGCTGAACCTCATACGGATGTGAAGCATCAGCGCGACGTGTACTTCTAATATGCACCGCTCTGGGAGGAATCAAACGGGCCACATCTTTCGAACACTTTCCATGAAAGTACTTGTAGAATAGGCTCAAGTCGCCAACCGTTCTTCGATGTTCCAGCGAATCAAGGCCGTCGGTCAATTCCGGGTGTCCAATCAGACGAACAGCTCTTCTCTGGATAGAATCCAACAAATGCAGTGTATGTTTGGGGGCGGAGCTCCAAACATGGGAGCAGTATTCCATAGTTGGTCGAATCTGAGCTTTGTAAAGAATTAACAGTTGTTGTGGAGTGTAAAGCTTTCTGGTTCGAAACAATATTCCCAACTTTTGAGAAGCTCTTCTTGCTATGCCTGCAACATGTTCATGCCAGGACATATTTGCTCCCAAATTAACGCCTAACAGATTGAGTGACGATGTTAGAGGGATGGAGTGCCCCGACATAACTATGTCGGGTTCTGCAACGTTAACTTTTTTAGAAAAAACTGCCGCCTGGGTTTTTGTAGCGTTAAATTCCACTTGGTTACTGTCACCCCAAGATAGTATTTCTTCCAGGTCTTTGTTGAGTTGAATGACTTCCTGCTGTCTGCGGATATTCGTCTGAGTAGTCGATGTCCGAGCGTTCAAAGCGAATGAAGAGATAAGTGTACTATCATCTGCAAAGCTGTAGATTGGATTCTCGGTCTTTTCCAGCAGATCGTTAATATAAATGAGGAAGAGAGTAGGAGACAGTATGGAACCTTGGGGCACACCGGCGTTGATAGTGAAGGTGTTAGAAAGAAATCCGTCAACTGCCACTCGTAAAGAACGCTCTCTGAGGAAACATGAGAGCCACAAACAGAACTTTTCAGACATACCATAAGAACGTAGCTTAGCCAACAGGCCATCGTGCCAAACACGGTCAAATGCCTTGGATATGTCAAGAGCAACCGCTCGAGATTCTCCAGAGTGTTCAATTGCGTTGTTCCAAACATGTGTTACATAAGTCAGAAGATCTCCTGTTGATCTATTTTTACGAAAGCCATATTGGTGATCACTAATAATGTTGAATCCTTCAAGATATTTTAGAAGATGCTGATTGATAGCCTTTTCCATGACTTTCGATATTATTGAGAGTAGTGCGATTGGTCGGTAGTTATTTGGCAAGGTCTTCTTGCCTTTTTTAGGTATCGGCTGAACTGTGGCACATTTCCAGCAGGAAGGAAATATTCCCTTTCTGTAGGATAGGTTGAAAAGTCTACAGAAAACTGGTGTTAGTTCCCTCGCACAGTTCTTGAGAACTATGGCAGGTATTCCGTCAGCGCCTGAAGCCTTTTTAGTGTCTAGCTTCATCAAAATACGTTTTATGATACGCTGTCTGAAGACAATATCGGGCATCCTTGACTGCACTATGGAAATAGTAGGTGGTGTTTTTCCTTGGAAATCGACAGTAGAATGTGAAGCAAAGAGTTCAGCCAACAAGTTCGCTTTCTCAACAGGTGTCGTTGCAATAGAATTTTCTGGCCGTGTGAGTGGTGGTATGGTGGATTTGGTGAAATTTTGACTAACTGCCTTAGCGACTGACCAAAAGGACCTGGAATTGCCGGGACAAGCGAGAAGTTTGTTTCTAATCCGTTGATTGTGTACCTCCTTGGTTTCGTCGATAATTTCTTTGCATCTGTTCCTGGCACGAACAAAGATGTTACGATTTATGGTGTTAGGATCTTCACGCCACTGTCGGTATGCAAGATGTTTAGAAGCAACAGCTTCTTTGCATTTTAGGTCAAACCAAGGCTTGCCGTTGGAAGGGCATTTCTTCGAAAGCGGGATGTAAGCATCCATACCGGCCAAAATAACATCGGAAACCTCCCTGGCGCAGTCAGATGGGTCGTCGGATCGAAAACAAACGTCCAACCAAGGGAAAGTTCGAAAATATTCCATGAGATCTTCCCATTTAGCAGATTTGTAGTGCCAAATCTTGCGCGGTTTGGGCGCCTCTCTGTCACTGATTGGTAGAATACTCGATGTCGAAAGTAGTTTATGGTCGGAAGAACCTAACGGTGGATTTACGCTGACCGTGTAAATCTCCGGATTAGTGGTTAAAAACAGATCAAGAAGACTGGCGAACTCTCCGTCTCGATCAGGGATCCGTGTTGGTTCATCAATAAGCTGAGTCAAGCCACAACTGATTGAAAATGATTCGGCTTCACGACCTTGTTCGTCGGTAGTATTTGAATATTTAAGCCAGTTGATGTTGTGGACATTAAAGTCGCCCAGGATGGCAATTTCGGCATTTGGATAGTTAATTTGTAAATGATCTATGGTGTCTGCAAGAGAAGCGAAAAGTGTTCTAAAGTTTGTATCACTTGGTGGTCGATAGAGGATACAAACGAACCTTGTGGTTGGTTGAGTCGTTATTTTTAACCACATAACATCAAAGTTTGGGGGCTCCAGAGCCTCTTCTCGTTGGTAAGAGAGGTCGCTTCTGACATAAAGACAGATTCCAAAGTTACGCCTAAATCGGGAATAGAAATCGTACCCAGGATAAAGATAGTTTTACTGTGCTGGTCGATGAACTGACCTGAGTTTCACAGAGAGCGAGTACATGAGGTTTATTTGATTGCAGGTGTTGGTGCACTGAATTTATGTTCGAATTTAAACCTCGTATGTTGCAAAAATCCATTTTGAAATTCTGTTCTTTGCATGTCTGCATATACACTTGATTTGGTTGTTTTTTGATTTATTATTTTTTATATATTTGCTTAGGGTATTATCTGTTTTAAATGTTTTTTTTGTTAAGACATTTCTAATTTTATTGCTAGTCTCCCCTATGTATGTAATAATACTATAGCGTTCTTGATTCATTTTTTGAATTAGTTCTAAGGCTCTTTTATATTTTTCTTTTTTAAAATTTTGTGTACTATATCTACATTATATCCGTTGTTTACTGCAGTTTGTTTTATTATGTTTAGTTCTTTAAGAAAATCTTTTTCATTTAATGGAATAGATAGTAGTCTATGGATCATGCTATGAAAAGCAGCTAGTTTGTGTTGGATTGGGTGACATGATTTATTATGTTGTGTGTGTATATCAGTATGCGATGGTTTGTGGTAAATAGAGAACGTATGTTTATTATTATTTTTTGTTATAATTAAGTCTAAGAAGTTTATGCTATTATTAGTTTCTTCTTCTAGAAGCCATTGATGAATCACAATATATTCAAAAAACTTTAGATTTTCTCAACAGTAGCAATTATGAGAAGTTAAATAATAACCCAACAGAAAAAATTAAAGGAATGTTAAATCTATTATTAGTGATTCTAAAAGTTTATTTGATGATAAAAATTTAAGCAAATTAACTTCAATGAACCCACAAACACCAAAACTATAGTTTGCTTTAATAAAATTTCATAAAAAAAGATTATCCAATAAGACCAGTAGTCTCTTTTACTTCAGCACCATCTTATAAGTTGTCAAAGAAATTAATAGAAATAATTAACGAGAATACTAATTTTGTTGCTAAGTTTCAAATAAAAAACTCGTATGATTTAGTTAATAGAATTGAAAATATACAACTACCCAACAAAACCAAACTCATCTCTTTTGATGTAACCAATTTATTCCCGAATATACCACCTCAGTCGAACAGCTTTTAAACTCAAACCACATTAATTATATTAAAACACAAGAAATATTCATTACACTTAAGACTTCTTTAACACAAAACTATTTTGAATTTAATAACACGAAGATTGGAGGTTTCTGAAGCTAGTGTACGACGCGTAAAAAAGAAAATTGAGCCAGGGAAGGAATTAAGCCCGAAAAGAAAGAAAAGATGCGGTAGAAAACCAATTTTCACTCCACGGTCAGAGAGATGTTTGAAGAAAATTTGTGTAGAAAACAGATGTGGACTTCTGGAGATCGGTAAGATACAGCAATTTAATCAATAATTGATACATTATTATCATTTTCAGTTAAATAAAGCAAATAAACATGGAAGTTTATATATTTTTCCTATTTTTGACAGGTCTGCTTCAGTGACGAAAGCACATTCGAAATTTTGCAGAATAAAGCTCAGTATGTGCGTCGTCGTCATGGAGAAAAGTTTCATCCTGATTGTGTCGTCCCGACGGTTAAACATCCCACCAAAGTGATGATTTGGTCAGTCATCAGCGGCAAGGGCACTGGACGTCTGTACGTCATCAAAGGAATAATGAGGCAAGATCAGAACAAAGAAGTATTACAAAATCGGTTGATTCCGCAGCTCAGAGAATGGTTTCCAAATGGGGAGCCATTCACTTTCATGCAAGATGGAGCTCCCTGCCACACTGCTCGGTCTGTTAAAGCTTTTTTGGCAGAAAAAAATATCCCTCTGTTGGATTGGCTAGGGCTAGCCTTGATATGAACCCCATTGAAAATGTGTGGGAGTTGATGAAAAGAGAAGTGGCTAAAGATGTGATTACCAACAAAACCCAGCTCCTAGAAAAGATTATTCATGTGTGGAATCATCATCCTCAAATGCAGGAGACAGTACAATCTTGCATTGATAGCATGCCGCGCAGAATTAAAGCTTTGATAGCGGCTAAAGGTGGCTCAACTAAATATTGACTTTTACTAACATTAATTTCACTTTTCTTTAAAACATAATAAACTTATGCTTTTCTAAATTAATGCCGTTTTATTTATGTCAAATAAATAGGTAATTGATTGGATAATATAAAAATAAAAAACAAATCAATCCAAAATCAGTGAACATCCGTTTTTTAAAAAATTCATTTATTGATATAGATATGTCGATGATATTTTAGCCTATTTCACAGGAACAGATAGACAACTGAAAATATTTTGTGATTATATAAATAATTTACATGCTAACATAAAATTCACTACAGAAGAAGAAACTAATAATAGCATAAACTTCTTAAACTTAATTATAACAAAAAATAATAATAAACATACGTTCTCTATTTACCACAAACCATCGCATACTGACATACACACACAACATAATAAATCATGTCACCCAATCCAACACAAACTAGCTGCCTTTCATAGCATGATCCATAGACTACTATCTATTCCATTAAATGTAAAAGATTTTCTTAAAGAACTAAACATAATAAAACAAATTGCAGTAAACAACGGATATAATGTAGATATAGTAAACCCAAATTTTAAAAAAGAAAAAATATAAAAAAGCCTTAGAACTAATTTTTCCTAGGCAAAAAATGAATCAAGAACGCTATAGTGTTATTACATACATAGGTGACACTAGCAATAAAATTAGAAATATCTTAACAAAAAAACTAAATATTAATATAGCATTTAAAACAAATAATACCCTAAGCAAATATATAAAAAATAATAAATCAAAAACAGACAAAGAGCAAAGATCAGGTGTTTATAACCTTAATTGTGAAAATTGCGATTGTACTCATATTGGTCAAACAGGAAGAAATTTTAAAAAAAGAATAAAAGAACATTTTACCTCTTTTATAACCAGCAAATCAGACTCAAATTACGCTAACCATTTAATACATCAGTTTAACAAAAACTTTGAAATTTTACATGTTGAAAATAAAGGGTATAAATTAAATTTGCTTGAATTCTCTGGAAATCAATAATACCGTACTTAATTAATTTGTTACCTATAATATAAAATGTTTATAATAGTATAATTAGAGATTTCCAACATTATTGTATTTTACCTGTAGGGATCTTATATATATATAACAAATTTTCCATCTTGTTCTTTTAATCTTGATAAAGCTACAGTGATAGCGAAACATGTTGATATATTAAAATAAATGTGGAGTTTACCAGTAAACGAACAAAAACAAAATTGTTTTACTGTTCACTTAATTTAAGCTTAGTGGATCTCCACCAAGTATCGGACAAAACAATCCAGTTAATAAGAAGAAACATTTATGTGGTCCACGAAACTGAGTTAACAGTTTTCAGGCTCATTATGGTTTAAATTATATAAAAAATGTACTGGTTTTCTTTCGAGTGAATGACATAGAAAAACATTTCTTTGTGTTCAAATATAAGTTATTACGAATACCCAACGATTTAAAGCATCTAGATCATCCTGAAGAGTTACACAATCATGGAGAGAGTATATGCGTCGGTATATTTTCAGATCGTCAGCATAAAACAAAGAGGACGAGGTGAGCCCATTGGTGATGCCATTTATAAATATGTTAAATAATAACGGTCCTAGGATAGACCCCTGAGGAACACCGGAGGTAGCATTAATAATGACCGACTCAAAACCATGATAATTTACTATCATTTGACGACCAATTAAATAAGATTTCATCAGGTTTAATAAATTGCCATTAACTCCACAGTTTAAAAGTTTTTAAAGCAGAAAACCATGGTCAAGCCGGTCCAAAGCCATTGGGAAGTATAAACTAGGTCGACTTGTCCTTCATTGTCCATGTCTAAAATAAATTGAGTAATTGTAACTAAATTGATAATGGTTGAACGGCCTGGAAAGAATCCATGTTGGCTTTCAGTTATGAAAAGTTTAACGTGATTAAATATAATGTCATACAACACAATTTCGAAAACCTTTGAAAAGTTGTTCAATATTACCACAGGTCTGTAATTTTCAATGAGGCTTTTATCACCCTTTTTGAATACGGGACACATTTTAAACATCTTCCAGATTTGTGGAAAGGACGATGATTTTAAACACAGATTGAAGAGAAACGTGAGAGGCTTGGGTTTCCTAATGATGTTCTATTGAGAAGATTCAGTATTGTTAGCCTTTCTCGGCGTAGAGAATATGCTACAACCTTGTTTTTATAAAATCTTGAACAACAGAATCGAATGCCCTTGCACTCTCTAAAGTATTAGGTTCCGTGTGCCATCTCAGCACGCTCGTCTAAGCCATTCCCTGTTCCAACAACAAACTTGTTGATGTACTCGCCGCTATACGTTATATACATGAATTATGAAAATGACCTTTAGACTTTAAACTTTAGAACACTGCACACTGCAAAATCATTTTTTGAGTTTCCGATGGTGCAGAATCCACCTATATTTTCTTTTTTTTTAAATTTAGTAATAAGGATATATATGTATATATATATATATATATATATATATATATATATATATATATATATATATATATATATATATATATATATATATATCCTTTTAAATTAACACGGCAACTTTATTGGGTAATTTTTTTAGGTACTAAATGGAACGGGATTCTGAAGGATAAGCATGATCTCATAGACGACGTCATTTTTTGCTTTCATTACATCAGAAAAATGACAAAACTTTTAAATAAAGGACGGGCAGCCATCATTTTTCCCCTTTTAATTTATTCCTTCTGCGATGCCTTAACTACTATAAAAAGCGGAACCGCCTGTAGAGATATCGTCAAGGTAAGTAGAAATTGTTATCCACTTGAATAGGAAAAGTTATTCTTCGCGTTCGTATGATACCGCTCCCAGTAGTATCAAAAATATCAACGTTCTACGCTCTAATTCAGATTTTATACTTGCCACTGATAAAGTGATTAGTTTTTTTTTCTGAAATAATGGAGGGGAGAAACAAACCGATAAATTTTACATTTACGTTTAATAAATACAAGGGTGGATTTATATATATATATATATATATATATATATATATATATATATATATATATATATATATATATATATATATATATATATATATATATATATAGTCGACACTGTTTATAGTGAAACTCTGTATAGTGAAAAACTTTTATAGTGCAATTTTTTCAAGACCTAGAATATCTTAATGAAATTTCATGTAAAAAGCCCTGCATATAGTGCATCTGTAAAATAGTGACACTCTATATAATAAAATTTTTACCGGAATTTTATGTATAAATTTTTATGCATTTATTGAGATCTTGGCCATTTCGGGTTTCCCATTTTTATCTAACATTAGCACGAATTCCATTTTTATGGCGCATTCTTTTGAAAAGGTTCTTAACGCGTTTATAACACCTAATGGTTGGCAATAAATCAGGTAGATTTCTGTGAGAAACCCGGGAAATAACCCATTTTATAGAAACCCGGGGAAAAACCCATTTTATAGTCGAGACCTAGTAATTCGCAAATTCAGGTTCAGTTTCTTTTTGCTTAAGAATCAAGTAAGATGTCCAAGCGAGTGTGTTTAAGTTTAGCTGAGAAAATTAAAGTTTTGGAGGAAGTTGATAAAGGCTGCTAAAAAATTGATGTTGCTGCAAAATTTGGTGTTTCTCCAAGTTGCATCTCTCTGATAATAAAAAGTCGCGACAGTATCATCAAGAAACCTAGTGTTCCAAGCAGTCGAAAACGAGTACGGGTGAATACTTACGAGGATGTAAATGAAGCAGTTTTTTACAATGGTTTCAAGTAGCCCGTACGCATCAAAACGTACCAATATCGGGAAATTTAATAAAGCAAAAGGCTCTACAATTTGCTAAAGAATTTAACAAGCTAGTGAAAGGTGGTTGAGTGCCTGGAAGATTCGCAATTCAATTGTTTTCAAGACGGTGTCTGGCGAGAATGCAAGCGTTAGTCAGGAGGACTGTGACATTTGGACTGAAACTGTTTTAAAAAGTGCATTGAAAAAGTACGAGCCAAAAAACGTTTTCAATTGTGATGAAACCGGTTTGTTTTTTAAATGTTTGCCAAATAAAACTTTTGCTTTTAAAAGTGATAAATGTTTTGGTGTTAAAACAAGTAAAGAAAGGGTGACACTTGTGGTTGGAGTAAACATGGATGGCTCAGAAAAACTGAAATTACTGCTCATAGGTAAAAGCAAAAATCCCCGTTGTTTAAAAGGAGTTAAATCTTTGGAGTTAGATTACGCCAATAATAAAAAGGCATGGATGACTTCTGAGATTTTCGAAAGATGGATCGAAGAACTGGACACGAAAATGAAAAGCCAAAAGCGAAAGATTGTGATGTTTATAGACAATTGTCCTGCACATCCAGTTACTGTAAGTAAAAAATTAAGGAATATTGAACTGATTTTTTTTCCACCAAACATGACCTCCAAATGCAACCTATGGACCAGGGTATTATAAAAAAACATAAAACATCATTACCGAAACAGAATTGTTCACAAAATTGTTAATGCGATTGATAACAACCTTCCAGTCCAAAAATTGATTACCCTTAAAGAATGTATAACCGAAGTCGCTAAAGTATGGAGTGAAAATGTTTCTCAGAAAATTATCAAAAACTGCTTTTCTAAAGCAGGTTTTACTGAAAAAATTGACGAATTGGAAGAATAAGACGAAATGGATCTCGCTACCTTAAAAAGGCAATGGGGTATTCTACAAAAAACTACTACCGTCGACGCAGATTTTTTACTTGAAGACAATAATTGACGATATAAAAAGTATACAAGATCATGAAGAAGAAACTGAAACCGGGGAATGTCCTGCTAAATTTAATGAAAATGAAATAAGAAATGCATTTGACATTGTGCGAACTACTCTCAGGGGCCAGGAAAGTGTACCTGATCAAATCTTTATGCATTTGAATAAATGCGAGAATTTTGTTGAGCAACAATTATTTTTCAAAAGTAATGTTCAAAAGACAATAACTGATTATTTTTCCTAGTACGTATGTACGTAGTATGTACATATGTATTAACAGATTTTGTATTATTCTTTTTATTTCGTATGTAGTACATACATACATAAAGTCCGTACGTTATATCTTTACACGTGCGTCATAGTCTTCAGGCAATATCCCAGACGACTATTATATATTTTTGTCTCTTTTTACCAATACCTACGATTTATTGGTGAAAAGAGACAAATAATATAATAGTCGTCTGTTATATGGCCTGAAAACTATACCGCACGGGTAAAGATATAACGTATGGACTTTATGTATGTATTTAGCCCTGTACATGCTATGTACTATTTAAACTTTCAAATGTTTAATAAAATCTTTTCTAATAATTCAATTTTGCAATTTTTTTTGTTGCTTATACCTTATAAAATACAAGTAAATGATTACTTGTATTTTATAACTTTCTTTAGTGAAATTTCGGTCAACATTTTGGTCTTTCACTATATAGAGTGTCGACTGTATATACATATATATATATATATATATATATATATATATATATATATATATATATATATATATATATATATATATATATTTTGGTTTAACTGTATACATACACAAGTAATCTCCTCATCCATTCCTCGTGACCTCATGGCTTGTCTCATATCTTCATTCCAGGATCTACAGTCAGTCAAAGTGAAAACTCGTACACTAGCTTCAATATAATTTTATTTGTAACACAAAAAGCACACTGAAAGAATAACATTTTATCATTTAACTCCCAATTAGTATAACTAAATAACAATGCGAATAGTAAATTATTCCAAATATTTTGACAGAAAAATAAAAATATTATTTTTAAACCTCAAAATGAAACTCGTACAAATGTAAAAAAATGGCTTTCTATACTGTCTAATATTTTGTTGGTAGGCCTTTGTTTCCTATCACATCTCTTAGTCGATTGGGGACCGACCGCACCAATTTTTCACAATATTCTGGCGATATTTTTTTCCCATTCTTCCTGTAATACAGCCTTGACTAGATTTTTATTAGAAATTTTCATGTTTTCTGATGGCAATTTTCAAATGGCTCCATAAATTTTCAATTACATTAAGGTCTGGACTTTGTGGTGGCGTTTCGAGTACTTTTGGACAGTTGTATAAGAGCCATTGTTTAACTCGTTGTGCTTTATGCTTGGGATCATTATCCTGATAAAATTTGAATGATCCCTGCAATCCAAACTTTTCCGCGCTTTGCTTTAAATTTTGCTTCAATATGTCCAAATACATATTTGATCCATTATACCCTCTATAAAATGTAAGTTTCCTGGGCCTTTGGCAGACATACACCCCCACACCATAACGGATCCTCCTCCATGCTTAACTGTCGCTCTTAGATTTTTTTTCTTTTAGTGCTTCATTTGCCCTTCTCCATACTCTTAGCTGCCCATCCGATCCCCAAATGTTAAACTTACTCTCATCAGTGAAAATAACTTCTTTCCAGAATTCAAAATCCTTTTCACGGTATTCTTCAGCAAACTGTAGTCTTTTAACTTTATTTACTTTACTAATAAATGGCTTTTTTTTCTAGCAACCCTGCTATTTAATTTATGTTTTTTTAAAAGATTTTCTAATTGTTTGTGGATTAACACTTTTATGCAAATATTTTTCAGCTTCCTTTGCTAGCTTAGGAGCAGAAATTTTTGGATCTTCTTCTACTTTTCGCAAAATCCATCGTTCGTCGTAATAATTAAAAATTTTTCTGGGACTTTTCCTAACTTTATTTTTTATTCTATTTTCATTTTTGTAGCGGTCTACAATGCTTTGAACTGTTATATGACTTCGGTTCACAATCTTGCCGATTTGACGGTAGGACTTACCCATCTGAAAATGATGGATTATCAATTCCCTTTCGGCAACGCAAGTTTGTCCTCGTTGCCGTCCCATATTTTAAAAACAAAATTAAACGACAGTAAATGTTTGAAACTATCACCAGACACTATAATTTTAGAATAAATTTGTTTCAAGGTATTTTTACAACAATTAGATACTAACTGTACGAGTTTTAATTTTGGCTTTCTAAATGCAAATTTATAACAATTTGTTTACATTCCAAATTTTTTTTAGATCACTATATGCTGAGGAATTTGTACTAATACGCAGGTCACACAAAATGTATTTGCTGTTGTTTATTTTACACTGAGATAAAAAAATTTTAAAATTTTTATAGTGTACGAGTTTCACTTTGACTGACTGTACATACGTGGTCGTCCTTTTTTATTTCTTCCCGGTGGTTTCCATGTCCAGAGTCTTTTGGGCCATCTTGTATCGTTCATTCTGAGCAGGTGTCCAAACCATTTTAGTCCTCTATTTTCTATTCTTTGTATAATTGTTTCTGTTGCTGCTGTTCTATTGCGTATTTCTTGGTTTGTTATGTGTTGGAATTTGGACACTCCGGCGCTTCTTCTCAGGTAATCTATCTCTATCGTCGTTATTTTTCTTTTATCCTCTTCTTTCATTACCCACAGTTCACTACCATAACTTAAAATCGATTCTACCATTGTTCTTTCCAATTCTCTTTTTGTTTTGTGTAGTTATGTTTTGATCCCACCATATTGAGTTAAGATCTCCTATGATCCTCCTGGCTTTTTGTATTTTATTCTGTATTTCCTTTTTACCTATACCATTTTTGTTGTCAATCAGTACTCCTAGATATTTAAATTCCTTGACTTGTTTGACACATGTATCGTTGTTAATTAAGACATCAAATTCTATTTCCGAGTTCATAACCATATACTCCGTCTTTTCAAGGTTCACCTCTAGTCCCCATTATTTGTAGTCTATGTATAATCTCTTCAATACATATTCCATATCGAATGCATCTTGTGTTATTATTACTTGGTCGTCTGCAAAGTTTAACGATAATAGGTGTTTATCACTAATGGGGATGCCCATGCTTTGTCAAGTGCGGTTCTATTTCTTTAGAGCCTTGTCTACAAATATATTAAATAAGGTTGGTGAAAGGCAACACCCTTGTCTTAGACCTTTTGTAATGTGGATAGCTTCCGAGAGATAGCGTCCTTGTTTCACATATCCTATATTTTCATTATATAACTCTTTTATTGTTGTTATCATCCCTTCTTTTATCCCTACTGTTCTCAAGACAATGCCAAAGTTTATTTCTCGGTACACTATCGTATGCCTTCTTAAGATCTATGAAGGTCATATGTATTTCGTCATCTTTTTGGATCAATTGTTGGAAGTAAACAAGTTGTCTATACACGACCGGCCCGGAGTAAATCCGCTTTAGTTTTTGGGATATATTTCCTTTAATTGTTCTCTTATTCTGTTCTGCAATATTTTACCGTACAGTCTGTTCGTAGTGCTTGTAACGCATATACCTCCATAATTATTAGGGTTTTTTCTGTTTCCTTTCTTATAGATTGATGAAATGTAACTTTTTTTCCATTCGGTAGGTGTTCTTCCTTGTGATATACAATTATTAATTAAGCTAGTTATTGTTCTCCACATGGTTATACCTCCATTTTTAATCATTTCTGCAGAGATATCACCTAGTCCGGCCGCTCTTCCATTCTTCATCGTTTTTAGATTTGCTTGTACTTCCTTCATGGTTATTTCGTCCCAGTCCTTTCCCTCTGTGTCTTCTGATTCATTGTCCTCTATACTAAGGAATTCTTGTCTGTTTTCGGTTAGTAATATTTCGTAATAATTTTTCCATTCTTCCAGGGGTATTAAATTTAGGGGCCCTCTCTTTGTTGTTCGTTTTCATGTTTTT
>CM032454.1:215755955-215921627 GCA_019049505.1 Pachyrhynchus sulphureomaculatus | reverse complement strand
AAAATAAAAAATGCTAACAGTATATCTAAAAAACAAACAGAAAAGTCACTTAACAGGACATATTACAAACGCTTTCCTGGAAACAGCCTTTTTAAAAACTGTTACATAACATTACGATACGAGTTTTTTTACCAATATATCACGAAAGTTAGGTAATAGCACAACCACTTCAATTTTATTAGGTGTTTCAGAAAAACGTTCCAGTCCTGTTTTTTTTTTTGAGTATTTCGATCTACTTTGAAAACCGGTTTCTTTAACACAAATAGTCAAATTTAAATCTATAATATATATAAAATGCAACGTCTCTCTGTCTGTCTGTCTGTTAGTGCGCTTATCACTGGAGAACCACTTATCCGATTTACGTACTTTTTTTTTAAACAGACATCTGCTCTCTGGCCAGGTCATAGGCTATATTTTATTACGATAGGTAGCATAAGGAATGAGCAGTGACGATAATAGTGAAAGAAGTCGGAAAAAAGTTTGCCGCTAGCGCGTTCCCTTGCAATACACAGCCTAAACCATTAAATATAGAACAATATTATGTAGCTGAGAATATCTATAATCTATATAT
Source organism: Pachyrhynchus sulphureomaculatus (assembly GCA_019049505.1). Taxonomy (NCBI): domain Eukaryota; kingdom Metazoa; phylum Arthropoda; class Insecta; order Coleoptera; family Curculionidae; genus Pachyrhynchus; species Pachyrhynchus sulphureomaculatus. The sequence continues at coordinate 215,921,056 of CM032454.1, read as the reverse complement.
ATATATATATAATATATATATATATATATATATATATATATATATATATATATATATATATAATGCAATGTCCCTCTGTCCCTCTGTCTGTCTGTCTGTCCATTAGTGCGTTTATCACGCGAGAACCACTTATCCGATTTACGTGTCTTTTTTTAATTCATACATATATTCTTTGGCCAGGTTATATAATAATAATCTATATCTATAATATATAAAATGCAACGTCTCTCTGACTGTCCATTAGTGCGCTTATCCCTCGAGAACCACTTATCCGATTTACCTGATTTTTTAAATTCATACATGCGTTCTCTGACCAGGTTACAGATATATATTTTATTACATCTATAATATATATAAAATGTTACGTATCTCTGTCTATCTGTCCGTTAGTGCGCTTATCACTGGAGAACCACTTATCCGATTTACGTACTTTTTTTTTTAAAACATACATATGTTCTCTGGCCAGGTTATAGGCTATATTTTATTACGATAGGTAGCATAATGAATGAGCAATGACGATAATAGTGAATGAAGTCGGAAAAAACTTTGTCGCTAGCGCGTTTCTCTTGCAATGCACAGCCTAAACCATTAAATATGGAACAATAGTATGTAGCAGAGAATATCTATAATCTATAATATATATAAAATGCAATGTCTATCTGTTTGTCCATTAGTGCGTTTATCACTGGAGAACTACTTATCCGATTTACGTGCTTTTTTTTTAAACATACATATGTTCTCTGGCCAGGTTATAGGATATATTTTATTACTTTAGGTGACATAAGGAATAAGCAATGACGATAATAGTGAATCAAGTCGGAGAAGAGTTTGCCGCTAGCGCGTTCTCTTGCAATACACTGCCTAAACCATTAAATATGGAACAATATCATGTTGCAAAGAATATAATATGTATACAATGCAACGTCTCTCTGTCTGTCTGTCTGTCCGTTAGTGCGCTTAGCACTCCTACTTGGAATTCTCAAGTGCTCAAAAAAATGTTTTTTCTTTAAAAATAAACTTTAATATATTTTTTTGTGATTTTAAGTTGAAGAGAAACGAAAATATTCTTCAGATTTATTGTATAACCACATCCATTCGAATAGTATTTTCTTTTTGATATTTCTGTCGATCCAACATGCGCTAAAAAATAAGATTAAGTGTGTACACCAAAAGATAAAAAATTTAGTTGTAATTTTGATTTGCTTCAAAATGTTTTATATATAATTTGATGATCTGAAGAAATAATGAAGATTGTAAAAATATATTATTATTATTATTATTCTTACTATGAATGTTGATTTCGTTGACAATTTAATAAAGTTGTTTCGTAGTAATTGTTGTGTTGTTTATTTTTTACTTATAAGTCAAATTAATTAATGGAAAATAAAAAATGCTAACAGTATATCTTAAAAGCAAACAGAAAAGTCACTTAACAGGACATATTACAAACGCTTTTCTGATAACAGCCTTTTTAAAATTGATAAATGAATATTATAGCGTTAATTTTTTACAGTTTTTCGTTTTTACATTACGCTACGGGTTTTTACTAATATATCACAATTTTATTAGGTTCTCAGAAAAACATTTCTTTCCGAAAGGAGTATTTCGATCTACTTTAAAATTCCCAGTAAAAAAGGCAGTTTTTTTTACAGAAAGAGGGCTGACGCCATTTTATAGTACCACATTCCTCCCAAATACCTCTGTCCACGTGATGCAGAATCGATAGGGTAAAGTCACTTGAAAAGCCCGAGATCTTTATAGGTGGTATAATGTTTTTTTTTTCTTTTCACGATTATTGCTACTTTTGTTTTCCATAATTTTTACCACCAGCTCTCCTTCCGGCTACAATTTTCTCTACCTACAGGTACAGCCTTTTTTTTGAACCCTATTACCAAGATAAAACAGTGAAGAGAGAATTTATAATGAGATATATATATATATATATATATATATATATATATATATATATAATATATATATATATATATATATATATATATATAAAATATATATAAAATGCAACTCTCTCTGTCTGTCTGTCCGTTAGTGCGCTAGAGAACCATTTATCCGATTACGCGCTTTTTTTTTAAAAACACATATGTTCTCTGGCCAGGTTATAGGCTATATTTTATTACGTTAGGTAACATAAGGAATAAGCAGTGACGATAATAGTGAATGAAGTCGGAAAAAAGTTCGCCGCTAGTGCGTTCTCTTGCAATACACTGCCTAAATATGGAACAGCATCGTGTAGCAAAGAATATCTATATAATATATAAAATGCAACGTTTTTCTGTCTCTCTGTCTGTCCGCTAGTGCGCTTATAATTCGAGAACCACTTATCCGATTTACGTGTTTTTTTTTTAATTCATATATTTGTTCTCTGATCAGGTTATCTATAATTTTCTATAATATATAAAATGCAACGTCCCTGTCTGTCTGTCTGTCCGTCCGTTAGTGCGCTTATCACTGGCGAACCACTTATCCGATATACGTGCTTTTTTTAAAACATACATATGTTCTCTGGCCAGGTTATCTATAATATATATTAAATTCAACGTCTCTCCGTCTGTCCGTTAGTACGCTTATCACTGGAGAACCACTTATGTTCTCTGGCCAGGTTATAGGGTATATTTTATTACATTAGGTGACATAAGGAATAAGCAGTAATGATAATAATAAATTAAGTCGGAAAAAAGTTTGCCGCCAGCGCGTTCTCTTGCAATACACTGCCTAAACCTAAAATACGTTTGTTCTCTGGCCAGGTTATATATAATCTTCTATAATATATATAAAAGGAAACGTTTCTCTGTCTGTCTCTCTGTCCGTTCGTGTGCTTGTCACTCGAGAACCACTTATTCGATTTACCTGATTTTTTTTACACATACATATGTTTCCTGGCCAGGTTATCTATAATATATATAAAATGCAACGTCTGTCTGTCTGTCTGTCCGTTAGTGCGCTTATCACTGGAGAACCACTTATCCGATTTACGTACTTTTTTTTAAAACATACATATGTTCTCTGGCCAGGTTATAGGCTATATTTTATTACGATAGGTAGCATCAGGAATGAGCAGTGACGATAATAGTGAATGAAGTCGGAAAAAAGTTTGCCGCTAGCGCGGTCCCTTGCAAGACACAGTCTAAATCATTAAATATGGAACAATATTATGTAGCAGAGAATATCTATAATATATATAAAATGCAATGTCTGTCTGTCCATTAGTGTGTTTATCACGCGAGAACCACATTCAGAAGTCAGTGATTTTGAAAACATGTAACATTGTCAGGTCATTCCTTAATACACAATGGTAATGCGTTTGTGCTGACTTGGTTTGTGCCCGTCAGCCAAACATGGAACCACATTGACCAAATGTGAGAAAGAAGAACTTTTATGTAATAATAATAATAATCTATATCTATAATATATATAAAATGCAACGTCTCTCTGTTTGTCTGTCTGTCCGTTAGTGCGCCTATCCCTTGAGAACCACTTATCCGATTTACGTGATTTTTTAAATTCATACATATGTTCTCTGACCAGTTTATAGATATATATTTTATTACATCTATAATATATATAAAATGCAACGTATCTCTGTCTGTCTGTCCGTTAGTATGCTTATCACTGGAGAACCACTTATCCGATTTACGTACTTTTTTTTTTTTAAACATACATATGTTCTCTGGCCAGGTTATAGGCTATATTTTATTACGATAGGTAGCATAAGGAATGAGCAGTGACGATAATAGTGAGTGAAGTCGGAAAAAGTTTGTCGCTAGCACGTTCCTCTTGCAATACACAGCCTAAACCATTAAATATGGAACAATATTATGAAGCAGAGAATATCTATAATATATATAAAATGCAATGTCTGTCTGTCTGTCCATTAGTGTTTATCACGCGAGAACCACTTATTCGATTTACGTGTCTTTTTTTAAATTCGTACATATATCCTTTGGCCAGGTTATATAATAATATCTATAATATATATAAAAGGCAACGTCTCTCTGTCTGCCTGTCTGTCCGTCAGTACGCTTATCACTGGAGAACCACTTATCCTATTTACGTGCTTTTTTTTTTAAAACATACTAAACCATTAAATATGGAACAATATGATGTAGCAAAGAATATCTATAATATATATAAAATGCAACGTTTCTCTGTCTGTCTGTCCGTTAGGGCACTTATCACTGGAGAACCATTTATTCCGATTTACGTATTTTTTTTTTTAAATATACATCTGTTCTCTGGCCAGGTTATAGGATATATTTTATTACGTTAGTTGAAATAAGGAATGAGCAGTGACGATAATAATGAATCAAGTCGGAGAAAAGCTTACCGCTAGCGCATTCTCTTGCAATACACTGCCTAAAGCATTAAATATGGAACTGTCTGTCCGTTAGTGCGCTTATCACTCGAGAACCACTTATCCGATTTACGTGTTTTTATAATTTTATACATTTGTTCTATATAATTCGATATAAGCCTAGATAAAGTGAGATAATGGGAGAGAAGTATAAATAATGGGAGATAAGGAGAAATAATGGGAGATAAGTCTAGATAATGGGAGTTATGGTGAGATAATGGGAGAAAAGGAGAAATATTGCGAGATAAGTCGAGATAAGCCTAGATAATGTGAGATAAGGTGAAATAATGGAAGATAAGGGGAAGTAATGGGAGATAAGGAGAAATAATGGGAGATGAGCAGAGATAAGCCTAGATAATGGAAATTATGTAGAGATAATGGGAGATAAGAAGAAATAATGGGAGATAAGGGAAAATAATGGCAGATATTTTATTACGTTAGGCAACATAAGGAATAAGCAGTGACGATAGTATTAAATCAAGTCCACGCGAGCGGAGCCGCGGGCACTGCTAGTAAGATATATTTTGCTACGACAGGGATCATAAGGAATAACCAGAGATGATAATAGTGAATCAAGTAGGAAAAAAAGTTTGCCGCTAGCGCGTTCCCTTACAATGCACAGCCTAAACCATTAAATATGGAACAATATTATGTAGCAGAGAATATCTATAATCTATAATACATATAAAATGCAATGTCTCTCTGTCTGTCTGTCTGTCCATTACTGCGTTTATCACGTGAGAAACACTTATTCGGTTTACGTGTCTTTTTAAATTCATACATACATTCTTTGGCCAGGTTATATAATAACAATAATAATAATAATCTATATCTATAATATATATAAGATGCAACGTCTCTCTGTTCGTTAGTGCGCTTATCCCTCGAGAACCACTTAAGTGATTTTTTAAATTCATACATATGTTCTCTGACCAGGTTATAGATATATATTTTATTACATCTATAATATATACAAAATGCAACGTATCTCGGTCTGTCTGTCTGTCTGTCCGTTAGTGCGCTTATTACTGGAGAACCACTTATCCGATTTACGTACTTTTTTTTAAAACATACATATGTTCTCCGGCCAGGTTATAGGCTATATTTTATTACGATAAAAAGTTTGCCTCTAGCGTGTTCTCTTGCAATACACAGACTAAACCATTAAATATGGAACAATATTATGTAATATCTATAATCTATAATATACATGAAATGCAATGTCTCTCTGTCTGTTTGTCTGTCCATTAGTGCATTTATCACGCGAGAACCGCTTATCCGATTTTTTTTAATTCATATATATATTCTTTGGCCAGGTTACATAATAATAATAATCTATAATATATAAAATGCAACGTCTCTCTGTCTGTCTGAACCACTTATCCGATTTACGTGTTTTTATAAATTTATACATATGTTCTATATAATTCGATATAAGCCTAGATAGTGGGAGATAAGGTGAGATAATGGGAGACAAGGAAAAATAATGGGAGATCAGTCGAGATAAGCCTCGATAATGGGAGATAAGATAAGATAATGAGAGATAAGGTAAGATAATGGGAGATAAGTATAAATAATGGGAGATAAGGAGAAATAATGGGAGATAAGCAGAGATAAGTCTAGATAATGGGAGTTATGGTAAGATAATGGGAGATAAGGAGAAATAATGGGAGATAAGGAGAAGTAATGGGAGATAAGGAGAAATATTGAGAAATAAGTCGAGATAAGCTTAGATAATGGGAGATAAGGTGAGATAATGGGAGATAAGGAGAAATAATGGGAGATAAGGAGAAATAATGGGAGATAAGGAGAAATAATGGGAGATGAGCAGAGATAAGCCTAGATAATGGAAATTATGTAGAGATAATGGAAGATAAGGAGAAATAATGGGAGATAAGGAGAAATAAAGGGAGATAATCTATTACGTTTGGTAACATAAGGAATAAGCAGTGACAATAGTAGTGAATCAAGTCCACGCGAGCGGAGCTGCGGGCCCGGCTAGTATATATATAAAATGCAAGGTCTCTCAGTCTGTCTGTCTGTTCGCTAGTGTGCTTATCACTCGAGAACCACTGATCCGATTTACGTGTTTTTTTTTAGATTCATACAAATGTTCTTTGGTCAGGTTATAGGATATATTTTATTACGTTAGGTAATACAAGAAATAAGCACTGACGATAATAGTGAATCAAGTCGGAAAAAAGTTTGCCGCTGGCGCACTCTCTTGCAATACGCTGCCTGAACCGTTAAATATGGAACAATATGCAACAAAGAATACAATATATATAAAATGTAACGTCTCTCTGTCTGTCTGCCCGTTAGTGCGCTTATCACTCGACCACTTATCCGAATTACGTGTTTTTTTTTGAATTCTTAACTTAATATTTATCAAAAAAATCTATAATATATATAAAACGCAACGTCTTTCTGTTCGTCTATCCGTTAGTGCGCTTAGTACTCAAGAACCACTTATCCGATTTACGTGTTTTTTTTTATAAAATACATATGTTCTCTGGCCAGGTTATATGATATATTTTATTACGCTTGGTAACATAAGGAATAAGCAGTGACGATAATAGTGAATCAAGTCTACACGAACGGAGCTGCGGGCACGACTAGTTCTCTATAAGGTGTAGACTGATTGAAAATTAGCACGAGTGCTTTACCTTTGATAAGTTTTTTGGTATACCAGGTGTACAAGTATGAAATGCGGATTTCAGACAACAGATGGTGCACCAATGCAGTTTGTGCTATAAAGATTTGACACTGTGCCCATTTTGTTGTGTCATCAACAAGTGTCAGACGCGCACGAGTGATAAATTGGAAAAGTGTGTGCATTGTGTTGTGTTTTTGTGTTCAATATGGCTAAATTTATACCGAACAAAGAGCATTCGTGGACGGCATTAATTTTTTGTTTTCATTTGAAGAAAACTGCTGTTGAGTCATACCGATTACTTCGAGAAGCTTATGGCGAACATGCTCTATCGCAAGATTCGTTTGAACGATGGTTTCAGCGTTTCAAAAGTAGTGATTTCGATGTTGCAGACAAGGAACGTGGAAAACCGCCAAAAAAATACGACGATGTGGAATTGCAAGCATTGTTTGACGAAGATGATTCACAAACACAAAAACAACTCGCCGAGCAATTGGGCGTTAGTCAACAAGCTGTTTCCAATCGGCTACGAGAGATGGGAAAGAAAGAAAAAGACCGGTAGATGGGTATCATATGAGTTGAACGACAGGCAAATGGAAAAGCGCAAAAACACGTGTGACATTTTGCTCGCTCGGTACAAAAGGAAGTCGTTTTTGCATCGTATAGTTACAGGGGATGAAAAGTGGGTTTATTTTGAGAAGTCCAAGCGCAAAAAATCATGGGTAGATCCAGGCGCACCATCCACATCGACCGCAAGACGGAATCGCTTTGGCAGAAAGACGATGCTCTGTGTTTGGTTGGACCGGAGGGGCGTGGTCTATTATGAGCTGTTAAAATCTGGGGAAACGGTTAATATTAAACGTTACCAACAACAATTGACCGATTTGAACCGTTCGCTGCTTGAAAAAAGGCCAGAATACCGAAAGAGGCAACACAAAGTCATTTTTCTTCATGACAATGCTCCGTCACATACGGCAAAACCAGTTCGTGACACGTTGGAAGCTGGGAAGTTCTACCCCAAGCGGCTTACTCACCAGACTTGGCTCCTTCTGATTACCACTTGTTTGAATCGATGGGTCACGCACTTGCTGAGCAGCGCTTTGGTTCGTACGAAGATGTGAAAAAAATGGCTCGATGAATGTTTCGCAGCAAAAGGGGAAGATTTTTACTGGCATGGTATTCACAAATTGCCCGAAAGATGGGAAAAATGTATAATAAGCGATGGAGCATACTTTGAATAAAGCACTTTTTATCATTCGTCCGAATTTAACATTTTTTTTTAGAAAAAAAATCCGCATTTCATACTTGTACACCTGGTATAAAAATAATCTTAAAATTTTTTGATATATATTTCGTGTTTGTATTTAAGTCCCCATCCTGTTTAATAAAAAATGCTAATTACTGTGTCCCAAAAAGTTTTATACAAATGGAGACAAAGTTTATCTTACACATCACAAAAAAAAAAATGTATTTTTGATAAAAAGTTCCGCATCACATGGAAATCCATAATCAAGCATCAAAATTTTAAAATATTTGATGGTATACTGGGAAAACAAAAAATAATGATTTATAATGAATTAAATTTAAATACAGGGCAAAATATTAATTGAAAATGTTAATAGGAACTAAAAAATTATGCTCATGTTTAGATCTGTGGCCTTCCTAGTTAAAAATTCAAAACAACTCCAGTAAACACGTCAGTAATTGTCGGATTACACTGCGTTACAAATTTTAAAAAAAAATTAAGTACCCACTTAAATTTTTCCTGTTTATTTATTCATACACACCACTTATTAAGAATACATAAGTACTTTTTGTCTATCACGTACTGTTTTTTAGGTACGACAGTTAACAATTTTAAGTAAAATAATTAAGGAGTAAAGTACAGTGTACACGTAGCTTCATTAAATTTTCCAATAATTCGAGTAAAACTGCTAAAAAAACTTATTATTAATACATTTGGACACAACTAAATATAAAATATACGGTAAAAAGTTTATATTGTACATTAAAAGTTAAAAATATTTAACTTTTTCTCTTATGTTGGGAAAATCTTCCCGTTTTAAAAGCCAGCAGTAATCTCCCAACATAGCTACGTCGCAACGACCTTGAAACCGTTCCTCAAGCCTTTTCACATCCTGATGAAATCGTTCCCCTTGTTCATCACTCACTGCTCCAAGATTTGATGGAAAAAAAGAGAAATGGGAATGGAGGAAATGAATTTTTAATGACATTCGGCAACCCATCTTTTTGTATGCTCTTAACAAATCGTTCACTAAGAGTTCTGCATTCTCGGTTCTATGATTTCCTAAAAAACCTTTTATCACGGCTTTTAAAGATGTTCATGCGCATAGTTCTTCGTCATTTAGTGTTTGATCAAATTTGTTGTGTTTCATTAATAGGCGTATTTGTGGACCAATAAAAATACCTCCTTTCAACTTTGCGTCACTTAATCTTGGAAAAATAGATTTTTAAATATAAAAATCCTTCGCCATTTTTATCCATCGCTTTCACAAAATTCTTCATTAAGCCGAGTTTTATGTGTAGAGGAGGTAAAATGGCGTCTTCGGGGTTGATTAAAGGCATGTATTTTACATTTGACTTCCCACACACAAATTCCGTTCGTTTTGGCCAGTCTTTGATCAAATAGTGCTTATCAGTAGCTCTACTGTCCCACATGCAAAGAAAGCAGCAGTACTTAGTAAATGCACCTTGCAAACCAAGTAACATAGCTATTACTTTGAGGTCAGCGCACACTTTCCACTTAAAATTTTTGTATTTAATTAAATCCAATATTGATTTCATATTTTCGTATGCCTCTTTTAAAACAGTTGAATAAGCCACTGGTATTGACGGATATTTATTACCATTATGAAGTAAAACTGCCTTCAGACTTGTTTTCGAACCATCAATAAAATGACGCCATTCATTTGTATCATAGGGAATTTCTAACTCACCCATCAAAGATACAATGTCATTACAAAAACATATGTTTTCTGAACTAGAATAAGAAGTTGCCATTTCTTTACTTCGTTTTCGTTGTACAGATATTTTTGTATCTGGTGCCAACAAGTGCCATTCCTGTAGTCTTGATCCAAGTAATTCTGCTTGTCTAACAGACAAATTCAAGTCCCGTATCAAATCATTTAATTCCCGTTGTGGAATTAAATGCGGTTGGCATAGATCACTTGAAGAGGATAAAAAGTCTGGATCTTGGTTGTCAACTTCCATGTCTTGTCCATCGTTATTTTCATCGCTTGGTATATCTAACTCTTCAGTTTGTCTTTTCTTAGGAGGCAAAGGAGGAGTCATGTCTTCACTATATGGTATTGGTTTTGATACAGAATTCACAGAAGGGTACTCGATATTATGCTTAATTTTCTTTGAAAATCCTCGTACATCAGTCATGCAGAAGTAGCAATCGTTAAAATGATTACTAGGTTCGCGCCACACAGTCGGTACTGCAAATGGCATAGATGTTTTGTTTCCGTTCAACCATGACAGGAGAGTAGCATAACATGATACACAAAACAGTTGCGGAATCCAGGGTTTATCTTGATGTACAGTACGTCCAAAAATATAGAAAATACGCAGTGCATACTTTTTCAGATATTTTTTTCCTTGAGACTTGAGAATGTACTGTCCACACACGTAACAAAACTTGTTTGGTGAAGTTTTGCACTGACGGCGACTACTTTTTTCAGTATTCATCTTTAAAACTGTATTATTACACTCTTAATCAGGTAATCTCAAAGAAACTAACAAGAAATGAACATATCCTCTCAATAGATTATCTAGCGATTACATTTATTAATATGAACAATATGAGGGTAGGTTAAGAAAAGGTTATCGGTGTGTACCTTAAAAACAAGACGTGATAGAAATAAAAGACATCCACTGCTTACATACTATAACTAATAGGAAACTATAATAGCAATCAGTTTTTCGGGTACCAAAATCATGTCACTCAGTGTTATTTATTAAATAAAGGAAAATGAAATTAATTAAAAACTAGTGCACTGATTTTGATCGTATCATATCTTTCTTAAAAATTTGATAACCTTCTTATCTGCTTTGCAACAATTACATCCATAATAAATTTGTGCTAATATAACTTTATTTTGAAAATTATAAATCATTATTTTATATTTTCCCTGTATACCATCAAATATTTTAAACTTTTGAAACTTGATTATGGATTTTCATGTGATTTTTTTATCAAGAATATTTTTTTTTGTAATACATAAGATAAACTTTTTCTCCATTTGTATAAAACTTTTTGGGACACACTGTATAAAAAAGTAAAATGTGTTAATAACAGTCTGTCCACCTAGTTGAATAGCATTGGGTTTATACAAATGATAAAAAATGCTAGTTCTTCTAGGGGCAAACCCTTGATAGACAATGTGAATTGAAATTTTCCTAATAATTTAGAAATTCACGTTCTAGAAAGTATTTTTGAGCCACTACAAATAACTAAGTTGGGAATGTGGAATCTTTGGCACAATGATACTACTCAGTATATATCACCACTACACCAAACAGTTTATTTTTGCACTCGACGCGCGTTTCGCTAACCATGTTAGCTTCATCAGGAGCGATGATTGCCTAAAGCTATGGTTATCAAAAGAACTTGAGAAGTTCCATTAAATACTTTCGCAGTGAAGAATTCGTTAGAATTCATTAATAAAACATAAAATCTAGTTTCTAATGAAGGTGAAGTCTTAATTTCTTTTGATGCCAATTCCACAAACTTTACAATATCTCGAAGAATTACTTAGAAAGAATGATTTTGAAGACGAAATTATTCGTGAATACTTAACATTATCTAAACTTTGTATGGAACAAAATTATTTCCAATATAACAATCAATTTTATGTTCAGAAAGAAGGAACAGCTATGGTTAATTGCTTATCACCTTTTATAGCCAATTTATTCATAAGTAAGTTTGAAATCGAAGCCAGTCAAGAATTCGAATATTTCCCAAGGGTATGGTATAGGTATGTGGATGATATTTTCGCGATTTTTGATACAAAGAAAGCAAATATTGATAATTTTGTTTCTAAATTAAATAGCCGGTATGATTCCATTAAATTCACTTACGAAGTTGAGAACAAAGGACAATTGCCTTTTCTAGATATTTTAATTATTAAAAATAATAATAGATTAGAATTTGATATCTATAGGAAGGACACAGTAACAGATAGATATATTCTTAATGATTCATTTCATTTCAAACAACATAATTTAGCCTCATTACATTTTTTAGTTCATCGTTTGGCCACTTTCCCTTTGAATAGAGTAAACTTTAATAAAGAAAGGAATCGTATTAGAAATATAACTAGAGTTAATGGTTATGACGATGACTTAGTAAATAAGCCAATAAATAGATATAAGTTTAGGTTTAATCTTCAAAATTTCACCTTTTTTACACGCGAAGAAAATAACACCAAGTATGTCTCCATACCATATAATCCGAAATATAGCAAGGGACTCAATAAGGTATTTAATAAGGTAGGCCTCACCTTAGTCTATAAGTCATCAGACAATCTGAGGAATATCTTAGGAAATCCCAAAGATAAGATTCTTAATTGTGACAAAAGTGGAATTTATGAAATTCGTTGTAATGATTGCGACAAAAAGTATGTTGGGCATACTAAAAGGTCAATTAAAACACGATTTAAAGAACATTTAGCACACTTAAAATACAATAGAACAGAAAAGTCTAGCATTGCCGAACATGCCCTTGAAGCTGATCATACTGTAACATTAGATAATCTAAGATTAATGAAAAATGTATCTGATAGGAGATTGTTGAACGCATACGAAAGTATGGAAATCATAAAATGTAAAAGTAGTTTAAATAAAGACAGAGGGCCTATTCCTTATAGTCCCCTCTACTGGTTACTTGACCGGAACTGATGGCCTTGCTTATGTCATTAGTTCCGCTTGAGTAATTCAAGGGTTAGACAAAGTATAAATAGGGTAGATTTGTAGTTTAGCTTTAGTCAATCATCGCTCCTGATGAAGCTAACATGGTTAGCGAAACGCGCGTCAAGTGCAAAAATAAAGTGTTTGGTGTAGTGGTGACATATAACGAGTAGCATTATAAACAAGTTTGTGTTCGAATCCTAGATATTTTGAAAACCGATTTGGGGTGTGTTTTGTGAAACCACTGATCATTTTACACAGCAGTAACAATTTTTTTTATTTTACAAGCCATCACGGTACGGAACAATAATTACGCAAGTCTGATTTGCACTTAGCTGGGTTATTTTACTATATTATTATATGTTTTTTACTGATTTTTTTACAGATATTATTATCTAAAGTATTATTTTAAAATAGCATGCTCGGGGCTAAGCATTATACAAATAATATACAGTATTTTCATAGCTGTCACAATATATTTCACGGTATTTATTTTTTAAAATCCATGAAAGTTGACAAGAGGGTAAAAATAGAATAATGCGATTTCTTTACACGTGGGGTGGATAAGTGACAGATCAACCCCACTTGCCAGGGTGCTGAAACACGTAAGACGACAAACTCACTAAAATTTTGAAGAGTTAGTAGTAAAACTACGAAGGTGGGTTTTAAACAGAAAATATATAAGGATATAGAAATAAATAACGCAGATCTCGTACATTCCTGTTAAAAAAGTTAGTTATCTATAATATATATAAAATGCAATGTTTCTCTGTTTGTCCGTCTGTCCGTTAATGCGCTTATCACTGGATAACCACTTATTCGATTTATTTACTTTTTTTTTTAAACAGACTCTGGCCAGGTTATAGGCTATATTTTATTACGATAGGTAGCATAAGGAATGAGCAGTGACGTAAAATAGTGAATGAAGTCGGAAAAAAGATTGCTGCTAGCGCATTCCCTTGCAATACAGAGCCTAAACCATTAAATATGGAACAATATCATGTAGTAGAGAATATCTATAATCTATAATATATATATATATATATATATATATATATATATATATATATATATATATATATATATAAAATGCAATGTCTCTCTGATTGTCTGTCTGTCCATTAGTGCGTTTATCACGCGAGAACCACTACTCCGATTTACCTGCCTTTTTTTAAATTCATACATATATTCTTTGGCCAGGTTATATAATAATAATAATCTATATCTATAATATATATAAAATTCAACGTCTCTCTGTCTGTCTGTCTGTCCGTTAGTGTGCTTATCCCTCGAGAACCACTTATCCGATTTACGTGACTTTTTAAATTCATACATATGTTCTCTGACCAGGTTATAGATATATATTATACATCTATAATATATATAAAATGCAACGTATCTCTGTCTGTCCGTCTGTCTGTCTGTCCGTTAGTGCGTTTATCACTGGAGAACCACTTATCCGATTTACGTGCTTTTTTTTTTAAAAACATACATATGTTCTCTGGCCAGTTAACAGGTTGACTGCCGATCTATATTTTTGAGTTTGTGGTTGACGCCGGTAAGATTTTTCCAAATATTTTTATTTTATTGTGGTAAATATGAATTAAAATGAGTCTTGGATGTGTTTTTTTTATGTGCCTTTCAAAATATTAGAAAAAAAAAATTTCACTCCGATCGGAGTAATCGGCATTGCAAGTGAAAATTTTTACTAGATGCCGAACACTCCGATCGGAGTATCCAATTAAATAAGTAAAGAAATAATAAATCGAACTCATGAACTCAAAACATTTATTTCTAAATCATTTTTGTACATTTTTATGGTAATCCTCAAAGCAATTAAGGCAAAAACCTGGTTGTCCAGGGCACATTTTGCATTCATACACTGTTTGCTTTCTTATTTTATTTTTCCTGCATTCTTTGCATTCCTTTCTGCTTACCCGTTTTGTTTCTTTAGTTCCTTTTTTTTCACTAACAATTTTTTCTACTTTGCTAATGCTGTGGACATTTATTTGGCCTGGAAGAATTTGCGGCAAATTAGTAATTGGTCGTCTGGCTAGTAAATTTCTTATGACATCCAATCGGAAGTCATATAATCGTAACTGGTCAGACCGCGAATATTTAGTGTACAAAAAATAGGCGTTTATCATGCTCATTTGCAGCACATGCATGAATAACTTTTTGTACCACCGAATGGTTTTACGGCTGCAAGGATAATATGCCATCATTTGATCCTGTCTATCTATACCGGACATAAAATCATTATATCCAATGATTGCGGAAGGTTTTTCAGATTCTTGATTTCTTTTGTTTTTAAAAATGCCCATTTCGCTTCCAAATTCTGTTGAAATGTATTGAACATTGCGTTTATCGCGCCATTTTCCGACATGCACTCCATTGCAAAACACAGATTTATTCTCACCACGTTTTAAGTTTGCACTCATTACCTCTTTCGGATTATCTTTCCTCTCAGCTCTCAACGTACCAGTGCAGTATGTATTTTGTTGAAGTAATTTCCTAGCTAAATTAACACTATTGTAAAAATTGTCTAGATAAACAGCATGTCCCACACCCAATTTTTCCTCCAATAAATGTAAAACAATCTTTTCAGTATGTCCACTTCCACCATAAACATCTGTCGCACCTTCGTAGACACGAAATTTCAAAATAAGTCCATTAGGCTCTGTCAGCATGTATAACTTCATACCATACTTATGACGCTTATTCTTGATATACTGTTTAAACTGGAGACGACCCCGATAATGTACCATAGCTTCATCCAAGACAACTCTCTTCCAGGATAGTAAATTTCTCCCATCTTGTTGTTAAAAAAATCTGCCACAAATCTAATCTTTCCTAGCCGATCTGCCGGATCCATATCTGGAGATGTAAAATGCAAACACCTCAAGATAAGCAAAAAATCTATTCCTTGACGTACATTTTCTAAAAACAGGTAGATTAAATAGCGGATCAGTTTTCCAATAATCGTTAAGACGGCTCCAGGATATTGTGCCAGTGTGAAGTAACAGGGCCAAAAAAATTTTTAGTTCGAGTAAGATCTTTAAAATTAGTAATACGTGATTTTGTACTTGTTTCTGGGCGCAGCAAAACCTCGACTGCGTAAGAGTTCGTTCGTTCTACAATAGTTTGTAAAAAATCATCATCAATGATCATTTCGAAAAAATCGATAGGTGCACCCTGTCCTGGAATTTGCACCAATAATTCCTGGGTTTTCTGGAACAAAATTTGTTTTAACGCACCTCTGTCGTTCCATTTTATCTCATCAAGGCTAGGAAGTGTTTGATGTGGCCGAATAGGGTCTATAAAATTCTCTTCTTCGGACTCGGAGCTTGAATTTACATCACTATCGTCTGCGTCTGGTACGTAATGTTCGTCACTACTACCTCCGCTTTCTTCCAATAGCTGCAATAATTCAGTGTCAGTTAGCTTCTTTTTCTTATCATATACCTTTTTTTCATCACTACAATGTCTTTTTTTAATACCAGAAGGCCCAGGTTGATTGTCCATATTGTACGGCAGATCACAACCAAACCAAAAGCAAATCCGCGGAACCACTTAAGCACCTGTTAGAACTTGCGTTTTTTAAGCAACGCCACCACTAGAAACACGTTTCATATACAACGCCGATGGAATACTAAAACGTTTCGTAAGAACGCATGTCGAACTCCGATCGGAATAGACGGCGTTGGCGAAGAGACCCGACGCACTCCGATCGGAGTGGTCGGCAGTCAACCTGTTAATAGACTATATTTTATTACGTTAGGTAACATGAGGAATAAGCAGTGACGATAATAGTGAATCAAATCGGAAAAAAGTTTGCCGCTAGCGCGTTCTGTTGCAAAACACTGCCTAAAGCATTAAATATGGAACAATATCATGTAGCAAAGAATATAATATATATAAAATGCAACGTCTCTCTGTCTGTCTGTCTGTCCGTTAGTGCGCTTACCACTCGAGAACTACTTATCCGATTTACGTGTTTTTATAAATTTATACATATGTTTTATATAATTCAATATAAGCCTAGATAATGGGAGATAAGGTGAGATATGAGAGATAAGGAGAAATAATGGGAGATAAGTCGAGATAAGGCTCGACAATGGGAGATAAGGTGAGATAATGGGAGATAAGGAGAAATAATAAGAGATAAGGAAAAATATTGCGAGATAAGACTAGATAATGGGAAATAAGGTGAGATAATGGGAGATAAGGAGAAATAATGGGAGATAAGGAGAAATAATGGGAGATGAGCAGAAATAAGCCTAGATAGTGGAAATTATGTAGAGATAATGGGAGATAAGGAGAAATATTGGGAGATAAGGGGAAATAATGGGAGATATTTTATTACGTTGGGTAACATAAGGAATAAGCAGTGACGATAGTAGAGAATCAAGTCCACGAGAGCGGAGCTGCGGGCCCGGCTAGTTATTAATATAGTATTAGGAAAAAGAGGTATTAACCTATTTAACGAAGAACAAATTGATGACATAAATTATTCCCTATTTGAATGAATTTAAAAATATCGTTTGAAACGAAAACATATCCTAAGTTATACAGAGAAACGTCATCACATCCTTTTAAGGAAATATTTGCAGAAAGTTTAATGTTTAGTTCAGGTAAATTACGTACGTCATCGCATTTTTAATATAATAGGAATGTATTTTAATGATATACAAACAAGTACATTTATATTAAAATAATTGACTTTGTGTTAATATTTAATTTTCAAAAATACATTTAAAAAATATTTCCAAAATGATTTAAAGAAATATTACTAGTATAATAATAATTAAAACGTAATCCATGTTTTAAACGGTAATTACCGTATTAACATATAATACTGAGTGTCCTGAAAAAAGCTACCTAGGTAGCTGAAGTAACCACAAAACTTTTCTGCTGTAATTTTTTTGACTTTACTAATATTACTCAGTACCGGGGTCGGACGGTATTTTTCCGGCTATCAAAGGGAAATGCTTCCCTCTTTCGGGCGATGGTCAACATTTTTAGATCGAGCCTAACACTGGGATATGTTCCAGAAATTTGGAGAGAGGTAAAAGTCATATTCATACCCAAGGGAGGGAACAAACCCCAGAATCTCCTAAATCCTACAGACCTATAAGTCTATCTTCTTTTATGTTGAAGACACTAGAGAAGATACTAGACCAGTACCTCAGAGCGGAGGTACTTACTATGAGTCCGCTGCATGGACTGCAATTTGCCTCAGAAGGGCAAGTCAACTGTCACGGCACTACATAAACTTGTTCTACATATCGAAAAGGCTCTGGACTCTAAAAAGATTGCCCTATGTGCATTTATGGACATTGAGGGCGCCTTCGATAACGCGAACTTCTTCGCAATGGAAACAGCACTCTCCAGCAGAGGAGCTGATCCGGCGGTGGTAAAATGGATCAGCAACATGCTGAATCAAAGGCTGATTAGAGCCTCACTTGGTTCGACAGACCTTAGTGTCACTGCGGTTAAGGGATGCCCTCAGGGTGGGGTACTATCCCCCTTCTATGGTCTGTTCTAGTTGACAACCTGATTAGGATCCTTAACCGGAAGGGATACAAAACCATCGGCTACGCGGACGATATCTCAGTGATAATCAGAGGCAAGCATCCTGGGACGGTTGGTGAACTGATGCAGGATGCTCTGTACACAACATGGGAATGGTGCAGGATGGAGGGGCTGTCGATTAACCCAACGAAGACAACCATCGTACCTTTTACTAAAAAGAGGGTGTTAGAGATCCCCATCCTAAAAATAAACGGTATTGAGGTCGTTCCCAAGGAAGAGGTAAAATATCTGGGTATCGTACTGGATAGGAAACTCACTTGGGAGCCACACCTCGAATCGGTGCTGAAAAAGGCTACTAAACACCTTTGGACTGCCAAACAACTACTCGATAGGTCCTGGGGCCTTAGTCCTAAAATGACCTACTGGATATACACCCAACTGGTCAAACCAAAAATACTATTTGGATCTCTGATATGGTGGGGCAAGACCAAACAAAAAACAGCAATACGGCGGCTATGTAGAGTGCAAAGACTTGCATGCCTATGCATTACAGGAGCTATGAGATCCACTCCAATGGTGGACATGGAAGCTCTTCTGAACCTTTTACCGCTTAACGTGGCTGTTCAAGAGGAGGCAACTTTTCAGGCTATCTCCATTGACAGAAGGGAAAAATTTAAGGTGGGCAACCTTATTGGTCATCTCACAATCCTGAAGGGGATCGGAGACATGCTTTATATGTCAACGGCCAGCGACACCATTGATCCTATGCAGTGCTTCGTTAGGAAGTATAGGGTCTACTTCCCGACAAGGGAAGAGTGGTGCGCAAACCCAAGGTGGTTACAGGATGGCTCACAAAAGTGGTACACGGACGGATCCAAAACGCTCCAAGGGGTGGGAGCAGGAACAGTGGGACCTAGAGCACACAGAGCAATAATATTGAGCAAGGACACCAAAATATTCCAGGCGGAACTATACGCAATATTGGAAGCTGTAGGGATCCTATCCGAAAGGGGATACATGGGAGTAAGTATTAAAATACTCTCGGACAGCCAATCAGTCTTAAAGGCTCTGAATACCTGTACATTCCCGTCCAGGCTAGTACTGGAATGTCATAACATGCTTAATGACTTGGCAATTCAAAATCAGATCACTCTGATCTGGGTTCCAGGACATGAGGGGCACAGAGGAAATGAGATGACAGACATCTATGCAAAAAAAGGGGCTGAGGGGACCTTCATTGGACCCTCTCCATCCTTTGGATTCAGCAGGGGTCTCCTTAAAGAGGAGATGACGAAATGGACAAAATCCATAGTAGAGAAACATTGGAACGACACTAACGGTCTAGAACATTCTAAAAAGTTTCTGAGCTTTGATGCAAGGAGGGCGGATTTCGCCCTAAAAATGGATAGGAAAAGCTTAAGATTACTGGCGGAAGCACTCGATGATTGCATCCAATCAAAACGGTTTTATAAAGGGAAAGTCCACCATAAGAGCCATTTTTCAGGCATTGTCGAATGTTCTGGATTCACTAAATAGCGTAAAGATAACTATGGCAATGTGTATTGATCTGTCAAAAGCCTTTGATAGTGTCAATCATAAGACTTTATGCATAAAATTGGAACACCTGGGTATTAGGGGATATGCATTAAAGTTAATCGCCTCCTACTTGAATAATCGCACTCAGCAAGTGATGGAGACTGATAATTATGGCAAGTCTTTTCTTTCAGACAGGGTCGCTGTTACGAGGGTGTACCTCAGGGATCTATTTTAGGCCCGCTGCTTTGTATACTTTATACAAACGAATTGCCTAACATTACAGGAAAGTTTACAGTTCTATATGCAGATGACACAACCCTGATCTTTAGTGGTGACACTCCACAGGAGATAGTCGCTGATGTGGGGAGAGCCTGTGAAATTCTAGATCGTTATTTTACAACCCATGACCTTCTACTGAATGTTTCAAAAACACAGTGTCTGGTTTTTGACAGAAGGATTGATCATTTTCTCACGTTTCCTTACAAGGGTAGCGATATTGAAACATCTCAGCATCTGTCACTGCTGGGCGTCAATATTGATGCTAAACTTGATTGGAGACAGCATGTAGAGAATGTCGCGGCTGGTCTCTCCAAATATTGTTATGCACTGAGAATCTTATCAAATAATGTGGACGTTGATGCTGCCTTGACGGCCTATTATGCTTATGTGCAGTCCAGGTTCAGGTATGGTTTGATTTTTTGGGGAAATTCTCCCCAAGTAGACAAAATTTTTAAATTACAAAAAAAATGTATCAGAGCTACTTTTAAGATGCATTATCGTGAAAGCTGTAAGAATGTCTTTGTCAGTAAATCCCTTTTAACTTTAACTAGTATGTATATATTGGACTCCTTTATGTTTGTTCGTATTAACAAGGATCTCTTTGAAAATGCGCAAAATAGACATAATTATGAAACTAGATATAAAACAGATCTTGTAATTGAGAAGTGTAATTTTAGTTATATCCAAAAAGGTGTACAATATTCTTCCGTTAAAATATTTAATAGTTTTCCAGAGAGCGTTCGAAAATTACCGCAAGTAAGAGCCAAAACAAAGATACGGAACTTTTTATTATCAAAAGCTTATTATACTATGGACAGTTTCTTTAGTGATTCAGACAGACTTAACTTATGAATAAAAATGTTAATTTTATTGCTATTTGTTAAGGATGCTTTTCATCTTCCGTTGACTGTCTTTAACCATGTCTTCTGAGCCTTTTGTTTTTGTCATAAATATATGTATGTGTTTTGTGAATGTCCTTTTATCTTTTTGTTCTTTGTACAATGTTCCATACCATTTTGTGTTTATAACTATTGTTATTCTTGGAACTAATAAATGATTATTATTATTATTATTATTACAAAATGTTCTTCTTTCTCACATTTGATCAATGTGGTTCCATGTTTGGCTGACGGGCCAAAACCAAGTCAGCACAAACGCTATTACCATTCCGTATTAAGGAATGACCTGACAATGTTACATGTTTTTAAAATCACTGACTTCTGAATATTTCTGTGTATGTCCGGGTTGAGTCCCAATTGCACTAAATGTGGTGTGAATGTTATTGGTGTAAGGCCTGTGGCTGATATAATGAGGGGGACAATGATGACTTTTTCCTGTCTCCATAGCCTTTTTATTTCCGTTGCAAGGTCTGTGTATTTGGAAATTTTTTCTGTGTATTTCGCTTGGATGTTTGTGTCTTTGGGGACAGCTATGTCAATCAGATAGGTGACTTTTCCTTTTTTGCACTGAAAAGTAATATCGGGTCTATTGGCGGAGACTGTTTTATCTGTATGGATACCGATATCCCAGTAGAGCTTGTAATCTTCATTTTCAAGTATGGATGTTGACGTGTATTTGTAGTAGGGATCTGTGTTTTCTATGAGTCTGTATGTTGTGGCTAGTGCTTGGTGAACCACTTTGGCAGCTGAATCATGCCTGGCTGTGTACTCCGTTCCGGCCAATATTTTACATCTGCTCGTTATGTGTTCGATCGTTTCTTTCTGCTGGTGGCATTTCCTACATCTGTCCTCTGCAATAGTCGGGTCTTTGATGATATGCTTTTGGTAGTTTCTGGTTAATATGACTTTATCCTGGATGGCAAGTAAGAAGCCTTCAGTCTCAGGGAATAGCTGCCCATCCCGTAACCAGGTGTATGATTGTTTTTTATTTACGTGGTCTTGTTCTATGTGGTGTCTGTGTTTTCCGTGGAGTGTTTTCTCTGACCACGTTTTCATCTTTTCCTGTTGTAATTGGGTGTGACTG
This sequence comes from Pachyrhynchus sulphureomaculatus, assembly GCA_019049505.1. Classification (NCBI taxonomy): domain Eukaryota; kingdom Metazoa; phylum Arthropoda; class Insecta; order Coleoptera; family Curculionidae; genus Pachyrhynchus; species Pachyrhynchus sulphureomaculatus. The sequence goes on along the minus strand of CM032454.1, from coordinate 215,898,770 downwards.
TGTGTGTCCGCTGAGTGGTCTGCCCGGGTTAAGTCGAGAGGTGTGTAGTTTTTGTCTGCTTTCGCTGTCGCTGTGTGGAGGCTGGTTTGCTTGCTGTGAAAGAATTTCCTAAGTGTTTGTATTTGTTTTGTGTGTAATGATCTGATGTCTATAATCCCTCTTCCTCCTGCCTTCCTCTCGATGGTAAGTCTTTCTTTGCATGCGTGCTTCATTATTATTATTATTGTTCTCGTTTTTCTTTCTCACATTTGGTCAATGTGGTTCCATGTTTGGCTGACGGGCGGAAACCAAGTCAGCACAAACGTATTATCATTGTGTATTAAGAAATGACCTGACAATGTTACATGTTTTCAAAATCACTGACTTCTGAATGTTTTTGTGTATGTTTGTATTGAGTCCCAATTGTACTAAGTGTGGGTGAATGTTGTTGGTGTAAGGCCTGTGGCTGATATAATGAGGGGGACAATGATGACTTTTTCTTGTTTCCATAGCCTTTTTATTTCCGTTGCAAGGTCTGTGTATTTGGCAATTTTTTCTGTGTATTTCGTTTGGATGTTTGTGTCGTTGGGGACAGCTATGTCAATTAGATAGGTGACTTTTTCTTTTTTGCACTGAAAAGTAATATCGGGTCTATTATTATTATTATTATTATTATTATATATATATATATATATATATATATATATATATATATATATATATATATATATATATATATATATATATATATATATATATATATATATATATATATATAACAATTTTTTATGGGCTGTAATGGACGAAGTAAATTTGTGAAACCTTGTTTATTACAGTTGTTATTGACAAAATCTTTGTGAAACAGGTCAAAAGTAAAATTAATGCCACAACTTAAAATACATCCTGTATAAACCATAATTTGTACAAGGAATAAGTTGCACAGCAATCTTCTTGTCAATTTAAAACAGAACACCGATCTAAACAGCGTGAAAGTATACTATTAGGTATGTGTATTTTGTACTCTCACCAAATCTCGTTTTTTCTATCCCAATGTACACACACACACATAGTACCTACATTAGTTATTATCAAGCAAAATCTAATTAAAGCAAACATGTAAAGTTAAGCCCAGGTGTTCTTAGTTCACCTGCTTTGTTATTTACTCGAGCGATTAAAATGTCAACTGTATATCAGCGGAATTAAAATATTATTAGATTTTTGGCTCACGCTTGTCAAGACCGGGATTTGAAAATTTGACAAATTATTTCGTTCGAAAAAATAATAAAGGATTTTGATTGATGAAATGGAAAAGTTAGTTGATTTCGATATAAATAGGACTCATCAATATAAAAAGATAAATATGTGTTAGTCGAGTAAAATCAAGTGGTTGTCATATAGGTTCAAGTTTAAAACCGTACTATTATTAAGCTTGAATGATAGGGTGGGTTCGTAGTGTCACCATGAGGAGATCGTAATTTTCAAGTAGGTTTTGACAATATATACCGGAACACGAATTTAGTGCACCAACACCTGTAATCAAATAAACTTCATATACTCGCTCTCTGCAAAACTAAGCTCCGTTTGTCGACCAGCGCAGTCAAGTTTCTCTATGATTTTTAATCCTGGCGACCTCTCTTGCTAACGAGAGGAGGCTCTAATGCCCAGGGAATTTGATGTTACATGGTTAAAATTATCAACTGGACAAACAACAAGATTTTTCTGTTATAGATCACGAACTCTAGAATACTTTTCGCTTCTTTTACAGGAACTATTAATTATTTACAGATTAATTATCCAAGTGCCAAAATTAACATCTTGAGCGAATCGATTTCTAAGAAATCTTCAAGTAAAAAAGCTGCGTCGACGGTAGCAGTTTTTTGTAGAATACCCCATTGCCTTTTTAAGGTAGCGAGATCCATTTCGTCTTCTTCTTCCCATTCGTCAATTTTTTCAGTAAAACCTGCTTTAGAAAAGCAGTTTTACTGAAAAAATTGACTGCACTCCATACTTTAGCGACTTCGGTTATACACTCTTTAAGGGTAATCAATTTTTGGACTGGAAGGTTGTTATCAATCGCATTAACAATTTTGTGAACAATTCTGTTTCGGTAATGATGTTTTATGTTTTTACCCTGGTCCATAGGTTGCAATTTGGAGGTCATGTTTGGTGGAAAAAAGATCAATTCAATATTCCTTAATTACAGTAACTGGATATGCAGGACAATTGTCTATAAACATCACAATCTTTCGCTTTTGGCTTTTCATTTTCGTGTCCAGTTCTTTGATCCATCTTTCGAAAATCTCAGAAGTCATCCATGCCTTTTTATTATTGGCGTAATCTAATCTCCAGAGATTTAACTCCTTTTAAACAACGGGGATTTTTGCGTTTACCTATGAGCAGGAATTTCAGTTTTTCTGAGCCATCCATGTTTGCTCCAACCATAAGTGTCACCCTTTCTTTACTTGTTTTAACACCAAAACATTTATCACTTTTAAAAGCAAAAGTTTTATTTGGCAAACATTTAAAAAACAAACCGGTTTCATCACAATTGAAAACGTTTTTTTTGGCTCGTACTTTTTCAATGCACTTTTTAAAACAGTTTCAGTCCAAATATCACAGTCCTCCTGACTAACGCTTGCACTCTCGCCAGACACCGTCTTGAAAACAATTGAATTGCGAGTCTTCCAGGCACTCAACCACCCTTCACTAGCTTGAAAATTAACGCAGTTAAATTCTTTAGCAAATTGTAGAGCCTTTTGCTTTATTAAATTTCCCGATATTGGTACGTTTTGATGCGTACGGGCCACTTGAAACCATCGTAAAACTGCTTCATTTACATCCTCGTAAGTACTCATCCGTACTCGTTTTTCGACTGCTTGGAACACTAGGTTTCTTGATGATACTGTCGCGACTTTTTATTATCAGAGAGACGCAACTTGGAGAAACACCAAATTTTGCAGTAACATCAATTTTTTTGCAGCCTTAATCAACTTTCTCCAAAACTTTAATTTTCTCAGCAAAACTTAAACACACTCGCTTGGACATCTTACTTGATTCTTAAACAAAAAGAAACTGAACCTGAATTTGCGAATTACTAGGCCTCGACTATAAAATGGATTTTTTCCCCGGGTTTCTATAAAATGGGTTATTCCACGGGTTTCTCACAGAAATCTACCTGATTTATTGCCAACCATTAGGCATTATAAACGCGTTAAGAACCTGTTCAAAAGAACGCGTCATAAAAATGGAATTCGTGCTAATGTTAGATAAAAATGGGAAACCCGAAATGGCCAAGATCTCAATAAATTCATAAAAATTTATACATAAAATTCCGGTAAAAATTTTATTATATAGAGTGTTACTATTTTACAGATTCACTATATGCAGGGCTTTTTACATGAAATTTCATTAAAATATTCTAGGTCTTGAAAAAATTGCACTATTAAGAGTTTTTCACTATATAGAGTTTCACTATAAACAGTGTCGACTGTATATACAGTAATACCCCGCTTTACGCGAGGGATACGTTCCGAAAAAAATCGCGTTAACTGAAATTCGCGTATATCGAGGTTTATGATTAAACATAGTCAAAATTTAATACAAAAAAATACAAATCATTTTAATCAATCACTTTAATTCTAAGAACACTTTATGCAATACATACTCTTATTTTTTACGGAAAAATACATCTATTGTCTTTTGGGTAACGTTTTGTTTACGTTCTTGTAAAATACGTTCATAACACCCAACACTGTTTTTAATTGTTTGACACACGGTCAAGACACGGTCATCATTATTGTCTATACTCTGCAATATGTCCAAACCTGAATAAATTTTTGAAAGTGCATTTTGTATTTCCCCTGAAGATAAAACTTTCTCTTCTACTTGTTCTTCCTCATCGTAGATAGGATTATTCTGTAACTCGATCAGATCTTCATTGCTAATAGGATCGTCGTGCGTTGCTACAAGTTCTACGAGATCTTCTACCGTGACATCTTCAAGTTCAGACCCCTCAATCATTGCAGCAATGTCTTCAAGCACTTGTCTCTGCATCTGGACAATTCTTCTAGGTGCTTCCACTACATCTGGCCAAAGATTACGCCACACCCCATTCATACAACTCATTTTAACTTCCTTCCAAGCCTCTTCTATGTTGTGAATAGACTTCATAATGTTGTATGACTTCCACCACTCTCGCATAGACTGTCTTCCTTCCCCGTCAGTTTCATGAATTAGTTGGCTAAAAGTGCGGCGATGGTAATAAGCTTTGAAGTTTGCTATTGCTCCCTGGTCCATAGGTTGTAATATTGACGTAGTGTTTGGTGGAAGGAACTTTACGTACACTTTTAAGTCTCTGGCGTATCAAGTGAGGTTGGATGTCCTGGGGCATTGTCTAAGAGTAATATAACTTTAGGTTCAAGCCCATTTCTGTCACAGTATGATTTGACTGATGGGCAAAAACTATTAGAATACCATTCTTGAAAAATTTCCCGTGTAACCCACGCCTTTCTGTTTGATCGCCACACAACTGGTAGACTTGTCTTGTCTGTGCCTCGCATTGCACGGGGTGTTTCTGAATGGTACACTAGTAAAGGTTTCAGTTTGAAATCACCAGTGGCATTACCACCCAGCAGAAGTGTTAGTCGATCTTTCGCAGCTTTGAAACCACTGGCTTGACGTTCTTCCTTAGAAATGAATGTTCGAGATGGCATTTTTTTCCAGTAAAGTGCGGTCTCATCAACATTGAAGATGAGACAAGCAGGAATTTTCTCTCGTCTAACGAAGTCTTGAAACTTGTCTGGAAACTCAGCTGCAGCTTGAATGTCCGCGCTGGCCGCCTCGCCTGTTATGTGGATATTGTGAAGATTAGAACGCTGCTTGAACCGATGGAACCAGCCTCTGCTGGCAGCAAAAGTCGGAGTGGCACTCCCTTCTCCTTCTTTTGTTTTCAGCATCTCATACAAAGATTTTGCTTTTGTGCATATGAGATCTTGACTTAGTGGTGTGTTCTTCTTATTCAAATCTTCGATCCAGACTGACAGTAATTTCTCCATTCTTTCTAAGATAGATGATCTCGAACGAGAAAGTTTTGTTGCACTTATAGGTGTTGAACCTTCGCTGGAGATTTTAATTTTTTCCCGATTTTTATAAATCGTTCTCACAGTCGATTCTGAGAGTCCAAAATCTCTCCCAACAATTGTTGCTTTGCCTCCATTTTCCATTCTTCTTAACACTTTCATCTTCAATTCCAAAGTGACGCTTTTACGCTCTTTTTTCTTTACAGGCGGCATTTTTAACGTAGGGTTAAATTATGTATGTATGTATCTCCAATAAATATTAAAACAAAACTGCCAGCCGACCGAACTAACATTACGGAACAAATGAACACACGAAACGAACGAGGAAATCCCCATAGAACAAAGTCGAAGGACAGGGAATTCCCAATTCTTCAAAGAGAATATTCAGAGAAAGCGGGGATCCCCCCGCGACCATAGAGAAGTTAATGACTACATGAGCGCGAAATTTGAAATTCGCGTTATAGTGAAACCGCGCGTAACGGGGTCGCGCTAAGCGGGGTATTACTGTATATATATATATATATATATATATATATATATATATATATATATATATATATATATATATATATATATATAATATATATATATATATATATATATATATATATATATATATATATATATATATATATATAATATTCAGAATTCTTGGCTGAAGGACATGATAAGGTGGTTTGGATGTGCTTCGAGTGATATTTTTCGAGCAGCAGTTTCTATATTCTCCTTCGTATAACTGAAAAGTGCTAAAAGTTAATTTGGTTGTTCGAATCAACGATCCCACTAATCTTAACATTGCAGCGTTTAATGTGAAGAGATATATTAAAATTAATAAGAGGTATTTAATAGCATTAACAAATTTCTAACCCCATTAATTTGAAATGGTTTAAAGTAAGTGATTTCCATAAATTAGATGCGAGCCGTAAAAACATGGTGTAAATGTAAAACTGAACGAGAACTACCTACTTTTTTTGCCTCGTCGTAAACATTACATTTTCATTATCGCCAAGTATAAAGTAATTCGATAAAGAGGTATAAAAGTTTTTATGATCACGCTTTTAATGTTAAATTTATTTAATTAGTTTTCGAAGAATTAATATTAGAGAATTTCTGCATATTGTGTGTTCGAGGGCTAGTAGTCATTCCGAGAAAAAGGATTATTTGAAACACTGAGTAGTATTCTATTTGCTTTCTTAATTTTGTTAACGTTAAAATCTTAAATAGAAGAAAGTTGGGATTATACACTATCAAAGGAGAGAACTTTTTCTCTTACATAGGCCAACAAAAAATATTTGTAAAAACTTTTTAAACTACCAATATCGTGGCAGCATCTCTGGTATCAGTTTTTTTGTATCACCCACAGTTCTCTCACAATATGACATCGATTAAATTTCAAAATAGAGAAAATTTGATACATAAAAAATAAAAACTTAAACCGTACTTTTATTTGATTAGGCTACAATTTTTACTCACGATAACATATTTCACTTCAATGCGAATATTTTAGGTGTTTATTTTTTCGTATTTCCCTTCCCTTTTCTCTGTGAAGTTTCTTGTATAGTTTTTTCTCTGATGTGATGCATTTTGTTGTTCTCTATGAAGTGACCAACAGTAATCACCCATCATGTTGATATTCCACTGTCCCTGGTATCGTTTCTCCATCTTCTTTATGTCCTGATGGAACCGTTCCCCCTGCTCGTGACTCACATTGCCTAAGTTTTTAGGAAAAAAGTCAAGATGGTTGTGCAAGAAGTGGACTTTAAGGCTCATCAGACAACCCAGATTTTTGAACCTGTCTATCATATTAGCTACGATAAGTTCATAATTAGGGTCTTTCACATTGCCCACAACTTCTTTAAATGATATCCAAGCCTTCTTTTCCTTTGTAATCATTCTTGCTTCAAAGTTGGATTCGAACATCATTTTACGAATATCAGACCCAACGAAAACCTCTTCTTTCAGTTTGGCTTCTGATAAATGAGGAAATCTTTTACACAAATATTTAAAACATTCACCATCTTTAGGCAAGGCTTTCACAAATTGTTTCGTTAAGCCTAACTTGATGTGTAGTGGTGGTAGAAGAATCTTTTTTGGGTTTACTAAAGTTTTATGCAAAATGTCTTCCCGCCAGGTGTTAAAGTTTTCCTTACGGACCATTGTTTTTTGGACCAATGTTGATCCCATGCTCTGCTGTCCCAGTCGCATATAAAACATGAAAATTTTGTAATTCCCTTTTGTTGACCAAGGATCATGGAGACAACTTTTAAATCTCCACATAGCATCCAATCGTGAGCTGGATAGTTAATTTTCTGTAAAATCATGTTAAGATTTTCGTAAGTTGCCTTCATATGGACTGAATGAGCAACAGGCAGTGAAGCATAAGTATTTCCGTTGTGTAACAAAACACCTTTTAAACTGGTTTTTGATGAGTCTATAAAAAGCCTCCAATCTTCCTTCTTGTACTCAATGCTAAATTCGTTCATTAGACTACCAATATCATGGCAGTAAACTAAATCCTCTTCCTGCTTGACAAACTGAACAAACTGTTGATCTCTTGTTCTATAATGGTAAATAGGTGTTCCAGATGCCAATTAATGCATTTCTTTCAGCCTAGAACCAAGCAATTCTGCTTTTTCCCTAGTCAAATCCAGATCTCTCACTAAATCATTTAACTCAGCTTGTGAAAACAACTCTGGTTTTAAATTTTCTAGAGAACATTGAAACTCATCATCATCCGGTCCACTTTCATTAAATTCGGGACTGGACTGTAAAACGTCATCAATAGTCTGAGGTGGCTCAGGGACAGGAATTCCCGGTCCATGTTCTACCGGCCGATTAGCTGAAGTAAGGTTAGGATAGATAATTACTTTCTTATTTTTGGAGTTATATTCAGAAACACCAACGCTGCAAAAATAATAATCATTTGAATGATTTTCTTGCTCTCTCTATACCTTGGTTATTGCAAATCTAAAAGCTTTCTTTTCTTTCTTATATCATTTCCTAAGATCCTCGACACAAACACAACATGCTTTGTGAGGAGTCCAACATTTTTCTTGATTACTGATTTCTACACCAAAATATGCAAAGTATACTTTTTTTTACAAAGTCAGTAATGTTTCTTTGATGTTTTTTAACTACAAACTCACTACATATATATGTTGGGAGAGTTTTTACAACCACGATTAGCCATACTTTGAGTGTGAATTAAAGCATACGGGTTAAACACTGCAATGCGAGGTTATATTAACTGGAAGAAAACAAACAGCTGTGACATTTATCGGAACTGCCAACCTAATAACATTTCGTTTTACTGCTAACCTTATAAAATTCTGATTTTATTTCCAACCTAATAACATTCGAAATTTTTCACATTCTGAATATTAAAATGTGAAAAATTGGTGGGTGATACGACTTTTTTATTATTATTTTCGGACTCAGCACACCAAAAAACATGGGATCAGGCAGAATTATTAAAAAAGGTTTTTCATCGGTGGCCTGTGCTATTAATGCAGCATGCCGTAAAAGAATAGAGATTTTCGAAACTACATGCTACAGGCGGATGCTCAGAATTTCCTGGACAGCTCATAGGACAAATGGGTCTGTTCTGAGCGATCTTAACATCCAAAATAGTGATCGGCTGTTACCATCGATTTAGAGAAAAATAGCTTCATTTTTTGGTTACATAATAAGGACAGAAGGTATGGAAAGTTGCTGATCCAGGGGAAAGCCGACGGTAGAAGGAAAAGAGGTGGATCTTCCAACAGATACATTGATTAAATCATGTCTACAATGCACTTTGAGTTACTGGAGATGATAATAAGGGTCGAAGATAGAGAAGCCTGGAGGGCTGTTGTAAATTCTGTGTAACAATGCAATAGCGGTTACGACGCTCGGAGCCGAGTAACGATGCGAAAGAGAGAGCCCAATATTCTATGTATGGGTTTCAATTTAACTTATGATGAAAGTATATTATAAGAAATTTGTAAGATCCACCATTTAGCCACAGTGGGCTTTCCACGGTGGTTTTTGTGGTTATTTTATGAAAAGGGTGATGTTATATTTAAATAAGATTAAGTTTGCATGTGGGGCAATACTGGCAAAATCATTTAAATATATAAAACCAGGTTTGGTCTTAAAACAAAGATTTGAAACATAAAATTGAAAATGGGTAAAGATTTCGACTGCTTGCCAATCGCAGGAAATATACTACAAGGGAGTTCTGAAACTTATTTTGAGTTATGAAGGTCTGATATAGTTGATTTACGGAGTTTGGATCAAACAGGAAAGAACATAGTTACAATTACCGATTGACTGCAAAAGACCTAAACAGGGTGTCCCATTATTCCGTGGACATAGAACTACCACGTATTTTTGGAATGAAAATAAGTCGAATGGACATAATTTACCTCTATACAAAAGTGCTTCGTTTGTCCGTAGAGGGCATCAAAGTAAAAAAATAAACACATTTTTTAAGATATTTTAAGAACCGATATTCCAATTCGAATGAGATTTTAGGGTGTCCGTGTTTTGCTATGAGCTCTAATATTAGACTTTCACAAAAAACCCGAAAGGGTTCGAGAAGGGTGAAAACTACTCTCACCCCTACATAAATTCTAGTAGAAATGTTTTGCAACTTTAACGACGACTCTGAATTTTTTTTCATAAAAAGGTCCTTCTATTTACTACATTTTTGTCTCTTGTACAAAATTATTCTGGCTAATGATTTACATAAAAATTAAAAGACTAACAAGCATTTTACTTATAATTAAAATTAGTTGGTGAAATTAAGCAAGTAAGTATCATATTAATTATTTAACACAGATAATAGTATTTTTTACAAAAGTTGTTCACCACCACCCTCGTTCCTGCACATAACAATACGGCGCAAAAAATTGAAACTAAAATATCATTATTATTTAATGTATTCGCAGCATTTTGAATCCTATCCCATAGTTGATCGGCGTTGTTTATCTGGACCTCGTATACCTTTGTTTTCAACGCTCCCCATATGAAAAAATCGCAAGGATTAAGGTCCGGGGAACGAGGTGGCCATTGAATTGGAACTTCTTGACCTCTACCAATCCATCTACCACAAAAATTCTTGTTCAGATAATTTCTTACAGCACGCGCAAAGTGCGGTGGAGCTTCATCGTGCATAAAAAACATGTCTCTTCTTACATTCAGAGGCAGTTCTTCTAATAATTCAGGTAAAGAATACTGTAGAAAATGTAGATAGCTATCTCCGCTTAGGTTATCAGGCAACCTATATGGGCCAACTAAAGCGTTACCAATAATCCCCATCCAAACGTTAATTTTAAATTCTCGTTGAAAATGTCTTTCTGTAACTGCATGCGGAGTTTCTTCGGCGTAAACATGTGTATTATCCAAATTTATCATACCACGACGGGTAAAACATAGTCTATTAATTGCTTTGCATTCTAAAACATTTCGTACAAATCTCAGACGTCAGTGATGATCAATGGGCAACAATTCTTGGACGGGCTGAACGTGAAATGAACGAATGAGTTGTTCATTTAAAATCCGGTTAACAGTGCTTTTTTTAACTCTTTGTTCAAGTTCTAACCTGAGAGTGCTGATACCTGGACTTGCTTCGACTACTTCCAAGAACAGCTTCTTCCACTAGAGGTGTTCGGGCTTGGCGCGGTTTTCCAGCATTGACTCTCAAGGGTTGGAATCGTCCAATTTCTCGAAGTCGACGTTCTATGCTGGCAAAAGTCTGGCGATTTGGAATTTGTCCATTCGGATATCTCTCTTGATATACTCGAACACTTTTCCTACAATTACCTTCGCAAAAACCAAGTACTAGCAACATATCAGCCTGTTCATCAAAAGAATATTCCATATTCACAGGGAAAACAAGCAACAACAACAACAACAACAAATTATCAGTCAAAAATAAACCCAAACGTTAATTAATTTAAAATTTATGAAGCTTATTGTCAAAAATCATTTGTGACACTGACATAACATTCTACATTTTCGCCAACTAAATTATTATCGCGTACTAGATTTTAACGGTTGATGTCACAAGAAAATTGTAGGTCAGCATCGGAAAACCATTTTTTTTCTCAAGAACTATGCGAGGTGGCGTTTTTTTACACGAGACAAAAAATGAAGTAAATAAAAAAGACCTTTTTACGAAAAAAAATTCAGAGTCGTCGTTGAAGTTGCAAAACATTTCTACTAGAATTTATGTAGGGGTGAGGGTAGTTTTCACCCTTCTCGAACCCTTTCAGGTTTCTTGTGAAAGTCAAATATTAGAGCGCCTAGCAAAACATGGGCACCCTAAATCTCATTCAAATCGGAATATCGGTTCTTAAAATATCTTAAAAAATGTGTTTATTTTTTTTTACTTTGATGCCTTCTAACGGAAAAACGAAGCACTTTTGTATACAGGTAAATCGTGTCCAATCGACTTATTTTCATTCCAAAAATACGTGGTAGTTCAGGTTAGTTTAGGTCCACTATATATATATATATATATATATATATATATATATATATATATATATATATATATATATAACAAGGATTTTCTACAGCTGACTCTGTCTTCCTTCTCTCAGCCTTTGATTCCATCTGTTTCTATCTTCCCAGTCTCCATCTCTTAGACCTCTGTCCTCCATAGCCTCGTCCACATCGTCTCTCCACGATCGTCTGGGTCTTCCTCTTTTGCTTCTCCCTATAGGGCTCCACTCCGTTATTTTCTTTATCCACCTATTATCTTCGCTTCGTCTTATGTGCCCATTCCATTTTAATCGTTTTTCTTCAATGGTGTTTATTGCGTTCTCTTTGATGTTCATTCTGCTTCTTATTTCTTCATTTGTTATTCTCTCCATACGTGTCACTCTACATCTTCTCCAATACTCCATCTCTACCGCGTTAATTTTAGATTTATTTCTTTTGTTGATCGTCCATGTTTCTGACCCGTATGTCATTATGCTTTGTATTATTCATTTGTATATGCGTGTTTTGTTTCTCTTTGTAATGTGCTTGTCCCACAGGATCGAATTTAATTGTCTTATGCATGTTCGCGTTTGTCCTAATCTAGCTTTAATCTCTTCTTCTGATGTTGCGTTTTTTGAAATGATGGTTCCTAGATATTTAAATCTATCGGTTCCTATTGATTATTGTTTCGTTATCTACTTCTAGATTCTCCACGTTTCCCTCCTTTGTTGTTAGATATTCCGTTTTATCAAAGTTTATTGCTAATCCTGCTTTAGTGTATTCTTCTTTCAGTTTTCTTACCATATAACAGAGGTCTTCCTCATTTTGCGTTATGATTACTTGGTCGTCTGCGAAACTTAGAGTATATAAGTAACCTTCTCGTATTGGGACTCCCATTCCACTACATTTTTGCTTTCATTTTTTTAATGTTTGTTCGAGGTATATTTTGAATAGTGTTGGGGATGTAGAGCATCCTTGTAATAGGCCTTTTGATGTTTGGAGTCTCTTCCCTATTTTATGTCCTATTTTTATGTTCACTGTGTTGTTTTCGTAGAGAGCTTTTACTGCGTATATTAGTTCTTTGTCAATGCCTATTTCTTTCATTGCGTTCCATAATCTTTGTCTTGGTACTGAGTCATAGGCCTTTCTTATGTCTATGAAGGCTAAATGAACTTCTCTATTCTTTGCCAGTTTTTTTTTTCATTGTTTGTTTTATAGTGTATATGTGGTCTATACATGATTTTCCGGCCGTAAAGCCTGCTTGGTCTTCTCCAATTTTTCCTTTTATATTTTCCTCCATGATATTTTTAATAATTTTTCCTTACAAACGTCCCATACTCGATATTATGCTTAGGCCTCTATAGTTTGTGCATTTTCTGCGGTCTCCCTTTTTAAATATAGATACTATATAAGCTTTTGACCATTCCTCTGGTATTTTTTCTCCATTTATCGCTCTGTGGAACATGTTTCTCAGCATTCGATGTAATTTATTGGGAATTGGAATAATGGGACAAATAATGATATAAAAGTCGGTACCGTATTGAGATTGCTAAAGCGTGTAAAAGATCTCTAATGCATTTTACGATCCTAATGGTCTTTATACAGATCTGGAAATGAAGTTGGTTTTAATACGGCAGTAAATAGTACTAATTTGAAGCCTTTTACGACCGTAATAAATTTTACTTTATTTTTATTATAACAATTAACGGAAAAAATTTCCAACATCTACTGTTTTAAACGTTATATTCTTAAGCAAATAATCGTAAATTTAAATTTTATGTTATTAAACATAAGGTGTGACATAGCTTGTAATCGTAATTGTTTAATGCTTTTTATTTTGTTTATTCAAGTTTGGTGGTTTTAGTTGTAGTCGTTCTTTAAATAATATGAGTTTGAATATGTATGTGGTGGGTATTAACAAGTATGTAGAAAGAAATGATTCTTACAAATAAATACCAACAATAGTGAATTTAAGTTTAAGCGGTATGGAAAATATTTGTCAAATTTTAATTTAATTGGTTGAACTGTTACGTACAGATTCGAAAATGACAATTTTTTGGATATGTTTGTCACGTGTTTTCCCATAGTTCCAATTAATTAGTTAAAGATAACAGAAAAATAGTATGGAAAGCAGGTGGAGACTTTTTGGACTGACTGTATATATATCCCGCGTGTATTTAACTATTCAACTTTAAAGGATTGTCTTAAGTCCCGTTCTGAAGCAGCATAAAGTTTAAGGTGATCCATATATATAAGTGACCCTATGCCTGCGATCTCCTACTGGACCATAGTTATGGCCACGGGTTTGGCGTAGAGCAGGGGTGCTCAAACTTGAACTGCTGGCGATCTACCTCAATATTGTTAGACTACGATCGATCGACTCTGAGAGGCTGCAAGTAAGTGTGATGCAGGATTGTCGTCTAGGTAGGGTGTATCGTGGCATAGATATTAGTTTTCAGCACAATATGCATTTTTTTTAGTCAAGGTAAGTGTAGGTCTGCTCTAAAATGTCAATGAAAAAACTCAAAATTATTCAAAATTGCGAGTTTATTGGTTCTTACAAAACAAACGAGTTCTAGTGTCTAAACTTAACTAAAGAGTGACTTTGGATGTTGAAGCGTGGCACTGCATGTCCTCAGCATACTTTTCATAAGATGGTACGTAATTACCGAGTGCTAATCGCAAGCATGATGACATATGTTCGTCAGTTAGTCGATTGCGATATTTTGACTTAATTATCGTCATTTCAGAAAATGCAGACTCGCACAAGTAAGTTGACCCAAACATTTTGTATCAGATGCTGTGGCTTTGAGATGTATATCCGATATAATCTGCACTAACTCATTTTCAACAGAACATGAGTCCATGTTAAACTGACTTGCTATTTCAGTAGCTAATTCCTCAATGTTTTTACACGAAAAAGGATAACTCATAAATGATGCGATATTTGCCAATTTACTGAAATCATAAAAACGTATTTCGAATTGGCCCAAAATATTTGATAATTCTGCCTCATAAATATCATAATTCAACTGAGGAATCCTTGCTTTCAAAGACGGAAAATTTTTCAGATCCTTTCTTTTCTGTTGATCTATCATAAGTTGCAATTTACTTTTGAATGCATTTATTGCGCTAATCATCTCAATAATAGTTTCTCCTTTATCTTGAAGTTCAAAATTAATGGTGTTTAAATGCATTGTGATGTCTGTCAAAAATGCCAAATCAGTCGACCATTTTCTGTTTTTCAGCATCTGAGTGTTATCACCTCTTTCGTCCAGAAAAGCTGGCAATAATTCGAAACGTTTCTAAGAATTTTCTGCGACTCAACCACCTGACGTCCGTGTGAAGAACTAAATTAGTGTGTTCAGCTGACTCACTATCTTTCAACTGCAATTTAAAGAGCCGTCGTTGCAAGCTACGTGCACGGATAGAATTCACAATTTTTATTGCAATGCCCATAATCTCCTCCATGTTTAGAACTTTTGAACATAAAACTTGTTGATGTATAATGCAATGGAAGAAGAAAAATGAAGGAAAATCATCATTAGCTAGACACAATGCCACAAAACCGTTTTCGTTTCCAGTCATTGCTGGTGCTCCATCGGTTGTAACGCACACTAGTTTATATATTGGTAGCTTGTAATTTGTTGCAAAATTGAAGAAAACGTCATATATATCTTCGCCACGGGTCTTTCCTTTCAGAGAAATCATTGTCGAAAACTCTTCCTTAGCCGACATGTCATTGAATACCATTCGAATAAAAATACACAGCTGGGCAGTGTCTGCCATATCGATGGATTCGTCGAACTGTAAAGAAAAGTATGTACATTCCATGATATCATGTTTTAGTTTATCTACCATGTTCTGACTCATGACTTCAACACGCCTTGTGACAGTCGGACGAGATAACTGAAGTTCTCTAATAGCAGACATAATCTCTGTTTTATTTTTAAAATCTCCAAATAAAGTCTCACTCGCTTCAATAAATGCTTCCTTCACAACCAATCCATCATCGAATGGTTTCTTGTGTTTCGCCAATATATGAGATATTTTAAATGACGCAATCGTTGCAGCTTTTGATTGTTTGGCTGGTCTTGTGAACATGGTTTGTTCTTTTTTCAAAAAAGTTATCAAATCACGTACTTTTCGTTTTCTTAATTCACTCTGTGATGGAAAATCCTTTTCATAGTTTTTATGAACCGTTTTATGATGCCTCTCTAAGTTCCCACGCTTAGGTATTGCAACTGACGCACGGCAAATGAGACAAATGCACTTATCCTTTACCATACAAAAGAAAAATTCTTCCTCCCAATCGTTATTAAAATAATAAGTTTTACTTTTCTTGGCCGCACTCATTTTGGACTATTTATTAATAAACTTTGTATCGATGTATCGCCTTCAAGTTACAACTCAGACTGACTCCTATTCCTGCAGGCGCAACATTTATATCGGCGCAAACGAAGTCTCGAATGTTCCCGTCAAACACGCCGCTCGAAGTTTCTAGAAAAATCGGCGGGAATCAAAAACGCGGCTTTTCTTTGACAAGTACCGCGCGTTCCTTTGATAAAGCCGCCTTTTGCCGCTAGCAGGGGGTTATTACGATAAAAGAAAGGCCTAATTGTGGATCGAATAAATTTTAGTAGTTTATTCATTACATTTTTTCTTTTAGTTACCTAAAACAAAATCTGTGAATAGTTCTATATCGGAATTTTTTTCTCGAGATCGACTCAAAAAGCACTCGCGATCGACTTGTCAATCGCGATCGACCGTTTGAGCACCCCTAGCGTAGAGCAACTGAGAGAGGAAGCAGCGAAATACAGGATAAAATGAGACTTCCCTTCTAAAAGTCACCGGCTCAGTTTCTACATTTGAGTGCCTAATGTTATGGTATATTTAGTTTCCCAGAGCGGCATTAGACGTTCTATGCAGTTAATCAAAGGAGGCGCCACTTTTAGCCTTCCTAACAGGTGAAGGATTAGTTCGTGATATGTTGTGTCGAATGCTTGCCTGTAGTCAATCCAAGCCATGGACAAATTTCTTTTGTATTGCACGGATTCTGAGTGATACATCCATAAATTAGAAGGTTCTCCTTGCAACCTTCAGATCCTTTCCTTCCTCCACGCTGCTCCCCACTTCTAAAAGATTAACTGGATTATTACAAATTTTGGGACGAAGCTATCGGAAGCTGATTAACACAACAGGCTAATTTTTATTTATACAGAGACACTCAATTTTAATTAACTAAATTCGAGGATGGATTGAGAAGTTCGCAGTCTCACCAAAAAATAATTATAATATTTTTATTATAGTACCCTCAATAAATTCATACTTTCTTTGGTTGTCACAGTGTAAAATTTTGTTGCTGTGGAATTTGTGGCTTTTAGGTTAGAACGAGTTTAGTGAGACCAACTGCAGAGTTATTGGAAAAATGAAAAAAATTGAACAACGTCCGGTCATCAAGTACCTGTTTAAAAAAAGATTAACAGCAAAGAAGATCCACGATGATACGGAAACAACACTAGGGGAATCTGCTCCGTTATACATCACTGTGAGAAAAAGGGGTTGCAGAATTTAAACGTGAGCGAGAGAGAGCATCGAAAATGATCTTCCCGCCGGCCGGCCCACGACGTTTACGACTGAAGAAAACATCGGCAAAGTGTGTGATCTCATATTGAAAGACCGTAGATTAACTATCACGGAGATTGCAGACACTATAGGCATCTCGTATGAACGAACACAAAACATCATTGCCAACGAACTCGGATTTTTTAAGGTTTCCCCTAGGTGGGTCCCCAGATTGCTTTCAGTTAAACAAATACGAATTCGACTCATGATTTCTCGCGACTGTTTGGAGATATTTGAGGCTGATCCGCAAGATTTTCTTAACAGGTTTGCGACAATGGACGAAACCTGGGTTCACTACTAAATCTGGTGAACCGACCCCAAAGACAGCGGAGGCAATTCTGTCGGCTGGGAAAGTGATGGCGTCAGTTTCTTGGGATGCTAAAGGTATTATTATGGTGGACTACCTTCCACCACAAAATTAAAAGAAGAAGTACGGGAACTATTTTCGAAAAATGTTTGTTCACAAACAGTGAGAAATTGTTTACACAGGCTATAAGGGGTGAGCAGCCAGGAAGAAACCGTTAATTTCGGAAGCTAATCGCAAAAAGCTGTTAGCTTTTGCTAAACCTCCTGAATTATGGGAATCCGTAATCTTTAGTGATGAAACTAAAATTAACTTTTTTGGGTCTGACGGTAGAACTCAAGTTTGGAGAAAGAAGAATACCGCACATTTGTTCCACAATGAGATAAGGGGGTAGCAGTGTTTTGCTTTTAGACAAGGCGAAATCGGCGCCATCGTTGGAAAAAATTTTCTAATTGAATTTTTTTTCATAACCTTCTCCAGGAGATGCCCCTGAAAGAGGATCAACATGTTGCCGGGCGGTAACCTGGTCCGAATTTGTTTAAACAAATTTTTTTTAAACAAAGTCCAAAAATTGAAATTTTCGCCCCGGAACAAGTTTTTTTTAGGTAAATTGGACCATTTTGAACAAAAAATGTCTCTTGTGAATTTTCTCTAAAATGCGCCGTTTTCGAGATATCGGCGATTTTAGGTGCGAGAAAACGCGAAAATGGCCACTTTCACCTCCCAATATCGGGGTCAAAAATTAAAATTTTCAATGTTGCCAAGTGTCCAAATTAAAGTTTGAGATCTCCTCTACAAATTACCGTAGGAAATATTGCAATATCTTCATTTTTAAATATTGTTTTTTAACAGTTAACAAATTGCGTTCGAGCGCCCGCGGCTGCATCGAAACTGTATACATAGATATATACGCAACGCCCGTACGTAGGCGCACGGAACTGTATACGCACTGCGATGCTCTATAAAGCTTTGTTTCTTGATTTCTTATTAAAATTAATATATTTGAAAAGTATGTAAAAAATATTTATTTATTAAAGAGTAATTGTTATATCAAATTTAATTATTATAACAAATGAATATAAATAAAAATTCAATATTCGATTAGGATGGTAGAAGAATTAAAACAATTTTATGAAATATAACTTATATATATTTAATAGAATTTTCGCAAATATTTAAATTATACCCACACATGAGTATACAACTTACGTTGTTGCTTTTGCAATTACATGCATTAGTTTTACAATTTTTTGTACATTTACATTGCCTAATTAACGAATCTGGTATCGAATTTTTTAACATGAATTTGGGTAACAATTCACCTGTTTCTATAGTGTAACCAAATTCTGTTGCATCTAAATGTCGATACCGAGAATACAATGACATTTTCCATATGTACGTTTGTAGTGAAGCTCGTGAAATGTGCAATTTTAAAGCATCGGATGTACATGGAATTTTTCCAAAATTAATACCCATCCCACAAGAACGTTCTAAAATTATTTGTCTAGCATTATCTGCTGTTTCTCCAGCTTTATTCAAAATTTTCAAATACAATTTTTCTAATGCATTGAATTCCATGGCATTTAATTGTAAGCCAGTACCAAGTGGGGTTAATGCATTTTGAGTATCTAAATCAAAGACTAAATCTAAAGCTTTATTTTTAGTACCTACTTTACTAGTAGTATCACAGCCTGTAAACGCATGTAAAGCAGGCAAAACTTGACAAACTTGACTAGTTAAATATTCAGCAGCTACATTACAAGACAATAATCTTGGCTTCTGAGCAACTACTTTAAAATACAATCCTGTACAACCAATTAATTTGAAAAAGCTCCAATAATGAATTGCTAATATAAAAACGTCGGTATCAACGGAATGAATTATTATTTCAGAATTATAAGGTAACATATATCGAGCATGACAAAATATCCTTGTATCAGCCTCTAAGTGATTGTTTTCTAACTCAATAATTTCATGTATATTATTTCCCTGTATACAATAGCACTTTTCAATGTTATAGAATCCACCTGATATTATTAATTGTTGAGTGTGACTTAATGCAACGTAATTTACAGCATTATTAGATAAATATTGAACCAATTGAAACTTATTATTTGTATTCATCATTAAAGTTTTAATATTTTTTGGAATTTTTGTATCACAGTTTTGAATAAATATATTCGCGCCTACGTACGGGCGTTGCGTATATATCTATGTATACAGTTTCGATGCGGCCGCGGGCGCTCGAACGCAATTTGTTAACTGTTAAAAAACAATGTTTAAAAATAAAGATATTGCAATATTTCCTACGGTAATTTGTAGAAGAGATCTCAAACTTCAATTTGGACACTTGGCAACATTGAAAATTTTAATTTTTGACACCAATATTGGGAGGTGAAAGTGGCCATTTTCGCGTTTTCTCGCACCTAAAATCGCCGATATCTCGAAAATGGCGCATTTTAGAGAAAATTCACAAGAGACATTTTTTGTTCAAATGGTCCAATTTACCTGTTGTTCCGGGGCGAAAATTTCAATTTTTCGACTTTGTTTAAAAAAAATTTGTTTAAACAAATTCGGACCAGGTTACCGCCCGGCAACATGTTGATCCTCTTTCAGGGGCATCTCCTGGAGAAGGTTATGAAAAAAAATTCAATTAGAAAATTTTTTTTTCCAACGATGGCGCCGATTTCGTCTTGTCTATTTGAAGATGAATGTCCGCTGGGGAGGTTGGAAATTTACATTTTATTAATGGAACCATGGATGAGCATATTTATCTGAATATTTTGAGAGACAATTTAAAAGAAAGTGTCCAAAAATTAGCACTCCAAGCAAGATACATTTTCCAACAGGACAATGATCCGAAAGATACCGCAAACTTGGTGCGAGAATCGATAATCCATAATGTGTGACAGCAGCTTCATACACCTCCGTAATTACCTGATGTTAACCCCGTCCAGCATTTATGGGAGGAACTTAAACGGCGCGTAAGCAAACATAATATTTCAAATAGAGAAGAATTAAAAAACAGAATGTTGAACGAATGCGAGAACATGCCAGCAGAAGTTACTAGAAAGCTGGTTGCAAGTATGATAAACAGGTTACAGGAGATTATCAAGGCCAACGGCGGTCCCACTAAATATTAGTTTAAACGAAATTGTTATTTTCCGTTAAATTTCGTCAAACTATTATTGGTAATTGTTAAGTATATGGAGACTCGTTGGTTAAGTTTCAAATATTAATTTAAAGATGTTTTTTATTTAAAGATACCTGCGTTAGTTAGTTTGTCAAATCAAAAAGCCTAATACTGCTCAAAACATTCAGGGAGTTTCTTTTATCTCCCAGTTCTACTCACTCTCTACTACTTTATTAGATACATATTTATATTTTTAAAGTTAGAAGGTTGCCAAATGCTGTACGTATATTTTCCTGGAGCTTTTTTTCTCTACCCAGTGCTTGCAGGATAGTAGACCTCGGTACTCTGTTTTATACAATTATTTTATTAAATAAACGTTACAAGTAAAACATATATATATAATCTGATAAAGATGGTATTAAAGCTTTACTAGGTATTCGAAACAGCTTGGAGCTGCATTGCATTATAAAATCATTGGTATTGTTGGAGACTTTTTATACGACGACAAATGAATAACGAATAAAAATTTTTTAAAGGTACTTTTATAAATTAGATGGAATAAATTGTTCTCGAACGCCGACCTGCCTTTTGAAAAAAGAAATCAATTATTCCAAAAGAAGTCGTTTCTCCAGAAGTGCGTACATTATTTGGACACAAAAACCGTTGATGATTTACCGGAACGTGGCGAGGTGCAGACTTATACGGACAAAGATGTACAAACAGTCATCCACCTATTTTAAGGCAGTAGTACGTTATCTCTGTATTAAGAGCAAGCAAAATTACGACGAAAAGGTTCAAGAATGTCCTGGGAAACCATTCAACGATATCCATGCTCTTGATATATGATGGCGCAGTATAAGCGAAAAACTATTTTTATTAAAAAAACCTGTCACAGCGTGACTTGCCTAGGCACACCAAAATAAAGGTGGTAACTGAAGTACTGGTATTTTTACGAATTTTCTTTTTGGGCACAATGTGTAATGAAACTAGTAAACACGCGGTAAAGGTGCATGTTTGCGGCTGCCTCTCATACTAATGATTTGGTCGACTTCATCCCTTTACTAACAACCTGACTGCTAAGAAAATGTTATGTACACTACCGCCAGAAAGTATTTGCCCACCTAATTATTCCAGCCCCAAGACAATGAATTATTATTTATTACATTACATTATTTACAGTCAAGAAAATCAGAAAAATATTCATGATTTTCCAAGATTTTTCTCATCTATGTGCTTTACAGAGTTTCGGCATTCTGTCCAGTAGTTTCTTCAGAGTTTCTTCGGTTATTTTAACCAATTCTGCTTGTAAAAGTTCCCACAAGTGATTTTCTGTTGTTGGATTGAGTTTTCGAACACACCTGTCCAAATGGTCAGCAATTCGATGAGGTTCAAATCGGATAATTGTGGAGGCCAAGTCATCACTTCCAGGACTTTATCGGATTTCCGTTGGTCCAAAAGTTCTTTAATTTGTTTAGCAGAATGTTGTCGTGCTGAAAAATAAGTTCCCCCTGAAAAATATTTCTTCCAGAATGAAGCATTTGAGTTAGCAAAATTTCTTGATACTGTTCTTTTCGTATGATTCCTTCTATCCTAAAGATTTGTCCAACTTTACCGTTGCTAAAACAACCCCACACCATTACTGAACCTCTACCATGTTTTACTGTAGGAAACTGACAGGCTTCCAACATCCTCTTTCCAGCTGACCGCCGCATGTAAACTCGTCGATTTGAACCGAAAATTTTGAATTTAAATTCGTCGCTCCAAAGGACGGAATTCCATTGTTCTGATGTCCAATTTTCATATTCTCGGGCCCATTCTAACCGTTTACGTTTATTCACTTGCCTAAAAAGTAGTTTCCTCACTCCCGTGTAGTCCACCTTCTGCTAACCTGTTCTTCACGGTTGTCACGCTGATGGGGATGGACCGCTCCAGGTTTACTGGAGCTATGATTTCTGGTGCGGTTAGGCGGGGATTACGTCTACTGGACATTGTTATAGCTCTGTCTTCAACGGAAGTCGTTTTTCGAGGCCTTCCTAAACGTTTTTGGCTGGGAATTCCATGTCGCGCAGAAATTTTTTTTACGTTATAGTCCACTGTTCTCCTTGGCATCCGCATATCACTCGCGATTTGTCGACTCGAGTGACCATTTTGATGTCTCACAATTATCAGAGCCCGATTTTCAACGGAAATTTCTTTCGTTTTTGGCATTTTTACAAAACAATTGAGCCTGTATCAATGACAAAGTACTGTTTGCGAATGGTTAATTTCCAAAAGGGTAATGGTATTTATAGCATAGTTTTTATCATAAAATGTCACTAGGAATTTCCATAATCCCTAGAAACTTGAAATGAGTTCTTACTTCAACTGGAATTCTCAGAAGTCGCCTCAAAACGATTATCATGTAAAACTCGGAAACTTGTTCTAATCGGTTTTAATTTGTGATTTCACCAAAAAGGCTTATCTAAACCATTTTATGATGGACACTTGTTAAGAACAATTAAATTGACCTATTATAATAAAAGGGTTTAATTAGATATTAAATTTTGGCAGTTACATTGAAAATTTCTAGGTGGGCTTTCTGACGGTAGTGTATATGTAGACTAATATACTAGAATATATTAAAAATATACCAAAAAACTTTAATGCCGTCTGAACAACGCTGGTTTATCAGTAAAGATGAAGATTGGAAACTGCGGTTGGGTAGCTATTCTACACATCAAAAGCGGCACTGTACATCCTAGAAAGGGGGGAGAATGACATCGAGATATTTCTTCACAATCACTCGATGCGAATCTCATTGAAAATGTATAGTCATTCATTAAGAGGAACCCTCGATATCAACTTTAAAGCGTTTAATGAATCTTGTTTCGACGAATCTAGATGTGTTTGCCACACGAATATGTTATTTTTTTAGTGGACGGTATCCCTCAGAGATGGCAGTCTGGCATTATTGATGCAGGTCGCGACTGGATTGATTAATGCAAATGAATTTTAGCCATAATTCTACGGAATATAATCAATACGAATTAAAAGCTAATAAGTACATTTTTCTTGCAGGGTAAGTAATGTTGCCCAATTAACATACATTAAATAAGAAAAAAGTATTAACATTTTACCTTTTTTTCGAATAATATCCAATCCAGGTTTCAAATTAAGAAAACACAAAAGTCCACAATAGCACTTATATTTTACGTTACGAAATATGACTTTTTGAAAACTTCTAAAAATCAACACGAACAAATCAACAACAGAGTCATGACTAAAAAATCATATAAAGTATAAATGCAAAACACATTATTTTTGTTGGAAAACCGACAAAAAACCACCAGCAGAGGTTAAAAAAAATGGCAGAAACAAGACCTGTTGCCTACCTACAGTGTTGTCAGATCTTTGAGATATCTGACCCAGTTTAATTGATTTGCTCAAAAAAACATATATTTACTTTTTAGTGTTCCGTACGGAACACTTATAAGATCACTTCGGTGTCTGTCTGTCCCTTTGTCTGTCTGTCTGTATGTCTGTCTGTCACACCCGATTTTCTCCGAAACTATTTGACATAGAAAGGTGAAATTTGGTAATAATATAGGAATTGATGGCCTCATGAGAGCCATGTAGTTTGGAGAATTAAATTTTGACTTAAGGGGTTAGTTTTGGGGGGTGAAGTCGGAAGTGAAAAAAAAAAATTTTTACTAGGTCATCGAGTGTGGTGTCAAATGAAAGCTTGTGAAAACACGAGTAAAAAATATATATATAATATTATACTTGCGCGCACTTTTCTTTGTATTATTTTTAAAAATTCGTGAAAAATCGCTGTCCCGGGCCTTATCTGGAAAAGTACGAGGCTGGTTTGAAAAGTCCGTGCAAAGTCCGAGAGATGGCACCACCGGCGCGTATCGAGGTCATGTTTAGTTAGTAGCATCTCTTGAATGAACGCACACCAAGTTTCAGCCATATTGGTCTATTTCTTTGTGCTTGGCATTCGTGTGAATCAAGCAAGTCGAGTGATTTTCAAGAAATGGACGAAAAAGAATTTCGTGTGGTGATTAAACATTACTTTATAAAAGGCAAAACGCCTCAGGAGACTAAAGAGAAGCTTGATAAACATTATGGTGACTCTGCACCTTCGATTAGAACAGTTTATAAGTGGTTTCAAAATTTTCGGACTGGCCATATGGGCACAAGTGACGCTGAACGTTCTGGACGGCCTGTGGAGGTTACGACTCCAGAAATCATTGATCAAATCCATGATATGGTGATGGATGACAGAAGAGTTAAGGTGCGTGAGATTGCTAGTGCTGTGGGCATCTCGACTGAACGGGTACATAATATTTTGCATAAACATTTGGACATGAGAAAGCTATCCGCAAGATGGGTGCCGCGATTGCTCACGCTTGACCAAAAATGGAATCGTGTGAAATGTTGCAAGGATGGTTTGCAGCTGTTCCAGAAGAATCCGGAAGACTTTAAGCGTCGTTTCATCACTGTGGATGAAACATGGATACATTACTATACTCCTGAGACCAAACAACAATCTAAACAATGGGTTACCAAGGGAGAATCTGCACCAAAAAAGGCGAAGACCGTTCCTTCGGCCGGAAAGGTTATGGCGACTGTCTTTTGGGATTCGCAAGGGATAATCCTCATCGACTATCTGGAAAAGGGTAAAACTATTACAGGTGAATATTATTCATCGTTATTGGACCGTTTGAAAACCGAGCTGCAAGAAAAACGCCCGCGATTGGCCCACAAGAAAGTCCTTTTCCATCACGACAACGCACCAGCATACACTTCAGCAGTTGTGGTCGCAAAATTAATGGAAATAGGATTCCAACTCGTTTCACATCCCCCCTATTCTCCAGACTTGGCTCCCTCGGACTACTATTTGTTCCCCAATTTGAAGAAATGGCTGGCGGGACAAAGATTTTATTCAAACGAGGAGGTGATTGCAGACACTAATGGATATTTTGCAGACTTGGACAAATCCTATTATTCGGAAGGGATCAACAAACTAGAACATCGTTGGACGAAGTGTATAAGCCTAAAAGGAGACTATGTCGAAAAATAAAAAAGGTTTACCCCAAACACATAAGTAGTTTTTATTTTTGCACGGACTTTTCAAACCAGCCTCGTACTTATCAAAAAATTTCGAAAAAATTCTGGAATATTCTCCACGGGGTGTAGATTGAACGAAAATTATCACGAGTGCATTACCTTTAATAATTTATACAATATATAAAAAAAACAAAAATTCCAAGGTCATCAGATTTCAGTAAAGATTGGAAACAAACTTTGTAGAAAACTCATTTAGGGTGTGTTTTGTGAAGTCACTGAGCATTTTATACAACCGTAACATAAATTTTGACTTAAGGAGTTCGTTTTGAGGGGTGAAATCGGAAGTGAAAAAAAAAAAATTTTTTACTAGGTCATCGAGTGTGGTGTCAAATGAAAGCTTGTGAAAACACAAGTAAGAAATATATATATAATGTAATACTTGCGCACACTTTTCTTCGTATTACTTTTAAAAAATAGCGAAAAATCGCTGTCCCCTACCTTATCTCGAAAAGTACTAATCAAAAATTTTGAAAGAATTCTGGAATATTCTCCACGGGGTATAGATTGAACGAAAATTATCACGAGTGCATTACCTTTAATAATTTATTTGGTATATAAAAATAAACAAAATTTCAAGGTCACCAGTTTTCAGTAAAGATTGGAAACAAACTTTGTTAAAAACTCATTTGGGGTGTGTTTTGTGAAGTCACTGATCATTTTATACCATCCTAAAAAAATTTTTTATTCTAAAACCAATCAACATACGGAACACTAATTGTGCAAGTTCAACTTGCACTTGACCGGTTTTTTTTGTAATTATGATGCAAAATAACCGATCAAGTGCAAGTTGACCTTGCGCAATTAGTGTTCCGTACGTCGATGGCTTTTAAAATAAAAAATTTTGTTATTGAGGTATAAAATGATCAGTGACTTCACAAAACACCCCAAATGAGTTTTCAACAAAGTTTGTTTCCAATCTTCACTGAAAACTAATGACTTTGAAATTTTTGTTTTTTTTTGTATACCAGATAAATTATTACAGCTAGTGCACTCGTGATAATTTTCATTCAATCTACATCCCGTGGAGAATATTCCAGAAATTTTTCAAAATTTTTTGATAAGTACTTTTCGAGATAAGGCGGGTGGACTGCGATTTTTCGCGATTTTTTAAAAATAATACAAAGAAAAGTGCGCGCAAGTATTACATTACATGTATATTTTTTACTCGTGTTTTCACAAGCTTTCATTTGACACCACACTCGATGACCTAGTAAAAAAATTTTTTTTTCACTTTCGATTTCACCTCCCAAAGCTAACCCCTTAAATCAAAATTTAACTTTCAAAACTACACGGCTCTGATGAGGCCATCAATTCCTATATTAGTACCAAATTTCAACTTTTTACGACAGTTTCGGAGAAAATCGGGTGTGACAGACAGACACCGAAGTGATTTTATAAGTGTTCCGTACGGAACACTAAAAATTGATTAGAATGTGAATATTTCTGGAATGAGCGCACAAAATAAGATTTCTTTCATGAACAAAAGAATATATACAACTTTAAAAGAGAAGAGTAAATGAGCAATTAAAATATCCAGCATTAAATATCTTCAAGAGGCTTAATTTCTTCGTAATTTAACCTTAATATAAAACATTTTTAATAAAGTGATTTGTTTTAACGACTTCTATAACACTTTTAAGTCCCAACTTAAAGAACGTATCTCGACCATCTCATTTTAATAATAGAGTAAGAACTATTTTGTTTAATAATTTATAACAATTGATTGTTCTATGTTGAGACCATCGATATTTTTAGTGATTTCTTACAACAGAGAAATTAAATAACCGGTCAAGTGCAAGTTGAACTTGCGCAATTAGTGTTCGGTACGTTGATTGCTTCTAAAATAAAATTTTTTGTTACGGAGGTATAAAATGATCAGTGACTTCACAAAACACACTCCAAATGAGTTGTCAACAAAGTTTGTTTCCGATCTTCACTGAAAATTGATGACCTTGAAATTTTTGTTTTTTTTTTTATATACCAGATAAATTTTTAAAGGTAATGCACTCGCGATAATTTTCGTTCAATCTATACCCCCTAGAGAATATTCCAGAATTTTTCCAAAATTTTTGGATCAGTACTTTTCGAGATAGAGGGGGACAGCGACTTTTCGCGATTTTTTAAAAATAATACAAAGAAAAGTGTGCGCATGTAAGACAGTGTATATATTTTTGAACTCGTGTTTTTACAAGCTTTCGTTTGATACCCCACTCGATGACCTAGTAAAAAAAAATTTTTTTCATTTCCGATTTCATACCCCACAACGAACCCCTTAAGTCAAAATTTAACTTTAAAAACTACACGGCTCTGATGAGGCCGTCAATTTCTATATTAGTACCAAATTTCAACTTTCTACGTCAAAGACTTTCGGAGAAAATCGGGTGTGACAGACGGATAGACAGACAGACAGACACCGAAGTGATCTTGTTCCGTACCGAACATTAAAAAGATGTCGCTTTCAATAGGCGTTTATAAAAGAAATCGGTAATTTAATACTAAATCTGTAAATCTGGCAACTCTGCTTGCAAATTTTTAAGGGCCGATGGAGCTTCGGCCCTTTTCGGAGTGTTAAAATTTCAAATATGGAGTTATGGAACAATGGGTCAAATCTTTAAAAAATTAGACACAATTAATTTTTTCAAATTCATTACAACCTGGAAGTTGGTTAGTGTATTATTTAAAAAAAAAAATATTGAATTGGATTTTTCTTTAATTAATAACTTAGGTACACTTACGAAGATTTTAGAAATAATACGAGGCTGGTTTGAAAAGTCCGTGCAAAAATAAAAACTACTTATGTGTTTGGGGTAAACCTTTTTTATTTTTCGACATAGTCTCCTTTTAGGCTTATACACTTCGTCCAACGATGTTCTAGTTTGTTGATCCCTTCCGAATAATAGGATTTGTCCAAGTCTGCAAAATATCCATTAATGTCTGCAATCACCTCCTCGTTTGAATAAAATCTTTGTCCCGCCAGCCATTTCTTCAAATTGGGGAACAAATAGTAGTCCGAGGGAGCCAAGTCTGGAGAATAGGGGGGATGTGAAACGAGTTGGAATCCTATTTCCATTAATTTTGCGACCACAAACTGCTGAGGTGTGTGCTGGTGCGTTGTCGTGATGGAAAAGGACTTTCTTGTGGGCCAATCGTGGGCGTTTTTCTTGCAGCTCGGTTTTCAAACGGTCCAATAACGATGAATAATATTCACCTGTAATAGTTTTACCCTTTTCCAGATAGTCGATGAGGATTATCCCTTGCGAATCCCAAAAGACAGTCGCCATAACCTTTCCGGCCGAAGGAACGGTCTTCGCCTTTTTTGGTGCATATTCCCCCTTGGTAACCCATTGTTTAGATTGTTGTTTGGTCTCAGGAGTATAGTAATGTATCCATGTTTCATCCACAGTGACGAAACGACGCTTAAAGTCCTCCGGATTCTTCTGGAACAGCTGCAAACCATCACATTCACACGATTCCGTTTTTGGTCAAGCGTGAGCAATCGCGGCACCCATCTTGCAGATAGCTTTCTCATGTCCAAATGTTTATGCAAAATATTATGTACCTGTTCAGTCGAGATGCCCGCAGCACTAGCAATCTCACGCATCTTAACTCTTCTGTCATACATCATCATATCATGGATCTGATCAATGATTTCTGGAGACGTAACCTCCACAGGCCGTCCAGAACGTTCAGCGTCACTTGTGCCCATATGGCCAGTCCGAAAATTTTGAAACCACTTATAAACTGTTCTAATCGAAGGTGCAGAGTCACCATAATGTTTATCAAGCTTCTCTTTAGTCTCCTGAGGCGTTTTGCCTTTCATAAAGTAATGTTTTAATCACCACACGAAATTCTTTTTCGTCCATTTCTTGAAAATCACTCGACTTCCTTGATTCACACGAATGCCAAACACAAAGAAATAGACCAATATGGCTGAAACATGGTGTGCGTTCATTCGAGAGATGCTACTAACTAAACATGACCTCGATACGCGCCGGTGGTGCCATCTCTCGGACTTTGCACTGACTTTTCACACCAGCCTTTTAGTTGAGGGTTTAAACTTTAAGATACAACAATTTATGGCTGCGACTAATTGCAGCGATAGATCGTATAAAAAATTAAAAATATACTGTACACGTACCACGTACAACCGTTCTGGCTACTTCCAATAGATATTCCACAGAAAGTTTGCTCGGGGCGTATTAATATTCACATGGAAAAACTAAAACTTCGAGGACGCAATATCTTCGGATGGATTGAATTTTATTGAAAGTATTTATTTACTTTTATTAATAAATTAAAAGATAATTTTTTCGAACCTGATATAAAAATTTGTTGTCTTTCATAAACAAAAAGTATGAAATTAGAAATTTAAAAAATGAATATGAATTTTTTGAGTCATTGTTATTTTTTGATAAATACATGACACGAAATATTATTAAAAAAAAAGTAAAAAGAGGTTTCTGGAAAGAAACACTTTTACAAGAACTGGAAAGTATCTTATCCGATTAAGTAACAAACCCTGCAGGTGGAAGTGAATTGAAACAAAACATATCTACTATACTCTATTTGAAAGTGATAGCAATAAATTATCTAGAATTATGCAAATTAGTATCAAGCAGTAGTAAGGGCCCCAGAGTTTTATCTACATTTTTCTTAAATAATCTCTTCTTTAGTGTACAATTTCCCCACTTTCTATCAATAAATGTTTTCTTTCATACTTTTTCCAATAAAAATTCATAGTTTTTAAAGCACTTCATAGTTTTACCACAGTAAACATCCTACAGTAGCGAAACTGAGCTCCAATTTGGTGACGAGATTTTGACGGCGCGTGCGTCGACGGGTCCTTTTTCAAAATGGCCGCTCAGTGTTTACATCCGATCTCGGAATGTGTCTTTGCAATTGTATTGTCCATCGTTTCTTAATATGACTGCAGTTTATATGAATATAAAGACAGAAGGAAGAGAGAGTTTGTAGAAAAAGAGAATTAAAAACGTTTGTAAGTGAAGAGAGTCGAAAAGGTTGAGAAATAATTTATATAATCTTGGGGAAAGGAGATTATTGTTGTGCAGTTGAGAATTGCAAAAATAATTCAAACTGTACGCGGGGCGTTAGTTTCTTCTTCTTCCCCAAAGATGTTGAAAGGTAAGTGATTTAATTAAAGAATATCAATTGCGTAAGAAATCGAACGAGGATAATGGGTTTATTTTGGTTATAGGGCAAAGATTTGGCTTGCAGCAACTAAACGCGTCATTAATTGTCCAATTGAAAATTTGCCCAAAAAATATAAAATATGCGCCTCACATTTTTCTCAGAAAATGTTTAAAAATGATTTGAAAAACCATGTTGTTAACCAATTGTTAACTGACACTGATATTGGAGTTCCTGCAAATGAGTTACCTATTGAAACAGGCCGTGGAGCGATGAATGGAATGCAAAATAATTCAGGTGTTGCGCATCAATTATTACAACTTACAAATAGTTGGAAAAACTGGACGCTTTTTTACTGTAATCTTTAAAAAAAAATCAGTCAAGTACAAGTTGAACTTGCGCAAATTAGTGTTCCGTAGGTTGACTGCTTTTAAAATAAAAATTTTGTTACGGAGGTATAAAATAATTAGTGATTTCACTATTTTTACAAATTATTTGCTCGAGTCACACTTTTTTATGCTCTAAAATTTACAAATAAGAAATTCTCTCTCTCAATCAGGGCGCGCTAAGACTATTATTCTAAATCATAACTAAATTTAATTATGCTTTATTTGCATCACATGTAATCAACAGTATTATCCATGAAAGTTTAATTTGCTGCATTAATGATTTTTTTTTGCATTTCCTCTGTTTTTAATTGAAACAATGATTTCATAGAAATCATGGTATGCGATTAAAGTTGTTGGAGCTGTTGATTATGTTAATAAACCTCTATTGCTTGCTTTCACAAGACAACTTTTCACTATCTTAAATGCATTTTTGAAAAAATACATATGCATGAAACAATATTATCATTACTAATGTACATTTTTTTTTAGGTGTATTTGCTTAAGAGACGGCCTTCCAGGGAACCTTGATTGATTTAATAAAACGTTCGTATTGGTAGAGTGATTTAGTTATTAAAGCTTGAAATTTATTTCTAAACTTAGTTCGGTTGGTTATTTAAAAATCCTGACGTGATTGCTCAATTCTGACCTCAGACTCGGTTTCAGTGCCCAAAAATACATATAGATATAACGGTCTGTTCGGTAGTGAAAAACTTTTTTGTGTGCCTGTGTAATTTTTTATGATTAATAAATAATCCTCCAAATTCTGGTTTTTAGAAAAATTTATTTTTGTGTAAACTAGTATTCAGTTATTTAAAACTATTTATATTTGTGTAAATTATAAATAAAACATATTTTTTTCTAAAAGGTATATTCTCAAGAGGCTTCTAGTTTTCAATAACTTCATCTGTATTAAGTGTTTGACACACCTTTTCTAATAATAAACCTAATAAATTTAACACTGTTTTATTGCAAGTCCAATTAATACCCTGAAAGTGACCTTTTTTTTTCTATTTTTCTTTATAAATTACATTGCTCCTTTTTCATGCCAATCTTTCAAAAATTTCTGAGAATATATTGTAAGGAATACAGAACCTAAAACAACATATTTATTATTTTCAAATTTTAGACAGTATATTTTATTTTCTTATAAGCTGGGTTTGAAAGTTTAAATACTAAGTGTCGTGTTGGGGAATGGGATTATTGAAATAAATGATATAAATCGATTATTGAATCAAATATGCTATTAAAATAAGAAAAATTTTAATGTGATTCCAAAGAAATTTTTGTAATATGATTTTGTCAGACGATGTGTGCCAGAGGGTAAAATATTCTCAAAATAAGTTCGTTAAATGGACAGTACACTTAATCAAAGTCCATTTTGATAGTAATTATGGTTACTATTAAAACTTTGAAGATTTAATTACCTGTTACTAATATTCCTCCTATATAGAACTTATTTCTATTGTTGTATACCTATACTATAAATGAAATATAGTTATTTTCCTTTTAAACTGTAACTGACAATACTCAGTATATATGAGTCAATCATTTCTCCTAATGAAGCTATTATGGTTAGCAAAACGAGCGTCGGGTACAAAAATAAAGTGTTTGGTGTAGTGGTGATATATACTGAGTAGTGTCATTGTGCCAAAGATTCCACATTCCCAAGATAGTTGTAACTGACAAGTCAGCTTGGTCATAATAACTATTGTATGTAATTATAATTAGGAAATTACTGTATTGACTCTTTGATCTAAATATTAATTCATTGTAAATAAAAGCAAGCGTTGATTACGTTGTCAAAAAGCAATACGGATAAAAGAACACAAGGTATTGAACCTCGAAGAATCATTCACGTAGAAAATAGAGGTCTATATATATTAACCTTTCTCGAAGTTACACAATATAGTTTTGTAGTTTAAGAAAAAAATAAGTACCAAAAACGTCTTAGTAATGACAATATGTCTTTATTTCACGGTACAAGAAAAATAGCATTAGATATTACGTATGTTAAAATTAAATTAATTTAGTCCTTAAAAAACATCTTTAATCACCAATCTTCTTGAAAAATGATGTAAATAAAATTTTAACCTCAAACAGTGACGTTTAACTTCGATAGACTTTTGAATTTTTGGATAAGGTTATTAAAAACTGAAGTTGAATATGAAGAATTCCATGAAATACCTTCCTATCAAGTTTTTCATCGGTATTCATTTCTTTTCTAACAAAGTGCTCCATTCTTTTTGTTTTTTTTTTTATATTACTCATGCTGCATTAACTTTTATATTACTCATGCTGTATTAAATAACAAATCAAAAATTTTCAAACATTTCTATATCTATGATTTTGAATGATAAAACTGTGCACAACTTTATTTGTATTTCAAATCTCGCGCTGGTCTACTTTTAACATGGCGGATCGCCACGTGACCTTCTGAAAACGAACCTGATTTTCCTATGCGGTTATCCTTGAGTTTCGCTACTGTATAGTGTGTTTACTGTGGTTTTACTCTACTCATTTTCGGTATTTGTGGGTGGCTTGTCACAGCCTGCAGGACCATAACCAAAATATTTATTACTACGCCTTACTGCCTGTTTTGTGATGTCTGTGAGCTGAAGTTCTTTTCTGCCTGGTCTCTTTTTTGGAGAGTCTATACCCCCTCCTTTTCTTCTCTTAAAATTCAGTAAATTGTGGCTTTACCAACTCCGGTCATTAAGGAACATTATGTCACACAATCGTCCACATTTGAATTACAATTCTGATCGTTTTTAACATAGTCAAATACATTTTTAACTATAGGCTTTTCATTTTGGATTAGCTGTCCAAACTTTTGGCGTTTCGCTGGAGAAGACATTTTGTTAACACCTTGACTTGTCACTAACTGGCTTGACACTTGGGGATGCTGCTCTAAATATGTATTTATAGTTGGGGCAACATGAAGGTTTTCTTGAAACGCTGTAAATTGTACTCGGTGGGAAACCTAGTCTTGGGTAAATTAATCCAAAGGGATGAGGTTCTCCATATAAAAGACTGCTTGAAAAGGGTTGTCTTAGGAGTAACAAGCAGAACCTCAAATAGAAGTGAAATCTTAGCGCGACGTGTATTTCTAGCATGCACCGCTCTTGGAGAAATTAAGCGGGCTATATCCGTCGAACACTTTCCATGAAAATACTCGTAGGAGAGACTCAAGTCGCCAACCGTTCTTCCCCGTTCTAACGAATCAAGGCCGCGGCCAGTTCCGGGTCTCTAATCAGGTGAACAGCTCTTCTCTGAATATAATCCAACAATTGCAGTGCAGAATATGGGATGTAATGAAAGTAAAAGCCATGATTTTTGACGAAATTCAACAACGGCAACTTATATGGTACGGACACGTGGAAAGAATGGAAGAACACCGAATACCCAATATGGTTCTAAAGTGGGTACCAAGCGAAAGGAGGAGAAGAGGGATACCAAGAGCGACATGGTTTGGAGATGTTCAGAGGGCAATGTCAGAAAGAAATCTAAGACCCGGAGTTTGGGAACATCGAAGAGGATGTAAATTGGGAACCGGAAGGTGAAGAACGCTATAAAAGACCGGACTGACGATGACTGTTATCTACACTAACATACTAGGCCCAGTTTTTCTAAAGTTATTTCATCACTCACTTCACTGTTCACTTCAACACCAGATAAAAAAATTTTTTCAAATAGCCAATTTTTTTTAAATTCGGGAAGAGATAAAGCCATACGAAGCCAAATCTGTTTGGGAGTAGATCCCCAAACATGGGATCAGTCTTCCATAGTTGGTCGAATTTGAGCTTTGTACATAATTAACAGTTGTTGTGGAGTGTAAAGTTTTCTGGTTCTAAATAATATTCCCAGCTTTTGGGGTATTTTCTTTGCCATGCTTGCAACATGTTCATGCCAAAACATATTTTAAAAATGTTTTATTTTGCATGTATTACAAACATTAAGTTAATACGAATAAGTTTACACTTGTAGCTTGGTTTAAGTTAATTTTTTTTGTTTGTGCTAAGAGGTGACAAATGAACTAAAAATTTAATCAAAATAATATTCCATAAAAACACAAAAAAAAATAACGAAATTGGTCTAATTTTATGATCTAGAATTTATTTTAGCCTTTGGATTATAAAAATTCTAATATAATTTTGTCCTCATTTCACAGTTCTTGTCCATAGTGCAAGTTTTTTTTTATGTCAGCTCATTAATATGCAGGAATTTCAGATTGGTATGCGGATTTGTTTACTTTAAAACCTTTTTTTTTTAATAAGAAAGGAAAGGAAAGATTTTTTAATAACAGTTTATCAGTTTTTAGTGTTCCATAATGGTCCTTTTACACGGTCATATCAGTCCTCAGTTCAGTTTCAGTTTCAGTCGAACTGTCCGTTCTTCCCTTGTGTAAAAAGGAAAAACTGAAAACAGAACTGAAACGGAGACTGACACCTGACGGTATGGGGTTCTTTTCTTCCACCGTTTCTGCAACGCCACAGTTAAGATTACTGCAGTGAGACAGTCTACATACATGAGCTGTTTTACACATGTACACTTTGGGACAGTATGACAACACGTGTTTGAACGCGAAACACACATAACACTTTGAAAGTGTAACTCGGACTGACAACTAAACAGATGGTGTAAAAACAAACCTCCTTCCGAACTGAAATGAAACGAAAATTGAAACCGAGACGGAACTGAGAACTGATATGACCGTGTAAAAGGACCATAAAGAACACTTATAAGATCACTTTTGCGTGTCTGTCCGTCCGTCTATCTCTCTGTCTGTCTCCGTTTGTCACACCCGATTTTCTCCGAAACTATTTGACATAGGAAGTATGAAATTTGGCACTAATATACGAATTGATGGCTTCATAAGAGCCGTGTATTTTTGAAAGTTAAATATTGATTTAAGGGTTTGGGGGAGGTGAAGGAAGGTCATCGAGCGGATTGTCAAACGAGAGCTTGTAAAAACACGAGTACAAATAAATGTATATATATATATATATATATATATATATATATATATATATATATATATATATATATATGTATATGTATATATATATATATATATATATATATATATATATATATATATATATATACATATATATACATACAGTGAGTTCAAAAACTCTCCATACATCACCTGCTTTCTACACTATTTTTCTGTTATGTTTACCTAATTAATTGGAACTATGAGAAAACATGTTTAAATTAATGTTTATTTATTTATTTATTTACGGGCAGACCCATTTTGTACATACGAGGCTAGTTTGAAAAGTCCGTGCAAAGTCCGAGAGATGGCACCACCGGCGCGTATCGAGGTCATGTTTAGTTAGTAGCATCTCTTGAATGAACGCACACCAAGTTTCAGCCATATTGGTCTATTTCTTTGTGTTTGGCATTCGTGTGAATCAAGGAAGTCGAGTGATTTTCAAGAAATGGACGAAAAAGAATTTCGTGTGGTGATTAAACATTACTTTATGAAAGGCAAAACGCCTCAGGAGACTAAAGAGAAGCTTGATAAACATTATGGTGACTCTGCACCTTCGATTAGAACAGTTTATAAGTGGTTTCAAAATTTTCGGACTGGCCATATGGGCACAAGTGACGCTGAACGTTCTGGACGGCCTGTGGAGGTTACGACTCCAGAAATCATTGATCAAATCCATGATATGGTGATGGATGACAGAAGAGTTAAGGTGCGTGAGATTGCTAGTGCTGTGGGCATCTCGACTGAACGGGTACATAATATTTTGCATAAACATTTGGACCTGAGAAAGCTATCCGCAAGATGGGTGCCGAGATTGCTCACGCTTGACCAAAAACGGAATCGTGTTGCAAGGATGGTTTGCAGCTGTTCCAGAAGAATCCGGAGGACTTTAAGCGTCGTTTCGTCACTGTGGATGAAACATGGATACATTACTATACTCCTGAGACCAAACAACAATCTAAACAATGGGTTACCAATGGGGAATCTGCACCAAAAAAGGCGAAGACCGTTCCTTCGGCCGGAAAGGTTATGGCG
This sequence comes from Pachyrhynchus sulphureomaculatus, assembly GCA_019049505.1. Lineage (NCBI taxonomy): Eukaryota > Metazoa > Arthropoda > Insecta > Coleoptera > Curculionidae > Pachyrhynchus > Pachyrhynchus sulphureomaculatus. The sequence continues at coordinate 215,861,503 of CM032454.1, read as the reverse complement.
ACTGTCTTTTGGGATTCGCAAGGGATAATCCTCATCGACTATCTGGAAAAGGGTAAAACTATTACAGGTGAATATTATTCATCGTTATTGGACCGTTTGAAAACCGAGCTGCAAGAAAAACGCCCGCGATTGGCCCACAAGAAAGACCTTTTCCATCACGACAACGCACCGGCACACACCTCAGCAGTTGTGGTCGCAAAATTAATGGAAATAGGATTCCAACTCGTTTCACATCCCCCCTATTCTCCAGACTTGGCTCCCTCGGACTACTATTTGTTCCCCAATTTGAAGAAATGGCTGGCGGGACAAAGATTTTATTCAAACGAGGAGGTGATTGCAGACACTAATGGATATTTTGCAGCCTTGGACAAATCCTATTATTCGGAAGGGATCAACAAACTAGAACATCGTTGGACGAAGTGTATAAGCCTAAAAGGAGACTATGTCGAAAAATAAAAAAGGTTTACCCCAAACACATAAGTAGTTTTTATTTTTGCACGGACTTTTCAAACCAGCCTCGTAGTATTTACAGAAAAATTTCAATAATATAGTAAAGTTATAACAATACAATAACAATACCAGTAATTATCATTTCAAAAACTCAGTGGACTGTCAACAGTTTTTCTTTTAAACCTTTTAAAGAGAGATTAAAAAAATCAAGACCCGCTTCACTGGCACCATTAGTGATTCTAGTGATCGGCGAGAATAGGCCATAGTTACATCTGTGGTACCTCGAGGCAAAGAGTACGTGGTCCCTTGTTGATCTTGGTGGAACATGAAAATTTATCAGACTCAAGAGATCAGAGCAGTCTATATGACCATTTACAAGTCGAAATAAGAAACATATATCAGCAACTTTCCTATGTCTTGAAAGTGATTGCAGCTGAAGTCTTCGTAGCTGGTCCCCATAGGCAGTGATGTTCCACTTAAATTTGCAAGAGACATATCTAGCATACTTTCTCTGTACCTTTTCAACACCCTCAATATGCACAGCATACGATGGCGACCACACACATGACAGATACTCCAAAGAAGATCTCACCAAGGCCTTGTACAAAATATTCACGCTATCTACGGTCTGGAAATCCCTAGTATTCCTACAGACGAAGCCAAGGAGTTTAATACATTTGTTAGTAATAAAGTCATAATGAATATGAAAATCAAGCTTAGTGTCCAAATAAATACCCAAGTCACACAATGAGGAGACTCTTTCGAGAAGACAATTATTAATATTGTAGTCATACAAAAGCGGAACTTTCACTCGAAAGAACGACATAATCTTACATTTTTTAATATTTAGTTTCATTTTGTTTCTCCTGCACCACTCACTCACCATGTCCAAGTCTCCCTGCAGTCTCATAGCATCGTCAACAGAATGAATTGCCATAGACAATTTCAAGTCATCTGCAAAAAACAAGGGCCTTGAAAATAGAATCATCTTTCGTAGGTCGTTAATAAATATATTAAACCTCAACGGGCCCAGGTGGCTACCCTGCGGCACACCCGATGCAACAGATACCTCACTCGACACAAAGCCCTTTACTTTAACAAACTGTTTCCTGTATGTAAGGTAGCAGGTCAACCAATTCAGTAGTGATCCACAAAACCCATAACCTCTTAACTTCCCTATCAGGATATCGTGGTTGACTGTGTCGAAGGCCTTGCTGAAATCCGTATAAACCACGTCAACCTGACCACCCGCCTCCATTATATCAATAGTACTTTGAACCAACAAGATCAAGTTTGTAGCCGTCGATCTGCCACCAACGAAACCGTGCTGTTCAGGAACCAAAAAAGGTTTTATGAATGGTTTTAATTTGTCGCAAACAATTTTTTCGAATACTTTTGGAATAGAACTTAGAATGGAAATAGGTCGATAATTTTTAGCGTCTGATTTGTCGCCGGACTTAAATAGTGGAGTAATGAAACAATATTTCCATTGGTCAGGAAAAACACCGCTCTCTAGGGACATTTTAAAGCATATGGAGCGGTTTGGCCAAAGCATAGACACAGTCAACTAAAAATCTGGGAGATATACCATCAGGACCCGGTCCCTTATTTATGTCAAGTTTGGACATACAGTCAAACATAACCAACGAGGATTAGTATTAAAAACAATTACGGAATATTTTACTTAGAAGTTACATCTATAATATATACAAAATACAACTTCTCTCTGTCTGTCTGACTGTCTGTCTGTCTGTATGTCTGTCTGTCCGTTAGTGCGCTTATCACTGGAGAACCACTTATCCGATTTACGTACTTTTTTTTTTAAAACATACATATGTTCCCTGGCCAAGTTATAGGCTATATTTTATTACGATAGGTAGCATAAGGAATAAGCAGTGACGATAATAGCGAATGAAGTCGGAAAAAAGTTTGCCGCTAGCGCGTTCCTTTGCAATACACAGCCTAAACCATTAAATATGGAACAATATTATGTAGCAGAGAATATCTATAATCTATAATCTATAATATATATATATATATAATGCAATGTCTCTCTGTCTGTCTGTCTGTCCAGTAGTGCGTTTATCACGCGAGAATCACTTATCCGATTTACGTGTCTTTTTTTAAATTCATACATATATTCTTTGGCCAGGTTATATAATAATAATAATCTATATTTATAATATATATATAAAATGCAATGTCTCTCTGTCTGTCTGTCCGTCCGTTAGTGCGCTTATCCCTCGAGAACCACTTATCCGATTTACGTGATTTTTTAAATTCATACATATGTTCTCTGCCCAGGTTGTAGATATATATTTTATTACATCTATAATATATATAAAATGCAACGTATCTCTGTCTGTCCGTTAGTGCGGTTATCACTGGAGAACCACTGATCCGATTTACGTATTTTTTTTTTAAAAAAAACATACATATGTTCTCTGGCCAGGTTATAGGCTATATTTTATTACAATAGGTAGCAAAAGGAATGAGCAGTGACGATAATAGTGAATGAAGTCGGAAAAAAGTTTGTCGCTAGCGCGTTCTCTTGCAATACACAGCCTAAACCATCAAATATGGGACTATATTATGTAGCAGAGAATATCTATAATCTCTAATATATATAAAATGCAATGTCTCTCTGTCTGTCTGTCTGTCTGTGCATTAGTGCGTTTTATCGCGCGAAAACCACTTATCCAATTTACGTGTCTTTTTTAAATTCATACATATATTCTTTGGCCAGGTTATATAATAATATAAATCTATTTCTATAATATATATAAAATGCAACGTCTCTCTGTCTGCCTGTCTGTCTATCCGTTAGTGCGCTTATCACTGGAGAACCACTTATCCGATTTACGTGTTGTTATAAATTTATACATATGTTCTATATGATTCGATTAAGCCCAGATAATGGGAGATAAGGTGAGATAATGGGAGATAAGTATAAATAATTGAAGATAAGGAGAAATAATGGGAGATAAGGAGAAATATTGCGAGATAAGCCTAGATAATGAGAGATAAGGTGAGATAATGGAAGATAAGGAGAAATAATGGGAGATGAGCAGAGATAAGCCTAGATAATGGAAATTATGTAGAGATAATGAGAGATAAGGAGAAATAATGGGAGATAAGGGGAAATAATGGCAGATATTTTATTACGTTAGGTAACATAAGGAATAAGCAGTGACGATAGTAGTGAATCAAGTCCACACGCGAGCGGAGTCGCGGGCACTGATAGTCATTGTTATAAAACTACAAAAAGTCTCCTGCGTTTTCTGTGGGTTAACGAGTAATTTTGGAAAATTAAAAAGAGGTCCGAATTGACAAAAAAAAATTACTGGACGTGTCTTTCTTTGACTCCAGGAGCTATTCATTTCAATATATTAAACTAGCGCCCTGTATACTTTATTTATGTAGTTCGAATGTATGCAATGTTGATCGACGTGTCTACCGAACCGTGAATGGACATTTTAATGACACAACATTAACATAATCGATATTATCGGTTTGTGTATGGTACGTTTTCAGTTTTTCACGGTGAAATAACACACTGAAATAAGTAAATTATAGCTCATAACCACGATATAGTTTTCGCACTCGACTATGAATCATGTAGATCTTTTAACTATTTTTATATGTAGCCTCAACATAGCAGACGACGATTTAACAGGACCGGCGAGGCTATATGTTAAACTGGCAGTGGTTCTTGCCTTCCACGGTAATTTCTTATTTTCATAATAAAGCCCAAAAAGAAATATATATTTCAAAAAAAAAATTTGTCTAATTAATATAACACCCCACTGCAAAGGTCCGACGTTTTTAGCAATAGTAGTACTTCGGAATTATATTTTTATTTCGTTTTTTTTATGGGTCTTGCTGCAGGGAAGTCCCTACAGGAGCGACACGTGTGCAGAAAAAAGCGATTCACGTTGTTTTTGAATCGCTATAAATTGTACTCGGTGGGAAACACAGTCCTGGGCAAATTATTCCAAAGGGATGATGTTCTCCATATAAAAGACGTACGAGGAGTAACAAGCTGAACCTTATACGAATGTGAAGTATTAGCGTGACGTGTATTTCTAACAAGCACCGCTCTGGGAGGAATTAAGTGGGCTACATCCTTCAAACACTTTCCATGAAAATACTTGTAGAATAGGCTCAAGCCGCCAACCGTTCTTCCATGTTCCAGCGAATCAAGGCCGCTGGTCAGTTCCCAATTAGACGAACAGTTCTTCTCTAAATAGAATCCAACAAATGCAATGTATGTTTGGGAGCGGAGCCCCAAACATGGGAGCAGTATTCCATAGTTGGTCGAATTTGAGCTTTGTAAAGAATTAACAGTTGTTGTGGAGTGTAAAGCTTTCTGGTTCGAAATAATATTTCCAATGTTTGAGAAGCTCTCCTTGTTATGCTTGCGACATGTTCATGCAGGACATATTTGCTCCTAAATTTACGCCCAACAAATTTAGTGGCGATGTTAGAGGAATAGAATGCCCCGCCATAACTATGTTGGGTTCAGCAACCCTTTTTGTTAGCGTTAAATTCCACTTGGTCATTGTCACCCCAAGATAGAATTTCTTCCAGATCTTTGTTAAGTTGAACGACTTCCCGCTGTCTGTGGATATTCGTCTGAGTAGCCAATGTCTGAGCGTGTAAAGTGAATGAAGAGATAAGCGTACTGCCATCTGCTAAGCTGTAGATTGGGTTTCCGTTCTTTTCCAGCAGATCGTTAATGTAAATGATAAAACGAGTAGGAGATAGTATGGAGCCTTGGGGCACACCGGCGTTGATAGTGGAGGTGTTAAAAAGAAATTTGTCGACTCCCACTCGTAAAGAACACTCTCTGAGAAAACATGAGAGCCACAAGCAGAACTTTTCAGGCATACCATAAAAGCATAGCTTAGTCAACAGTCCATCGTGCCAAACACGGTCGAATGCCTTGAATATGTCAAGGCAACCGATTGAGATTCTTTAAAGTGTTCGATTGCGTTGTTCCAAACATGTGTTACATAAGTCAGAAGATCTATGTTTACGAAAGCCATATTGGTGATCGGTAATAATGTTGAATCCTTTAAGATATTGATTGATAACCTTTTCAATGATTTTCGATATTATTGAAAGCAGTGCGACTGGTCGGTAGTTATTTGGCAAGGTCTTCTTGCCTTTTTTAGGTATCGGCTGAACTGTGGCACATTTCCAGCAGGAAGGAAATATTCCCTTTCTGTAGGATAGGTTGAAAAGTCGTTAAACTTTTTAAGTTGCTAGAGACGGATTTTATCCGTAAAAAACTAACCTTCAAAATTTTTGCAGTACTACACGTTACATACAATTTAATTTCCTTGTTGTTAGTTTATCTGTCTGTTGTCCTCCATTAGCCCGTTGTCAAGATAATCCCCGAACAGAATAAATTATCGATTGCAAATTAAGTGACCGCAACCGTTTTTGCAACCTTCGTAACTATGAGACAAAAAAAGCAAACTAACCTAAAAGGCTTTAAATTAAAGCTAATTAAAAATCTAGAAGGGCATATTTTTCATTTTTTTACTTAGGGTAACTACCCCCTATTTTGCAGGTTAAAAGGGTGAAAATAAATAAGTTTTTAATAGAAAATAAAAAAAAATTATAATACGTAATTCATGAAAATAGGTCACTTTAATTATTTACATATGTTCTACCCAATACCGTATAGTCAAAACAAAACCCATCCTCTAAAAGGGGGGGGTCGCAATTAATAGGATATTTTGCCATACTCACAAACTCGACTCCCAAAACTGGGCAAAAATATAAAGAAATAATCAAAATACTGAGAATATAGCGCTGGACGATAACCACCCCCTAAAAGATGGTTGAAATTCATGTTGGTGCTATTTTAACCTAAAAAATAACTTTTAATTTTGGGGAAAAATCTTGTTTATTTTCACACTTTTAACTTTCCCGTGAAATTCTTGATAATTACACTCCCATTTGTAATAACATTAATAATAATAACAATAATAATAATAAAATTGACATAGCTGTCCCCAACGATACAAATATCCAAACGAAATACACAGAAAAAATTTTCAAATACACAGACCTTACAACGGAAATAAAAAGGCTATGGAAGGAAGAAAAAGTCATCATTGTCCCCCTCATTATATCAGCCACAGGCCTTACACCAATAACATTCACACTACACTTAGTACAATTAGGACTCAACACAAACATACACAAAAACATTCAGAAGTCAGTGATTTTGAAAACATGTAACATTGTCAGGTCATTCCTTAATACACAATGGTAATGCGTTTGTGCTGACTTGGTTTGCGCCCGTCAGCCAAACATGGAACCACATTGACCAAATGCGAGAAAGAAAAACGAGAACAGTCATAATAAAATTGCTTAGTATGTTCCCAATTAATGAAAAACCCTTTCCACTTGCCACCTCCTTTTCCTGTACTTCTAATTCTCCCCCTAGATGAAGAACAATCATTTCCTCCCTATGTCACTTAATTTCCATACCGGCGAAAATTTGCGTTCCCATTGGATACCTTTTCCCTTCATACCATTTCATTATATGACGTAGTACCTAATTTGTACTAAACCGGTTCTTTCCTGGTTGTTTAACCTCTTCCTTTTATTCATTTTGAGTGATCCCTTACATCTGTCAGGTGGTCGTCCTTTGTCAGCGCCCTGTCAAAATTGTCACTTTTCTTTTAGATGGCAGGTGGTTAATTAATTTTGATTTTTCAGCATCCAACGTTTTTAATGGCATCCTTGCTGTAAATGCCATGTTTTTTATATTAATATGTTAGTGAATAGTGGCTGTTTTATTTCAGTGTTGGTCATTGTTATGGCAATTGTTATTTATGGTCATTCTTGTTAGATTAAATTGCGTGCTACATGTGAGTCACTTGCATTTTGTTTTTGACATTTCTTCATAATAATAATAATTTATGATTTTTAGAACAATAATGCTTTTAAATTGCAATAGTTTTTTATCAATTTTTATCAATAATTATAAGATTGAAATTAAAAATTACAAATTGGAAATTAATAATTAAAAATTGGACTCAACAATACCAATTCTTCATGCCTGATTTTCTTTATTGGTTGCTTCGTTATCTTTTTTTCAGTTTGTGCCCTGATGAAGGTCCCAACCTAGGACCGAAATATTGGCTAAATGAATATAGTATGAACATCTGTTGATGCCCTTTTTGCCGAGTTCCCCAACTAGTTTCATAACATAATAACATAACGAACAGACAGACAGACAGAGAGAGACATTGCATTTTATATATATTATTATTCTTTGCTACACGTTATTGTCCCATATTTAATGGTTTAGGCAGTATATTGCAAGAGAACGCATTAGCGGCAAACTTTTTTTCTGACTTGATTCACTATTATCGTCACTGCTTATCTCTTATGTTACCTAACGTAATAAAATATATCCTATAACTTGTCCAGAGAACATATGTATGTTTAAAAAAAAGCACGTAAATCGAATGAGTGGTTCTCCAGTGATAAGTGCACTAACGGACAGACAGACAGAGAGATGTTGCATTTTATATGTATTATAGATAATGCAAGTGGGTGGAACGGGTACATGTAAGAATATTATATTTATTCTTTATAGTGTTACAGAAACAGACTTGTTAATTTTCAAATTAAAAGACATTCTATCTAGTTAATTTAATACTCCAACAAAAATGTTTTGTAATGGTTTTGTAGACCGAAATTTATGGGAAGAAACGAAATTGTTGGTTTAACGTATACTTTGCCCGTACCTTGTTATTTCCCGGCTATTGGGCTGTATTTTGTTTCTGCTCCATTATAAATATTGAGGGTCAAAAAGGTAGTAAATTATCGGTTATTTTCTGCTAAAATATTAAAGCCCAACAAAGAGACATCAGAAATTTGTTACTACCCTGCCACGATAATAGACATTATAAAAATGGGATGAAATTATAGGACAATGAAATTCGGAAGTTTTTTTTAAAGGTAAATCGATGTTTGTAGGTAGACCGGTAAATACCGAACAAAGGTAAACAATAGTGATTATTAAAACTTTAAATTGTTTATTTTATAACACAAGAATTAGCCAGTTTAAAAAAGGAACTTTATGGATCAGAACCGGCCTTAGGAAATTTTACATCAAGACTACCTGCGCCCTTAATAGAACAGGTAAATTCCACACTAACCTTATAAGGGTGTTTAAATCTTATAGGTAATTCCACACCAAGCAAATATAATTATGCTTTATTTATCTAAATAAAATTGGACGGATTTCTTTTAAATCAGTTTTTATTGAAAATTTTAGATATTTGCAAAAATATATGTTTTTATTTCATATTAAAATAATATTGATAAAACATGAAGTTTTTGCTAAATACATAAAATACAATTGGACAAATTTCCTTACATATACTAGATAATGCTACAAACCTATACATATCTATTTATATATATTTACAAAACAGGTTGAGAAAAATAGGAGACACATTTTAAAAAATGGAAACGATTAATATTTCCTGATTGTCTTTGTTCATAAAGATTTTTTAAATGCTTTAATTTTTGATTATTATGATTATTACTTATTTTAGACTCGCCGACACTTTGTATTTTTATATATACGTTAATCTGAAATTCTTTCAGCCTATCGATAAAAGTATACAGAGACGGATGTGTAGAAAAAAATAATTATTCAGATGGGAATGGAAGGACTCACAACAGTTAGTCGTTCGAGTTAAAGATGGACTCGATTCTGCCCATATTTCAACTGGAAAATTGGTTCCTTCCTCTATACGTTTCTAGGTAATCACAAAATTTATTTAAACGTTCATCCTCAGGTTTTATAGAATATAAATCGTATGCAAAACTGTCACCTAATTCTTTGGGTGCTAAATAGGACAAGCCGAAACAATACTTTAACCAACGACCAATTTCAGAATTTTTGTCGCAATATTCTTTAGCTAGACCTAGATTCTGTATCTTGCGAAACCAAGATTGGTGTAAATGAAATCTACATCCTAACACTTTAACATTTGGCCAAACTTCAGATACTGCCTTATGAATAGATTTTTCGAAGTCAATAGTAATTTTTTCTGGATTGAAATACAGTGTATCTGTTGAATAAATCTTACATTTTAATAATGTGAAGAGGTTTTTGTATGTTTCAGCTCTCTTATCACGCAATAAGCAAAATAATAATGGAATGTAATGACCGTTTGCAAAATCACGCACTGTAAATAACTGTATAAAATATTTAGTGCAGTATGAAAAGGTGCCGTCCATATATATATATATATATATATATATATATATATATATATATATATATATATATATATATATATATGTATTGGATATTTTACCCAGATATTGACATTTGTAGTGCAAGAAAAAACAATAATGCCACTTTCGAGTTCATTGATATATAGAAAATTTTCACCCTTGCTAGTTTTGATTTCAAATGTCTCTAAAACACTATGCACCTCCTCAGCACTTCTTGGATTACGTCCTGGCAAAAATTTTCGTCTATGGTTATAAATGTTTTTTCTAATATATTCGACATCTCTTTCTGTTACTGTTTCAGGGAGCGTGTTTTGTAGTTCTTGTCGGATAATTTTAGATGGCCTTTCACTCATATGCTCTCCGGCTTTTCTTTTGCAGGAATTACTAATTATTTGCCGATTCAGCTTCTTGGTGTCGGCTTCGGGTGTATGGAGTCCTTCACTTCTGGTAACTAAGTTCTCGGGCCCAACGGTGAAGACTTTTGATTTGCAATCTTTTTTTGAACATCTCCAAATTGTTTCTCCACATTTTAGCACCTTTTGTCGTAAATAAGTGTAGTAATTCACACATAACCTTTCCTCGATTACTTTTTATTAACTTTGCTTCCATATTAGCAACACTTTAAAAAATATACACACAACCAAGTAATAATCACAAATTAATAATATGTACTAAACTGATATGTAGAAGGGTTTAATAATGATTTAATTCAATAGGCCGGTGCGTACCACCACCCATTTATCAACTCTCATCCTTTACCTGAAAGTACTCGGTGTGGAATTTACTTCTGCAATTACAATCCCTTAAATATGTCTAGGTCATAAACAGATTAGTGGTGTGGAAATTACCTGCGCCCATCAGAAACCATTCTGTTAGTGAAAGGAGATAAACGATTTTAGTAATTTTCACATAACTGAATATGATAAATACGTATAGAAAATTGTATTAACAATAATTGTTTGCAACTTTATCCTAAGAATAAGAGAACATAATAATAATTAATAATCATAGGAACATTAATAACCTTCTGCCATCGGGAGTGTAATAACTCATACGAAAATAAATTTAAAGTGACAGAGATTAATAACCCCATAATTTATTTCGTTATATTAATGATGGTTGATCTTTTAGCCATCGTTAATGAATTAAGGGTTTTGTAATATGTTTTGATATATATTTGCATTTTTTAAGTACAGTGCCACCGCGATAATCCGGATCTCCATTAAACCGGATTCTTTAATAATCTGGACAAACATTTCTATTGCATTGTGTACTTTATAATCCGGATTTGATAGTACTAGGTAATCCGGACCTGCGTTTTCAGACATCTACTTAATTTAAACTACATGGGAAAACTGAAATAGATAGTGAGGGGATTCCCCTAACTTCCAGTCTAATACATCTGGGATTCACACAAACTGTAGGTGCCTTTGATTTGCCTACAACGCATCGCGTATCGCGTCTAAAGGTTAAGGACTTTGTAGTTGTTTGTTTATTGTCACAAGTACAACATACCTACGTTCTATTTTACTTTATGTGGTTCATATAAGTATGTAAACGTTTTTTTTTTACGTATATGTACCTACATATTAAAATGCCTTCTAAAAGAAAACATATTACACTAACAATAAAACAAAAGTCCGATATATTAGAAAGACTAGTTTTTGGTGAAAGCGGAAAAGTGTTGGCAAATGAATACGGAGTAGGAACATCCACAATTTCGGATATAAAAAAGAAGCAAGAGAAAATCAAAAAGTATGTATATATGATTTATTTTAAAGATAATTTTTTCCAAATGTGATTCCGTTCCTGGCGTCAGAAAAATCTTACGAAAAGCCGAATATCCAGAAATGGAAACTCGTTTGTATATATAATTTTGTACGCAACGATCAAGGCACGTCCCAATTTCCTACGAAATTTTATCAGGCAAAGCAAAACAGTCTTACACTGAAACCTACGGGAATGATAATTTTAGACCTAGCAGTAGCTGAATTTCTAACTTTAGAAAAAGACATGGTCTGCGTGCTTTTAAAAATTTGTGGCGAAAAACTATCCAATGATGAAAGTGCCGTCGATCCTTTCCTAACTTTATTCGCAGATAAGATAAAAGAATTAAACCTTGGACCTACTCAAATATACAATGCAGATGAATTAGCTCTGTATTTTGAAAATGTGGCCTGAAAAAAACACTGGTTCGTTCTCAGGAAAAGACCGCACCAGGTCGAAAAATAAACAAAGGACGCATTACCTTTCTAGCATGTTGCAATGCTGATTGATCATAAAAATTAAAGTTGTTAGTGATAGAAAAGGCAAAAAACCCGAGGGCTTTTAAAAATGTGAACATACCTGTTGAGTAAAAATCATCTGCCAATGCATGGATAACTACAGCAATTTTCTTAGACTGGTTTCATCATTCTTTTATTCGTCAAGTCATATATTTTTGAAATAGTAATTCCATAAGAACAAGGTGGAATAGTTATTCAAAATTAGTCATCATGCCTATTGGAAAAAAGGGAGGAAATGTTTGTTTACTTGACCCAGGGAATTACCCATTTTAATATACTTATTAAACGACAATCGACTAAGAAGCTCAGTTATACTACAGTAAAAATGTTTCGGTAAAAACGCCTTTGAAATAAATTCGCCCCTTATCAGTAGAACCTAGCTACGTCACCGGAAGTCGTTCTGAAACTTGCATACTCTCCCTGCAAAACTCAAGTATTCAACTGTCTAAAATGCTTTATGTCAATTTTAGGTGAACAGCGTTACAAATGAACATATCCTTTTATTTAATTTCATCTATCCTGTCCTGAGACAGTTAATATTAAGAAAATAACTAAAATTCCCGCTTCAACCACCTAATTACACCATCTAAATCAAATTCTATAAAGCCGTTTAAGGACATGTATTTAAGTGAGCAGTCCACTTATGGCAATTTTTAATCTGCGGCCATAAATTCCGCTCTTTATATCGCGAATGGGACCGCTCCGTCAGCTCCGTAAACTGCATGCAACTTGGCATACCGACACGAAAGATCTAAGTTTTTGCACTGGAGGTCAATTATTATGCCAATCTACAATATGACTACATTATGTATATATATGTATATATATATATATATATATATATATATATATATATATATATATATATATATATATATATATGTATATATATATATATATATATATATATATATATATATATATATATATATATATATATATATATATATATATAAGAAAGAGGAAGGACAGTAACAGGGCACTGGCAACAAACAATCCTAAGTTTAACTGCTGGGAAAAGTTTCTTGGAAATGTGTTACATAAAAACCTGTAAAAATAATCTCAATCACAAAAAAGACAGAAGGATTGAGCTCCATGTATACTTATTTGCTAACACAAAACTATACCAAACCAGTAAAAAAGAACGATCTTTATGAAAATATTAGTTTCTAGTAAAGTTGACGTTTCTTATCTCTTTCTGTCATTTTTGCTATTTATTACCAGTTACTTTTCTATGTTTTCTTGTTAAAATTACATAATTAAAAAATTAAATATGACTAATAATAAATAACGTCCAGTATTAATTTTCTCTTTCAAATTTTTAAATTTTTAAATTAGCCTATGAATCTCTTGATTATAAAATTAAAGAATTAATATAATTAATAATAAATAACTCGTCGAAGAGTAACATTCATCAAATTTAAGTCCCCCCTTTTTTATAAAATTAAAACTAAAAAAATAGATATCATTAATAATAAATAATTTATCTAAAATTAGCATCTACCTAAAAAATTTACCACATCCCTAACTTTAATGCTTTTTATGGTTTTTTTGTCGACCTGATGACGACATAGACTACCAACAATATCCGGTTCGGACTCAAATATCACTAAATAGTTACTAAACTCGACGTCAAAAATTTTAAAATGGAGTACCATTTCAACATCATGGTTTCTTGCAGTTATGTTTCTGTCTTCAAAAAGTGTTTTTAACTAATGTTTATTGACAAAGTTTTATTTTCAATATTTGTGTAACTCTCTAAGTGTCTTTTAATTATGTTTTGTGTAATCATTCATACTACCTGGCCAACAAAAATGCAAATTTCATTGTCTTCACCAGACTAACTGCTAAATTTTTGTAAGTAATTTCACATACAGTCGTACAATTCATTTAATCACATTTTAAAAAACGAACGTTTTAGTTTATTTTCTGTACCTGGTTTGCATTTTTAGAATCCAGAAGAAGCTACCATTAGGCAGCGAAAGCTCGATAATAAAAATAAAAAGCAGATACTAGAGCCTTTAGATCTTTGATTGCTCATCTCTTCTCCTTATAAGGGCGTTTCCCAGCAGTTAAACTTAGGATTATATATATATATATATATATATATATATATATATATATATATATATATATATATATATATATATATATATATTTATATTAATTGCTGTCCGTGGCTCGGTGACGTAGTACTTTGAGACTGTGCAGAAGGTCGAGGGTTCAATCTCGCAGGTCGGTATACTTACGAGTATTTATTAATTTATTTAAGTATATTTGGCCTGGCCACGTACATAGGTAGTAGTTGTTTGCAGAAATGCAAATAACGTCCGTGGGAGCACTACCGCGTTTTTTAAACGGTACCGTGAAATACAAAAATGTATGTTTCAGTACAACGTTGATGGGTATTACGACATCCTCGCCAATATCCTTGGAATATGGAAAAAGGGTAAATTCCCTACTGAAGCGGGAAGGTGAGCGATAAAAAAAAACACGGTTTTGTATAAGGTTGCCTCAGACTAAGAATACTGGGCAATCTTTATAAAGATAAAACAAAATGGTCGGTAGGTGATACTTGAAACTCTCTATCGCTCACCACATGGTACCCTTAGTAAATTTACCGACTTTCTTGAAGATACTCTTAAGCAAGATTTTGTTAACGCTAATGAAACAAATATAATGGGAGATATTAATGTTGAGTATAGATCATCTGCAGCCAACAGGTTCAAGCTTTTAATGATTGATTGTGGATTCAAACAAATTGTAGAACAACCAACGCGAGTTACAAATACATCATCTACACTAATTGACTGGACAATCTATAATATATATAAAATGCAACGTCTCTCTGTCTGTCTGTCTGTCTGTCCGTTAGTGCGCTTATCACTGGAGAACCACTTATCCGATTTACGTACTTTTTTTTTAACAACATAGATATGTTCTCTAGCCAGGTTATAGGCTATATTTTATTACGATAGGTCGCATAACGAATGAGCAGTGGCGATAATAGTAAATGAAGTCGGAAAAAAGTTTGCCGGTAGCACGTTATCTTGCAATACACAGCCTAAACCATTAAATATGGAACAATATTATGTAGCAGAGAATATCTATAATCTATAATATATATAAAATGCAATGTCTCTCTGTCTGTCTGTCTGTCCATTAGTGCGTTTATCATGCGAGAACCACTTATCCAATTTACGTGTCTTTTTTTAAATTCATACATATATTCTTTGGCCAGGTTATATAATAATAATAATCTATATCTATAATATATATAAAATGCAGCGTCTCTCTGTCTGTCTGTCTTTCCGTTAGTGCGCTTATCACTGGAGAACCACTTATCCGATTTACGTGCTTTTTTAAAACATACATATGTTCTCTGGCCAGGTTATCTATCTATAATATATATAAAATGCAACGTCTCTCTGTCTGTCTGTTAGTGCGTTACGTACTTTTTTTACATATGTTCTCTGGCCAGGTTATAGGATATATTTTATTGCGTTAGGTAACATAAAGAATAAGCAGTGACGATAATAGTGAATCAAGTCGGAAAAAAGGCTACCGTTAGCGCGTTCTCTTGCAATATACTGCCTAAACCATTAAATATGGAACAATATCATGTTGCAAAGGATATAATATATATAAAATGCAACGTCTCTCTGTCTGTCTGTTTGTCTGTTAGTGCGCTTATTACTTGAGATCCGCTTATCCGATTTACGTGTTTTTATAAATTTATACATATGATATATTCATTATAATTCGATATAAGCTTAGATAATGGGAGATAAGGTGAGATAATGGGAGATAGGTATAAATAATGGGAGATAAGGAGAAATAATGAGAGATAAGCAGAAATAAGTCTAAGTAATGGGAGTTATGGTGAGATAATGGGAGATAAGGAGAAATAATGGGAGATAAGGAAAAATATTGCGAGATAAGTCGAGATAAGCCTAGATAATGGGAGATAAGGTGAGATAATGGAAGATAGGTATAAATAATGGGAGATAAGGAGAAATAATGGAAGATAAGCAGAGATAAGTCTAGGTAATGGGAGTTATGGTGAGATAATGGGAAATAAGGAGAAATAATGGGAGATAAGGAGAAATATTGCGAGATAAGTCGAGATAAGCCTAGATAATGGGAGATAAGGAGTAATAATGGAAGATAAAGAAAAATATTGGGAGATAAGTCGAGATAAGACTAGATAATGGGAGATAAGGTGAGATAATGGGAGATAAGTATAAACAATGGGAGATAAGGAGAAATAATGGGAGATAAGCAGAGATAAGTCTAGATAATGGGAGTTATGGTGAGATAATGGAAGATAAGGAGAAATAATGGGAGATAAGGAGAAATATTACGAGATAAGTCGAGGTAAGCCTAGATAATGGGAGATAAGGTGAGATAATGGAAGATAAGGAGAAATTATGGGAGATAGGAAGAAATAATGGGAGATAAATAGAGATAAGCTTAGATAATGGAAATTATGTAGAGATAATGCGAGATAAGGAGGAGTAATGGGACATAAGGGGAAATAATGGCAGATATTTTTTTACGTTAGGTAACATAAGGAATAAGCAGTGACGATAGTAGTGAATCAAGTCTACGCGAGCGGAGCCGCGGGCATGGCTAGTAACTAATAACTTTATTCTAACGGAACTTCCAAGAAACTTCCCGAATAGGTTCGATCATTCATTTATAGGTGTAGAAATAAAAAGTGTAAAATGAAACAAATAATTTATATATTTAAGGAAATTTAATAATGATAAAAATAAATGAAATTAGTTATGAACTTCTAGGAAAATATTGGGAGACAACATCGACTGACGTAAACGTTGTTTATGGAAATTTTATGACGAACATTGCAGAAACTATCGATAGAATATGTCCTCTGGAAAAAGTATGTCTTAAACAAAATCTATGGATGAACTCAAAAGTAACAGAGGCAAGAAAAGTACGAGATGAGGCGCTTATTTTTTTTTTTTATTTTTTTTTTTTTTATAGTCTAGCACACGTGCTGCAGGGAAGTCCCTAAAGCGCTCCAGGAGCGGCACGAGGGCGGAAAAAGCGATTCACGTTGTTCTTGAATCGCTTATAAGAGGTTCATATTGACAGATGCAGAGGAAGATTGGGACGATTTTAAAAGAAAGCGAAATGGAGTCACGACTATATTAAGGCAACAAAAGAAGAAATATTTCAAGAAAAAATTGATCGTTCTAAAAATAATAGTAGGCTGATGTGGAAGACAATAAAAGAACTGATAGGACAAAATAAAGAAAGTCTTGATATAGAAAATATAAAGTTTAATGGATATAATGGGAGTATAGAAGAAAATTTCAATAAATATTATAAAGACAGTATTGAAGATATAGCTAACAGTATAGAGATCAAACAGTTACCACATTTGCAGGATAGGCCAGAACCCATGCACGAACTGCTGAAATTTCAGGAAGTAACTTTTAATAAATTAAACAAACTTGTATCAAATTTGAACAATAAATCATCTAGCGATAGTTATTTAAATATTAAGAGAATTAGGGAATTATTTTGTGTAATTGGATACCCACTTCTCAGTTTGATCAATTTGGTTCTGGTCCAGGGCCATATGCCTCTGGAACTTAAAGTTACTATCATACGACCAATTGCCAAGGTTGCATTTCCCAGTTGTCCTAAGGAATGTAGGCCAATAAATTTATTACCATCGATCGGTTGAAAAATAATCGAAAAAGTAATTAAGCAACAACTACAAAAGTATTTTGAAAAAAATAATTTAGTGTATGAGGGCCAGTCGGGTTTTCGGAGCCGGCATTCCTGTGAGACTGTCTTGCAATATGTGTGTAATACTTGGAGGAGGGACATTAATGAAGACAAAGTGGTATTAGGTATATTTGATGACTTGAAGCGGGCGTTTTAAAACTATTAATAGAGATATGTTGATTAGTATGTTAGAATCGTACGGTATTAGAGGTTCGGCATTAAGACTAATAAAGGACTATTTGAGTGAGCGTTATCATAAAACCATAGTAGGTAATAATATATTCAGGGGGGCTGGGAGTTGTTATAGGGTGCCGCAGGGGAGTGTGTTGGGCCCACTTTTATTTATTATGTATGTAAATGATATTC
Source organism: Pachyrhynchus sulphureomaculatus (assembly GCA_019049505.1). Taxonomy (NCBI): domain Eukaryota; kingdom Metazoa; phylum Arthropoda; class Insecta; order Coleoptera; family Curculionidae; genus Pachyrhynchus; species Pachyrhynchus sulphureomaculatus. The sequence goes on along the minus strand of CM032454.1, from coordinate 215,843,360 downwards.
ACGGAGTATTAAAAAAATTATTTGTGAGCCTGTTTACTGATGACACGCTTGTCTCGGTTTCTGATGGAGACTTTGCGGAAGCCACCGAAATATTAACTGGTGAATTGGCTGTCCAGTATGATTGGTTGTGTCTTAACAAACTCGAATTAAATTCTGAAAAAACTAAATTTATGTTTTTGGGCATAAGAGGTCGGTGTGGTTAGTTTGATAATCATACTCATGTTGTTCAAATAAACAATGCAGATATTGAACGGGTCTATGAAATTAAATATTTGGGAGTGGTCTTAGAGCTACAACTAAATTTTGTACAGCATGTTAACTAAAGTTCGGAAAAAAGATTGGGTTTTTCAAAAGGATTGCAGGAAATCTTTCGGGGTGCTCTAAAATGCTAGTGTGTAATACAATCATCAGTTCTCACTTTACCTATTCTAACTCTATTATTGGCATGCCCTCAGGAGAGTTTGAGAAGGCTGCAAATATTCCAATTCAATGTATGCTGCGGCATCTTAATTGGGTGTCTGTTGAGGAGAGCATTAAAATAAGTAATTTAGCATTCATGTATAAAATAGTTCACAGGCAATTACCAGGCTATCTGAACAAATTTCTAATTCAACGTTACGAGCTTTACTAGTACAATATAAGATTCAGGGATAATTTTCACATAGAACATACAACAAAATCGTTTTTGATGAGGTCATTGTTCCAGGAAGGAGTCCGAATTTTTAATGCTCTCCCCAATGAAGCAAAAGATGCAAAAAATTTGTCAGAGTTTCGAAAACTGATTAGTGGTTCAATTAGACAAGAAATTGCATATGTTGTAAATTATAAATTTGTATTGTATATATATATATATATATATATATATATATATATATATATGTATATATATATATATATATATATATATATATATATATATATATATATATATATATATATATATACAGTAGAACCCCGATTAACCGAGTCGCGATTATCCGAGCTTCGGATTAACCGAGCCAATCTAAGAACCTGATTATCCGAGGTACGCGCGTCTATGCTGCATATTAACCTAGCTTCTAAAATATGTATGTACATATTTCCATTTAAAATCGTCGGGGCCTTCGAGGAATCCCCCTGGCTCGTGTGAGGGGTTCCCCTATTTATGTTTTTGGACTCTTTCGGCATGTAAATTTGCGTGAATGCAGTGCGTTATAGCATTTACTACGGAGAAGTACGAGTATACTCACATAATTTATTTGGTTGGAGTTCTGGTAGTTAAGTGTAATTAATACGAACTGCTTTGTTTGAATTTTTGTTTGTCATATTATAATGGAGCAAAACAAGCGTAAAAGAATCGTCGTTCCTATTGAAGAAAAATCAAAAGCCATCAGAAGAATTGAAGCAGGAGAGACAATTAAAGTTGTTGCACGAGATTATGGAGTAGGTGAGGTAACAGTTGGAGATTGGAAAAGAAACTGCACAAAAATAGAAGAGTGGTGTATAAATCAAGCCTCCTCGTTCTCATCAATGAAAACCGGCGACTATGAAAAGGTTAACGAAGCTTTATTCATGTGGTTTAACCAACAGAGATCAAAAGGTATAATGCAATTAAAAGCAATAATGATTAGTAGGCAATTCCTAGAGATAGATCAATTTTGTTAATGGATAATGCCCCCTCTCACCTTGGAGAAGGATTTCATGTGGGCGAAATTGTTGTAAAATTTTTTCCTCCAAATGTAACCAGCATAATGCAACCAATAGATCAAGGCATCCTCGAAAACATTAAAAAAAAATTATAGGCGTTTATATCTTGAACATCTGTTAGAATACACAGAAAAGGAGGATATTATCAATGGGATGAGAAAGGTTGCACTGAAAAATGTTATTTACTGGGTAAGTCAAGCTTGGGATTCTGTGCGTACTACCACTATTCAAAAATCTTGGTCAAAAGTTATTGATTTTGAGGACTATAATGACAGTGAAGATGATACTCCATTAAATGAATTAGCTTTGAAATTCAGAAGCCATGGAGAAATGTCCTGTTCAAATTTTGAGATATATCGAACAACAACCAGAGGCAACCCCAGCGGTTTTGCTTCTTATTAATAGATGGAGAAACATTGCAGCGAGAAAAAGAAGATGCAATATGAAACAAAAGCGCATAGATACCTATTTCACTGTTTTATAATGTATGTACCTATTTATATGTTAAAAACGTTAATACATGAGTTTAAAGTATTGGTGTTTATTTTTTGAATGAATAAAAAAAAAAATCCGGATTATCCGAGCAGGGTGCCCCCCACGTTACCTCGGATAACCGGGGTTCTACTGTATGTATATATATATATATATATATATATATATATATATATATATATATATATATATATATATATATATATATATATATATATTCCTACTGCAGTGTCGAAGAGTTGGTCTTTTTCCCAAAACACATAACTGACCAAACAAAGGGTGTATCAAAACATACATGAAGGAAGAACCGGACAGATGATCAATACTTTTAGTCACAAACTTAATTGTAAAGTTCTTAACTTAGAAATTAGGGTAACTCATGGACATATAGAGAGGACAAAGGGGGTGCTGGCCAAATTACGTAATGACATAAAAAATGCACTACCACCTCATATTTTCAACGAATTTTTGCGTAGGCAAAATATAAGATATAATAAATATTTTTACAAAATTAGAGATACGCACAGAGGGAAGTTGGAGGCTTTGAAGGGTGAGAGAAGATCGAGAATCCAAATTAAAGATTCTTGGTTTAAAAACCTAACAAATTTAGACTTTCCAAGAGAGGTAAAGGATATGTTATCCTTGGGACCTAATTTCAGCCTTCCTCTAACCCTTAAAGACATTTCTATTCCTCATATCTTAGCAGACATAGAATATTCAATTTCACTAATCCGTAACAATGACAATAACCAAAAAAACATTTACAGTGCCCAAGCTACTAACATTATAACGAATTTCGTACATAAAGAGGAGAAAGTTTTTTCAGAAGAGATTGAATATTTCAATAAGACAAAAATATTTTTTAAAAAATCATCCAGAAGTTTATATTACAAAATCCGATAAGGGCAACTCAGCAGTTGCATTTTATAAACAGCAATATATGGAACTTGCAGAACTTTTGTTGAATGATGAAACTTATTATAAAAAAATTCCACGCGATCCCACGTCGACGATTCAGCAGAAAGCAAATAAAATAGTTTCTGATTTAAAAAAACAAAAACAAATCACTGATGTTAATGCAAAAAATCTAACAATTTATAACTCGATATGCCCAAAATTCTACGGTTTACCTAAGGTTCATAAACCGACCTTATCTTTGCGACCAATCATCTCCTCTATAGATTCCCCAACATCAAAACTAACTGGTTTTATAACTCAAATTTTAGCTACATCCTATGACTATAACAATGAATATTATGTGACGGATTCTTTCAAATTTTCAAGCTTTATCAACGATTTCAAATTACCAAACAATTTTCAAATTATAAGTCTGGGCGTTGTTTCCCTATTTACGAATCTCTCTTTAGAGTTGGTACTCGAGAGCATCACTAAAAACTGGACAAGAATAGGAAATAATACTGACATAAGTCAGTCCAATTTTCTTGAAATAATTCGGTTCATTTTTAATAAAACATGCTCCGCTTACAACAATCATTTCTATAAACAAACATTTGGTACTCCAATGGGCTCCAAAATTTCTCCCATTCTGGCACAATACGTGTTAGATGATTTATTACAAGAATGTATTCCAAAATTATCTTATAAATTACCATTTCTAAAAAAGCATGTTGATGATTTGATATGGTGAATGGCGAAGAAGAAATACTTAGAGTCTTTAACAATTATAACAAATATATTCAGTTTACAATGGAAACAGAAAATAACAATAGCGTGCCATTTCTAGAAACTAAACTTATCAGATGCGAAGAAAACAACAAAATCATTCTAGACTGGTACATTAAGCCTAGTAGTTCTGGTAGGTATCTTAGTTATTTCTCACACCATCCAGAAAAAATGAAAATAAACTTAATTCTATGTTTAAAAAACCGAGTGACCTCTATAAGCCATCCCACATTAAGAGTCTACAACTTAAGAAGGGTCTATAACTTACTCTTAGATAACTCCTATCCGAAATATCTTTTAAATAAACTTCTTTTCTCTACAAGTGAAACAGTTATAGCTGATAACACTGATCAAAACCGAACAGCGAATTCTAATCCAAGAAAGCATTATGTATCTTTTCCTTATATAAGAGACTTAACCCCCAAACTTACAAATATATTTAAAGGCAAGGACCTGATTGTAGCCAACAAAACATTAAAAACCACAACACTTTTTACTCGCTTAAAAGATAAAACAAACAACATTAACAAATCTAACTTGGTGTATCAAATTAGTTGCCATAACTGTGATAAAAAAATATATAGGACAGACTTCCAGGTGCTTAAAGAATAGACTGACATCACATGAAAGTGATATCAGACTGAGACCAGACGCTTGTGCTCTGTCTCAACACACAAATAATACCGGCCACTTGCCTGATTTTGAAAACGTAAAAATAATAGATTTAAAAAAAAACTACTTTAAAAGAAATTTTCTTGAAATGGTTTACATCAGTAACCAAAAAAATTGCATGAACAAAAGATCAGATGTTCAACATTTAAACGTAATTTATTCTAACCTACTTCAGATCAGTAATAGGGAAGAAGTGAGATGCTTTCAGCTACCCCAAACTTAACATAAAATATATTTCCCCCTTTTTTCTTCTTTTCCCTTTTTTTTTTCCTCGTTTTTTACATTTCTTTTTTTTTCTTTTCTTCTTCTTCTCACTGTGTGTGTAATTAATTTCATTTTTCTCATATATGTTTTTCGAAAATACAAAGATGGACATCTTATTATCTAACATAAATTATAATTAATTTTAAAATAAACCGTATATCCTCTATCTTCTTCTAGAGAGAAATTCCTAAATCTAACAAACATCTTCAAAAAAAGTGCATATTTACCACGACTGGCAGTGCTATACCGCTCTCTGTGCGTCCTGAGCATATACATGTATAATGGTGTTAAATTTTGAATATTTTAATTAATGACTGTTTTTCCTTTTGAATGTTTTTATTGCTTACATGTACACTGTGTGGTGAACGAGACAAAAGGTTTTTTTTTTGAGAAAGAAGGAATGTTGGAAGAGCCTAGTTTATGTTTGTAACCTCACTTACAGTAAGTTTTTTAATAATTTTTCTTTTATAAAGCTTTTTTTAATGACCACCGTCCCCTTTTGTAGAGTGACTGAAGAAGGATTGAATATATCCGAAAGCTTTCACTAAGTAAAAAGAGTATTATTTTTTTGTGAATGCCCTAGAAAATACTTTATAATCTGGCTGCAACCCTGTGAAACTCACAATATATATATATATATATATATATATATATATATATATATATATATATATATATATATATATATATATATATATATATATATCATTTACTCATTAAACTAAACCTTGCGTTGATTTATACAGCTTATTGTAAAGTTTAGAAGACATGTGCTATCAACTCCAAACAAACGGAATATATGTATATGCAAGGACAGCTATTTATATTATAGTGCTCGAAACGTAGTAGATTTTCATTTCTGTAAATATTTTATTTTAATTACTTAATATTGTTTTTGGTCCTACGACACTGTGTTTTGCGTTACTACCGAAGAAAACGCAATTACCGATCCTTGACGCAGACATGCACTTAAACAAATTGCCGCTTTCGAGACACTAATAAGGCCCCGATTACAATGCACTCAGCACCAATAAATATTGTTTTAATTAAAGGCCCGATAGTGGCACGGTGGATACTTAATCGCGATCATCTAATGGTCATATTTCATACAGAGTCGGGTATACAGTTTTTATCAATAATTTCTACTTTGAAACGACTGTTACGCCTTATTCTTTTTAGATATTAATTTGCGGAATGCGACGTGTAATTTTATTGAATTCAATTAGTTCAAATTGGATTAAATGTGAACGAGTTTAAGTCTGATCAATGGATCTTTGCAGTCATATGATCAACGCGACGTCAAGAATATTCATACGATTCAATCTGCTGTCAATTCAGTGTCGGCGGTCTGAGTTTTAAATGACCATTTCGAAATTGTACAGTCACTTAAACCAAAAAAGAGGGCCAACCTCGGAATGAGAGATAATAAGCTGTAAACCTTTATTTTGGCATTCTAAAAGTTGTCTCAAAAGTCTCATAAAATCTCGATATTCAAGGTCAAAGGTCACAAAAATCGTTTTTTCGCAAATATCTCGCTTCCTATGGTTTCAATGATATTTGCATCTATTATAAAAATTGTAGAGCATAAAATTCTCTACAAATTTTTTTCTAAATATTTTTTTATACGCTTAACCGTTTTTGAGATAGAGCGCGGAGAGCGCGCAGCGCTCAGCCATACGTAGCATAATGCAAGGTCAACCGTGAGTCCCAGTAAATAATACGTCGTATAAAGTTAATTAATCACTAAAAAATCCATAATTATGAATCATTGCATTATTTATTAATTAATACATTATATTTAATAATATTTTTCATTTATCAAATATATTCGTTTAATAATACTTACCTACTTGGGGTAATTAAAAAATTGTTAAGTGAAATACTTTAAGTATATTTTAATTATATTTTAATATATCTTAATTATACTTTAAGTAGAAAAAGAATTAAGTACTTTTTCTTTAAAATGTGTAAACTCTTAAATACTTATATTATTATTAAGATTATACCTGAGAATATGGACCGCTATAATACGACCTTTTCTACTTATAGTCAGTTGGGATAGATGTTCCATTGTATAGTTAAGACCGATTTCTTTTTCAAGGGACCACTTTCTACTAACCAAGTTTATTTGTTAGTTTTAAATTGTATCTTGGCAATTTTAAAAGTTATGGCTGATTTTTGTTTTATATGTGATAAGTGACTTTCAGAAGGTGATTTTGTTAATGTAGTGCGCGGCTGACAAACTTTAAAAACTGCAAGTATTGAAAGAAATGACGGTCACATAAACTATTTAAATACCTTAACCTCTGTGAATGTGCATGTCGAGTGTCGAAAAGTGTACATCAGTAAAAATTCTATTACAGCAGCGTAACGACGCTTATAAGAAGATGAACCTTCACCATCATCAAGTGCATCTCGTAAAAAAAGAAATGAAGTGTTTGATTTAAAAAAACTATGCTTATTTTGTGGCCAAGCAGCTGATGAAGCAGCAGAGACGAAAAAAAAAGAGAAGTACAGACGCACGATTAGTAAAGTAAGTACTCTTGACTTCAAAGACAATATCATCAAAAAAGCAGAAGAACGAAGCGATTCCTTAGGAGAATTAGTAAAAGATCGTATATTTTGGATGGATGTAGCTTCTACTTGATGGAAATTCATTATAAATATATAATAAAATACTGTTTTTAGTCAATTTCCACTGGTTTATTTAAATTGCGATTAACATTTCCAACACACCTTTTTCGGACAGGGAAAAAATCTTCTAACAAAAGGTTTCAAACACAATATTCAAACTAACTTCAATATCAAAGAATCGGAGACATTAGCTATTGATACTGAGATTGCCTTGAAATATAGTCCTAACAACATATTATCAAAATTTCAAACAGCCGAAATTATTAAAAAAGAATTCATATCTAACACTAACAACATCATCCAAGACTTAAGGACAATAAAAACAATTCAGAGTAAAGCAAAACAAAATGATGTAATCTTTACCAAAGCAGACAAAGGTAACACAGTAATAGCAATAGGTAAAATCGACTACATTAATAAAACGTTAGGTTTTTTCAAAACAGGAAAGTACGAAATTTTAAATAATGATCCAACAAATATTTTTCAAAAAGAAATAAAACAAAAAATTGAACAGGCTAAAAGTATCATTCACGATAAAGATAAAATTAAATTGATAATTATGAATCCTCAAATCCCACAACTTCATTCACTCATAAAACTAGACAAACTTGACCACCCAATCAGACCAGTTGTTTCCTACATGTCTGCTCCAGCATATAAGACGTCATCCTTTTTAATTGATTTAATCAAATATCATACCAAATTTGAACCTAAATATAGTATCAAAAACTCATACGAACTCGTGAATAAAGTTAAGAATATAACAATACCAGATAATTCTAAATTAGTCTCTTTCGATGTCAAAAACTTATTTCCAAGTGTTCCCCCAGACGAAACAATAATTTTAATAGAGAACCTATTAACAAAAAACAAAATAAATGAAGTTATAAAAATGGACATAATTAATTTATTAAGAACTTGCCTAAGACAAAATTATTTTTCATTTAACAATACATTCTACAATAGTAAGGAAGGGTTAATTATGGGCAGTCCATTAAGTCCATTACTTGCCGAAATTTTCATGGACAGTCTTGAAACAATGATATTTAACAACCATAATAACAATAGTAATAATTGTCTATACTGGTATCGATACGTAGACGATAAATTGTATGCTTTACAGGTACGGACAGACAATTAACTCACTTTTTACAGTATATTGATTCTTTACATAGAAATATCAGTTTTACAATGGAAGAAGAAGTCGAAGGGAAAATCAATTTCCTAGACTTAACAATCAGTAAAGCCATGAAAAAACATTAATTTGCAATATATCATAAACCTTGTCATACAGATACTACAATCCACAATAATTCTCACCACCCTAACCATCATAAACTTGCAGCTTATCATAGTTTTATACATAGACTAACTAATATCCCCTTATCAGAAGAAAATTTTACTAAAGAATTAAACTACATAAAACAAGTAGCCGTTAACAACGGATATTCGGTTACTTTAATCAATAGTATCGTTAGGAAAAAACTTAGAAACAAGGCAATCTTAGAAATATACCCACGTTTTAAGGACAGAAATACCACTTTTAAATGCTTAACCTATTTCGGAACCAACGGAAAAACTGGGAAAATTTTTAAATCACAAAAATATCAACATAACATAGCTTATAAGACTAACAATACTATAGAGAAATATCTTAAAAACTACAAACCACAAATCAATAAAGACAATAAATCAGGGGTTTATCAATTAACATGTGGGTCATGTCCTAAAACATACATCGGACAAACTGGACGTACATTTAGACAAAGAATTACAGAACACGAAAAAAGTTTCATCCATAGAAAATCTAATTCAACATATGCTAATCATCTTTTAACAGAAAATCATACATTTAACAAGAATTTCAAAATTTTACACACCCAACAAAAAGGTTTAAAACTAAACCTTTTAGAGACAATGCAAATAAATCGATTAAGGACTACAGGTACTTTACTCAACGACCAGGTAGATTTAAGCAATTCACCATTATTGAATTTATTCTCCTAACTCCAAATCTGTGTGGATTTTCCAATACTATCAATGTAATTTAATTAGGTGTAATATTATAATTATGAAATTATATAAAACTGTGAATATTAAGCCTAACTTGACAGTGTAAAATGTAGATCTGAAGAAGCTGCATCGACAGCGAAACGCGTCATCGCAATTTAAATAAACCAGTGGAAATTGTCTAAAAACAGTCTTTTATTATATATTTAAAAGATCGTATACTTTATGGGTATGACTTGATCGCTGCTGAAGCAAAGTACCATACCATTTGCTATACTAATTTCTTAAGTCTAGTACCATCTACTGATAAGAAGCCTCGCGAAGATAATCAAGTCACACAAGCAATGAAGGAGATTTTTTGTTATATAGAAAATCATGAAGATTCATAATTTACCTTGAAAGAGTTTAAAGATGTCCTTACGGAGTATGCACCAAATGATAAGACTATCATTACAAGACTTCAACAAAAATATTTAACTGACATAATAATTACGAGAAAGGTAGGATCATTCACTATCATATCTTTTCGTGATACACAAGCTACAAAATCCTTGACGATTTAGAGACAAATATCCTTGACAACGAAGATGATGGTAATGAATTGGAAATTTTCGAGCGACCGGAAGACGATGATGAAGAAGAAGAAAATTGAGACTCATGTCCTTCTAATTATTACAGTTTACGTCAATCCTCCCCACTTACTTAAAATCTAATTTAGATATATTAGAATATAATTAAGATGTACATAAAGTATTCTACTTAACAATTTTTTAATTACACGAAGTAGGTAAGTATTATTAAAAGAATATATTTGATAAATGAAAAATATTATTAAATATAATGAATTAATTAAAAAATATGGCAAATTATTCATAATTATGGATTTTTTAGTGATTAATTAACTTTATACGACGTATTATTTACCGGGACTCACTGTTGACCTTGCATTATGCTATGTATGGCTGAGCGCTGCGCGCTCTCCGCGCTCTATCTCAAAAACGGTTAAGCGTATAAAAAAATATTTAAAATAAAATTTGTAGAGAATTTTATGCTCTACAATTTTCATAATAAATGAAATATCATTGGACCTTTGACCTTGAATATCTTAAGACGCGAACACGCGATTTTATGAGACTTTTGAATGCCAAAATAAAGGTTTTATACAAGTTTACAGCTTATTATCTCTCATTCCGAGGTGAAACCCCTAATGTGACTGGATAAAAAGTCAAAACAGAATTTAAAATTTTTCATCCGGTTTGGTAATTAACGAAAACTGCGGATATATTAAATGTGTATGATGTGTAAAACACCCTGGTTCTTACTTGTGAAGGACATCGTCAAAGACTTAGCGATTATTTTTACTGCCTGTAAACTCGGCGGTACTGGCTTCTAAAACATGAAGCTATATCCAAATTCTAGGTTGTTAGCTGTCTTTCTTGCATATGTACAAATAACCGAGCCAGATAATAGAGCGAATCTTCTTCTTCTTCTTCCTACGTTAGGACCATGTCCTGTGTTCACTTCAAAGGTTTCCCAGAAGCAATTGCGATGATGAAGACCAGCTCTCATACCATCTTATTGGTGGTCTTCCAAGCGGTCGAGGTGTGTTTGGTCGCTTCTCTTTTGCAACCTTAGCCAACCGGTCATTTGGAATTTTGTCCACATGGTCTCTCCATTCTCTTCTCCTATTCCTTGCCCATCTCACAACATCCTGTATTTCGCACATTTCCCTTATTTCTTCACATCTCTTCCGGTCAAATAAGGTATGTCCTGTTATCGATCTAAGTGTTCAGTTGTTCTTAGGAGTCGTTTTGTTATTGTGTTTTCCGCTCTGGTTTCTATCGCGTACGTTATGATCGGTCTTACGCATGTTTTGTATATTCTTACTTTGCTCCTGGTGCTCATATATTTGTTTGTTTAAATTATATCTCTTAAGTATCCTGATATTAATGATGCCTTTGTTGTTTGAGTTTTTACTTCCTCCTTAAGATTCCTGGTACATGTTATGTTTGCCCCTAGATATTTGAAGGACATAATTTGTTCTACACTCTGATTATAAATCGCGAGTTTGCATCTTTTCGGTTCTTTAGATATTGTAAGGGATTTTGTTTTTTTACAGATATTTGCATATTAAACACTTTTGCTGTTTGTTGGAACTTATGTAGGAGTCTCTGTAAGCAATATTTGTCTTCTGATATGATTATTGCATCATTGGCGTAGCATATTATTTTTATTTCTTTGTCTCTCAATCGATATCCTCTCCTAGTTTTCTTTACTTCGTTTATAATTTCATCCATTATGATGTTAAATAAGATTTGGCTTAGGTTATCTCCTTCTCTGATTCCGGCTGATTATTTTATTGCTTAATTTATTTGCCACTCTTACATATGTGTGGTTGTTGGTGTTCAACTCTTCGATAGTTTTTATTATATTCGGGTGAATTCCCCTTTTTTGTAGTAGGGTTATGACATCAGTTAACCGTACCCTATCGAATGCCTGGGTAAGATCAATGAAACACATAAAGGCTATCTTATTAAACTCTATGGCTTTTTCGGTAATTTGGCGGATTATAAATATGGCGTCTATAGTAGACCTGTTCTTTCTGAACCCTTGCTGTTTTTCACAGATTCCGGTTAACATTATTTCTTCTGCTAAAATTTTAGTGAATAATTTTAGTATCGCATTCATTAAGCTGATACCTCGATAGTTTTTTGGATCTGTCCTTTCTCCTTTTATGAAAATTGGTATCAAGATGCTTTCTTTCCATTTGGATGGTAAAATCTTGGCTGTCAGTATTTTGTTAAAGAAAATCTGTAATTCTTTAGTAATTTATCACCTCCATATTTGATCATTTCGTCCAAGCCCGGGGCTTTTCTGTTTTTTAGTTTCGCTGCCATGTGCTGTATTTGATTCAAGGAAATGGTCCTATTTGATTGGGCACCATTTTCAACATCATGCAGTATTTCCTGTGGTAATGAATTGGTTTCTGATGGACTATAGAGTTTTTCGAAATATCTTTCCCATTCTTCCAACGTAATTTTTGTATTTTGTATATACTCATTTATTGGTTTTTTTCTATTCTCAGTAGATTACATATTTTTTTTTGTCCCCTCTACAGAACATGTTCCATATCGTTCGAAAATTTCTCCCAATGCTCTTTTTCTCTGGATATTCTCGTTGACCCTGTTTCTTACATTTTATAATCATTGTATGTTATAGCATTAGATCTGTATTGTAGGTACGATTTTCTTTTTTCTTCAGCCAGTGTCTTAACTTATTGTTTGAACCAAGGCTTTGTGTTTGGTTTTCCCTCTTTCTTTATAGTCCTTCTTCCAAATGCTTCTTCTGCTGCTTCTCGCATATTAGTTTTTAGTTTTGTCCATGCCGTTTCTATGTCATCGGACTCTCGAATATCATTTGTGGCTATTTTTTCTGTTAATCTTTGTTGATATAGATATTTGGTTGAGTCGTCAGATAGAGATTCTATATTGATTTTGCTTATTTGTTCGACGGGTTCGCTACGAAGTCGTTGCATGGTTGTTCGTATTTTTGCTATTACAAGATGGTGATTCGTTCCAGCATTGGTGGAAGCTAAAATTCTCACGTCCTGTATTCTTGTTGGATGAATATTTCTATTTGTGATTACGTAATCAATTGTTGATCTTTGTCCACGTGTATTTTCGAAGGTGTATTTGTGTTGTGCTTTATGTGGATAAAAGGTTTTATTAATTCTAAGTTCATTTTGTACGCATAGTTGTATCATTTGTACACCACTATCGTTTATAGTTTCTTCGTTGAATCGATTTTTGATGACAGGTATAACTTCGTCACCAATTCTCGCATTAAAATCCCCTAGAACTATTATTTCATCATTACTAGGTATGTCGTCTAAAACTGTTTGTAGGTTCTGGTAAAATAGGTCTATCTCCGTTTGAGGTTTGCTGGTATCGTGTGCATATATATTTATTACGTGTGTTAGAACGAAGGTCGTAAATAACTTCAGATGACAGAAGACCTACGTTTTTAAGTTTTTAAGTATACTTAATATGTTGACAAGAAGAATAATATAGACGGATGTTTACACTATATTCAGACATTTATGATGTGCATACAAAGAATCATTGATCGGATTACACAAGGTTAACCTTGCTAGAACATTGTAGTCTGCCCCTGTAGTTAATTGTGTTCTCTATTTAACGGAGGCTAATGTGAACCAGCAGCTCAAAGTGAGCTTTAAACGGAGGGCATACATTAATTTTACTTCCGATCAAAGGGACGATGTATCCAGCGATTAAGTACTCGTATATTCGGAATAGATAGATAAATGTAATAGGTCACGTGTAGTTCTGTTAGGTGTATCTAAAAATTTCTGTTATTAAGCATATATTTAAGTTAAATTCAACGTCTGTCCATGTGTGTAAGTGTATTTCTGTGTATATATTTATGTATAATAATATAATAACTCGAGAACCAATAATGTAATTTTTATTCAATTTAATCTGCTCAAGGTTTCTACTATATTTAATTAAAATTGATTCAAAAATAACGGTAATATAGGAAAAATTCTATGGAAATATTTGCATTTTCAAGGCGCCCAAGCTTTTCAAATTTTGATATCAATTTTCGAACACTTTTCGCTTCTCTTGCAGACACCATCGATCATTTACAAAGTAACTATCCAAGTGCCGAAATTGCTATCCTGGGCGACTTTAATGTCCACAATATCAACTGGCTTAAATATTCAAATAATACCGACGAACAAGGTCGTGAAGCTGAATCATTCTCAATCAGTTATGGCGTAACTCAGCTTATTGACGAACCAACACGGATCCCTGATCGAGACGGGGAGTTCGCCAGTCTTCTTGATCTGTTTTTAACTACCAATCCGGAGATTTACACGGTCACCGTAAATCCGCCGTTAGGTTCTTCCGACCATAAACTGCTTTCGACATCGAGTATCCTGCCAATCAGTGACAGAGAGGCGCCTAGGCCGCGCAAGATTTGGCACTACAAATCTGCTAAATGGGAAGATCTCATGGAATACTTTCGAACTTTCCCTTGGATGGACGTTTGTTTTCGATCCGATAACCCATCTGACTGCGCCAGGGAGGTCTCCGATGTTATTTTGGCTGGTATGGAAGCTTACATCCCTTTTTCGAAGAAATGCTCCTCCAACGGCAAGCCTTGGTTCGACCGAAAATGCAAAGAAGCTGTTGCTTCTAAACATATTGCCTACCGACAATGGCGTGAAAATCCTAACACCGTAAATCGTAACATCTTTGTTCGTGCCCGGAACAGATGCAAGGGAATTATCGACGAAACCAAGGAGGCACACAATCAACGAATTAGAAACAAACTTCTTGCTTGTCCCAACAATTCCAGGTCCTTTTGGGCAGTTGCTAAGGCAGTTAGTCAAAATTTTACCAAATCCACCATACCACCACTCAGACGGCCAGATAACCTACTATTCCCATATTGCAGTCAAGGATGCCCGATGTTGTCTTCAGACAGCGCATCATAAAGCGTATTTTAATGAAGTTAGACACCAAGAAGGCTTCTGGCGCTGACGGAATACCTGCCATAGTTCTCAAAAACTGTGCAAGGGAACTAACACCAGTTTTCTGTAGACTTTTTAACCTATCCTACAGAAAGGGAATATTTCCGTCCTGCTGGAAATGTGCCACGGTTCAGCCGATACCAAAAAAAGGTAAGAAGACCTTGCCAAATAACTACCGACCAGTTACACTGCTTTCAATAATATCGAAAGTCATGGAAAAGGTTATCAATGAGCATCTTCTAAAATATCTTGAACGATTCAATATTATTAGCGATCACCAATATGGTTTTCGTAAACATAGATCAACAGGAGATCTTCTGACTTATGTAACACATGTTTGGAACAACGCAATTGAACACTTTGGAGAATCTCGAGCGGTTGCTCTTGACATATCCAAGGCATTCGACCGTGTTTGGCACGATGGACTGTTGGCTAAGTTACGCTCTTATGGTATGTCTGAAAGGTTCTGTTTGTGGCTCTCATGTTTCCTCAGAGAGCGTTCTTTACAAGTGGCAGTCGACGGATTTCTTTCTAACACCCTCACTATCAACGCCGGTGTGCCCCAGGGCTCCATACTTTCTCCTACTCTCTTTCTCATTTACATTAACGATCTGCTGGAAAAGACCGGGAATCCAATCTATAGCTTTGCAGATGACAGTACGCTTGTCTTTTCATTCACCTTGAACGCTCGGACATCGGCTGCTCAGGCGAATATCCGCAGACAGCAGGAGGTCGTTCAACTTAACAAAGACCTGGAAGAAATTCTATCTTGGGGTGACAGTAACCAAGTGGAATTTAACGCTACAAAAACCCAAGCGGCAGTTTTTTCTAAAAAAGTTAACGTTGCTGAACCCGACATAGTTATGTTGGGGTACTCCATTCCCCTAGCATCGTCGCTCAATTTGTTGGGGGTTAGTTTGGGAGCAAATATGTCTTGGCACGAACATGTTGCAGGCATAGCAAGGAGAGCTTCTCAAAAGTTGGGAATATTATTTAGAACCAGAAAGCTTTACACCCCACAACAACTGTTAATTCTTTACAAAGCCCAAATTCGACCAACTATGGAATACTGCTCCCACGTTTGGGGCTCCGCTCCCAAACATACACTGCATTTGCTGGATTCTGTTCAGAGAAGAGCGGTCCGTCTGATTGGGGACCCGGAATTGACCGGCGGCCTTGATTCGCTGGAACATCGAAGAACGGTTGGCGACTTGAGTCTGTTCTACAAGTATTTTCATGGAAAGTGTTCGAAGGATGTAGCCCACTTAATTCCTCCCAAAGCGGTGCATGTTAGAAATACACGTCGCGCTGGTGCTTCGCATCCGTATGAGGTTCAGCTTGTTACTCCGCGTACAACGCTTTTCATGCAATCTTTTATATGGAGAACGTCATCCCTTTGGAATAATTTGCCCAGCGCTGTGTTTCCCACCGAGTACAATTTACAGTGATTCAAGAACAGCGTGAATCGCTTTTTCCGTACTCGTGCCGCTCCTGGAGCGCTTTAGGGACTTCCCTGCAGTACGTGTGCTAGACCCATAAAAAAAAAAAAAAAAAAAAATTAACCAGGTGTGACATAGATGGGAGAACGTCGTTTATTTTATACCATAACATAACGGTAGTCACAAATTTTCATCAACATTTGAATCAGAAACTTTAGTTTTATTTAGTATTCTTATTAACAGATCTATGGACCTGTCATTATTAATAGTTGGACGATAAATTACACGATTTCATAATTTAGTATTATAAAAATATAAAATTACAAAGTATAATTACTTTGCAACATCTATGAGATAAGGTAAGTAAAAGTAATGTAATTTTTGTCATTTTTTTATATGCTTTGTGACTTCAATGGTATAATTGTGTGATTCGCTTGGGGCTCATAAACATTTCCCAATTTAATTTGAATTTAAATTCCTTATGGCTATTGGTAGTAGAAACTTGTAACTTCTAACAGGTATAAAATTACTGTTAGCTCAAGTTAAGTATTGGTCACTACTGTTATAGTATAAAATCACTAAGTGTTTTCTTCCCGATATTGTCGACGTAAGTAACCCAATTTGGATGTAGAGTGACTTAGACAGTCCCGATGTTGATGGTTGCTATGTACGCCGTAGTTTTCAAGCTTCTTAGACCAAGAGGGTGATCCAAAATTTTGACCGTCTGCTTAGTTGTTCATTCTATCGGACAAGTCGAATAAAGGCCTTTAACGTTGATTTTGCGGCCCCCGTGCCCTGAAATGCCCAGATAAGGCCCAAAATGCTACATTCAAGCTACATACCTAGATTTAAGTTACAAACAACGTCGATCCAAAAATGTATTTTACCTATATAAAACCAATAAATTTAATTTGTTCTTGATAAAATAAGAGGGAACCTGCAAAAGGCAGACGCAGCCAATACCAGAGGATGAAACTGAATCCACTTTTTCCAGCCAAAAAATGTCGTGTCTCGAGTTTTAGAATAAATAAAACCGTAGGTCAAGTTTTGGATCCTACGCGTCTGCCCAAGTTATTTTTGAAAAATTTAGGCCTTAATTAATAAAATATCACAAGGGCAGACGCCTCGCTTGTATTCGAACAAACCGAGGCATTTTCAAAGTTTAAAAAAAAAAAATCGAAATTCTGATAGTATACGAGTAGACGCTATTATAGATTCTACATAAAATTTGTACCGGATGACCGACATTGTTATTTTTTTTATGTGATTTTAGGTTGATTTTCAAGTGGTTCCTGAAGTTTTGTTTACCTTCGATTTTGATGTATTGCCTTTTTGATTTTGTATACGTTGTACCAATTTTGTTTGCGTGCTTTCTTGATACTGAGAAGAGCAATAACATAAACTCTCAGTTTACAGTCAGTTACCGACAAGTAAGTATTTATAATACCAAATAAGATAGATGATGACAACACTCATTTCATTTCTGTTATTGATGATTGGATTTTATCGGTTTACAATTTGTTGAAAAGTAATACTTTTATATTACGGCCATATATATTTTAAACTGCATTGTATTAATTCATTTCCAGTAAAATGTGTCACAAACATGTGTTTGTTTATTATGAAAGAGATTAATTTGTGTAATAAATAGAACTATATATAGGATGTTACAACATACCAGGTAAATACGCTATTTACATTAGAATCATTCTACGTTACAATTTTATTATAATCTATGGGAAATAATAAAAAGCTAAGAAAGTCTGTTCTGTATAGAAAGGTCCTAATTTACTGAATCATTTTAAATTTGATGGGCTTCTGTAAGGTCTCAAGGAATTTTTTTTTTTACAGGGAGAGATCCGCCTTATGGATTCTGAAGCAGTTTGCGTCATCATAAGGGTGCCCCAAAATGCTTTAGATATGTGGGGCTCTCCAACCAGAAGGGTTGGCATACCCACTAAAACTTCTTGTGAGCTGGGAAAACCCTTTACTCCTTTTACAATTTCTGAACTTCTTAATGACTAGATCTTTTTGATGTGTTTTAACCCTAAGTTAATTTTCTATGAGTAGATTTAACCTAACTTAATCTAACTTAACGCTAACCTATGCCTAAGCCCCCCATTCCCGGGGGGGTGTCGTGGTATAATTATGTTTGGTGTGCTTTATTACACTTTTAACCTAAAGGAGTAGCTCAACTAAGCCTACGGCCTTAACCTTAAACTAAGCCAAGGGTAGTCTTTGTATGCGTCTAATGTTAATCTTGTGGTAGAATGTCTGTTGGTCGTAAGTATCGGTTGCCGACATTTACGTTGCCTCTGAAAGTGTTAGCTATCTCGGGGTTAGAATAGACCACTGCTTTCTCAAGGAAGCGAAGCTGAACATTACGCGTGAATTCTTTAATTGTGGGCATGTCGAATTCCCTATGCAACTAATTGTTGCGAACAAACCAGGGGGCTCCTGCTATGATACGAAGGGCTTTATTCTGAACTGTAGGCCTCAAGGAAAGATGGTGAAAGATGGAGTCGATAAATTTTGTAGTTTTAATAGTATTGTATAAAGTTTCATTACTTTCTGGTTGTGGTAATGAACTAATTTTAAGCTTATTTATGTATAATTAAACATATAATAGGATGGGGCAGGGAGTAAGAGGAAGTTTGTCGTAAGAAAGTCAAATTCAAAATAACCTCGCCAGACTTTTTTTTACTTATTCTTTGAGTTATACTCAAGAAGAGTCATTATGAGGATTCCCTTGTTTTGAAAAAAATCCTAAGAAATTGGATATATATTCTAATTTTAAATTATTGCTAAAATATCAGGGAAACAACAACTTAGATATTGTAATTAATCCATATAAACAAATAATGACTCATATCATTTGGTGTCATAGACCTATCAATTATTGTAAAGCTCTTCAATTTTATCTTGAAAGCCATCTTATTAATGCCAAAATATGTAATAGGTTAATCCAAACCAAGGATTTGACGCACTTCAACGAAGGTAAATATATCTATCATTATTTGAGATACTGCTTGTCAATTAAAATACCAAAACAAAGAATTTTAGACACAATATAGGTGACTACAGCAAGACCATGATACCAATAAAGTAATTTGATAGGATTTTGTAATCTTTCGCACTATACGACATTTATTAGTACTATATCAAACACTTCATTTTTGCATTCGACTTCAATTTCGCTAACCATCTTGGAGTCATAAGAAGCAATGATTGACTCACTTGGTGGCTTATTGGGTTAGTACCGTGCCTCAGATCGGGAAGGTCAACGGCTGGGTGTTGTGTGTGTACAGGTAGTAGTTATTGTGGAAATGGAATAACGCGCGTGCTATCACTATTGCATTATTTTAATTGGTGGATATCGTGGCATCTCCACTCATATTTCCAAGATTTAATAGGGTTTCAATCCCTTCGCCTAACAATGAATTTGCACGACGTTTCACCAAAATCTTATTTACCATTTTCAAGTGTTCTTGCTGCTGCTGCTACTCGATTCTGTGATCTTGCTGCTGCCCCCGCCGCTCGAAGCAAGTTAGCTTCGAGCGGCATCAGCAGCAAGCAGCACTTAAAAAAGTCAAATGTTTTTTTTGCGGAACGTCGTAAAAATTCATTGCTAGACGAACGGATTGATATCCGGAATTTTAATGTATTACATTCAACCATCCGTAAAAACCTCTATTGTATATATATATATATATATATATATATATATATATATATATATATATATATATATATATATATATATACATATATATATATATATATATATATATATATATAGAATAAAGAAAGAAAGCAAAAGATTGCCGCATCTACCAAAATTCTTAAAAATAAAATCTTAGTTGGGGAACTCGGCAAAAAGGGGCGGGATAAGAGATCACACAGTTTTCATTAAGCCAATATTTCGGTCCTGGAATGGGACCTTCTTCAGGGCAAGAACTGAAATGGAGAACAAAACATATTCACTAATAGAGCTTGGGACAATTTTTAATTTAATGTTATATTAAAGTTGTTATCATTAATAAAACTAGTGTAGAATAAGAATAAGATATTAATCATAATAAAGTCAAAAACTCACATGAGTGGTATGAAGTTGAGTTAGCCTGAATGGCCGTAGGTAGCTTATACATAAAAACGTTGGTTAATCCATAAAAATGCACACTATAACACAGTAGATAAAATTATAAATAAAATAAATTTTATGTATAAGCTACCTACCGCCATTCAGGCTAACTCAACTTCAGTGTTTTTGACTTTATTATGATTAATATCTTATTCTTATTCTACACTAGTTTTATTAATGATAACAACTTTAATATAACATTAAATTAAAAATTGTCCCAAGCTCTATCAGTGAATATGTTTTGTTCTCCATTTCAGTTCTTGCCCTGAAGAAGGTCCCAACCCAGGACCGAAATATTGGCTTAATGAAAACTGTGTGAACTCTTATCACGCCCCTTTTTGCCGAGTTCCCCAACTTAGATTTTATTTATATATATATATATATATATATATATATATATATATATATATATATATATATATATATAAATAGAGTTTTTTGAATACGAAACGTTATATCTTTTCAGTTTTAATGATTCTACAATAACTGGGTTTTTTGACAGGCATGTCTGTCAATAGTGTCTAATTATTAGATACGTTTTCCCGCCAATTTAAAAATGAAATGACATAATAATAGTCTTAAGTTCTGATCTGTATAACAAGGGAAAAATGAACAGGCAAACGTTCTAATAAGTAAAGAGTGAAGCATACATTTTTCAATCTTCTCTATTCCTCTGAGGAATCACTATAAAAAATTTTTCTGTGAATTAAAAAAACCGAAATATTTCACTCATATTGGTTACTTATGCCAATGTTTGTTTTTTAGAAATCCTTGAAGAAGCTAACAATGTTTTTACCCAAAGCTCAAAATTAAGAATATACAGTTAAAAGAGTCCTTACATCTTTCATTACTCTTTCTCGAATAAATTGAGGTGATCTTACAGGTTTCTTGTCAATTTATAATTAGTTTGTTGTTACCAGTAGGCCCGTTACTGTCCTCCTATCTATCTATCTAATATATATATATATATATATATATATATATATATATATATATATATATATATATATATATATATATATATATATATATATATATATATATATATATATATATATATATATATATATATATATATATACATATATATTTATATTTTATATATATATATATATATATATATATATATATATATATATATATATATATATATATATATATGTATATATTTCAGCATCTAACAATTATATTTTTTTATAATTTTCTTGAATTCGAAAGACTTGTGCTATATCATAGTATATATTTGTGAAAAAAAACGTTTCGACCATACATTCTGGTCTTCATCAGTTGTATAATCTGTTATTTATTTTAAAATACTGTATACATATAAATTGAAAATAAACTAAAACTATACATGAGAACGTCACATGGAACATTTTACATGGACAGATACATTTGAATTTGGTATTAGTACTAGACTAAGTTGGAAATGTGGAATCTTTGGCACAATGATACTACTCAGTATATATCACCACTACACCAAACACTTTATTTTTGCACTCGACGCGTGTTTCGCTAACCATGTTAGCTTCATCAGGAGCGATGATTGACTAAAGCTAAACTACAAATCTATCCTATTTATACTTAGCCTAAACCAATTTGGCAATTGGTAGCTGTCAATTTTATAATTCTCAGATCATATTCGTTATCAGTAACCCGAAAATATAATAATATCGGTAAACTCCGTATTTAACGTAAAACACGGGTTTGATGTTATTTTGGGTCTTTTGACAGTGGGTTTGGCAGTTTACAGATTTCAAATTGCATTTTTATAATCGGCACACCCAAAATATGAAAAAACAACTGGTTTTTCCATTTTATAATTTAAACTAAATGTTTATCATAAATTTAAGCAACTTTTTTTTGTTAAAAGTCACTTTTTCGTGGATTATGGCCGCCATGTTGCGACGCTATATTGAATTTCAAAAATCGCCAAACGGAATTTTAAAGTACACGTCTTGGCGAAAATTTTGAGCCCCTACAGATCCTCCCATCTTAAAATCTGTAATGGAGAGAAGGGTGTCCCGCTTGACAAATAATGCTTCATATATACGAGGCTGGTTTGAAAAGTCCGTGCAAAAATAAAAACTACTTATGTGTTTGGGGTAAACCTTTTTTATTTTTTGACATAGTCTCCTTTTAGGCTTATACACTTCGTCCAACGATGTTCTAGTTTGTTGATCCCTTCCGAATAATAGGATTTGTCCAAGTCTGCAAAATATCCATTAGTGTCTGCAATCACCTCCTCGTTTGAATAAAATCTTTGTCCCGCCAGCCATTTCTTCAAATTTGGGTAGTCCGAGTGAGCCAAGTCTGGAGAATAGGGGGGATGTGAAACGAGTTGGAATCCTATTTCCATTAATTTTGCGACCACAACTGCTGAGGTGTGTGCTGGTGCGTTGTCGTGATGGAAAAGGACTTTCTTGTGGGCCAATCGCGGGCGTTTTTCTTGCAGCTCGGTTTTCAAACGGTCCAATAACGATGAATAATATTCACCTGTAATAGTTTTACCCTTTTCCAGATAGTCGATGAGGATTATCCCTTGCGAATCCCAAAAGACAGTCGCCATAACCTTTCCGGCCGAAGGAACGGTCTTTGCCTTTTTTGGTGCAGATTCCCCCTTGGTAACCCATTGTTTAGATTGTTGTTTGGTCTCAGGAGTATAGTAATGTATCCATGTTTCAGCCACAGTGACGAAACGACGCTTAAAATCCTCCGGATTCTTCTGAAACAGCTGCAAACCATCCTTGCAACACTTCACACGATTCCGTTTTTGGTCAAGCGTGAGCAATCGCGGCACCCATCTTGCGGATAGCTTTCTCATGTCCAAATGTTTATGCAAAATATTATGTACCCGTTCAGTCGAGATGCCCACAGCACTAGCAATCTCACGCACCTTAACTCTTCTGTCATCCATCACCATATCATGGAGTTGATCAATGATTTTTGGAGTCGTAACCTCCACAGGCCGTCCAGAACGTTTAGCGTCACTTGTGCCCATATGGCCAATCCGAAAATTTTGAAACCACTTATAAACTGTTCTAATCGAAGGTGCAGAGTCACCATAATGTTTATCAAGCTTCTCTTTAGTCTCCTGAGGCGTTTTGCCTTTCATAAAGTAATGTTTAATCACCACACGAAATTCTTTTTCGTCTATTTCTTGAAAATCACTCGACTTCCTTGATTCACACGAATGCCAAACACAAAGAAATAGACCAATATGGCTGAAACTTGGTGTGCGTTCATTCAAGAGATGCTAGTAACTAAACATGACCTCGATACGCGCCGGTGGTGCCATCTCTCAGACTTTGCACGGACTTTTCAAACCAGCCTCGTATATATATATATATATATATATATATATATATATATATATATATATATATATATATATATATATATATACATACATATAATAGCTTAAAAGCTAAATTTGCAGAAATAAAATCATGTTCCCATTTTTTTGGGTTTAAAAGAGTACATTATTTTTGATTGTTACATCTAGGGGACCTGAAATATTAATTAAGACAGCTTTTTAAAAATATGACATGACACTTCTATCCATTTAGGTGTTATATTAAAAGTAATCTTGGATTAAAACCTTAAACCACAATCTGATGTACTAATCCTAGCAAGGTGTTAAAAAGCGTATAAAAATCTGAAAACTAACAAAATATTACCTTTGTTTAATTTCTGTTATTTGCATTTAACAAACAAGAAGTAGTAAACCATCTTTATGCACCACATGTATGTATTTTCCTTGAAATCATACACTAACTCTTATTAAATATTTGCGTTAATTAAATAAGTACTTTTTGCTTAAACATATTGTAGTTACGAGGTTACGTAACCTTCTTAAATGTTTGTTTTAAAAATATGTGAACAGTACTACTATACTTTCTATTTTTGTTCTTTACTTTCCTTGCTAAACGAAAGTATTGTACTCCGAAATTATTGTTTTTCTTCACGCTTTAACGTTCCTATATCACAAAAAACATAATCACACATTTCAGCCGGCCTATCTGTCTGTCGGTCTGCCTGCCTGTTGAACGAAATGAAATATTAATTTTAAACCTGGTACAAGTATAATACCAAACGAGAGCCTGTAGTTTTCGAGTGATATCGCTTTAGGCGAACGGGGTGAAAGGGGTGAGGGTCAATAAGTTGTATATGGTTTAATAATAATATGGTAATTTTTCCTGTTTTTTCATGGTCAGATAATAAACAAAAATTTTGTATAAATGTTTATAGTAAAACTGGCGACCCGCCCCGGCTTCGCACGGGTAGTGGAGCATATTATGTTTTGTCTGACGAACATCCCTCTCTTGATCATTTTCGTTGCTTCGACTCAAACGAACTCTTTTGGCAGACGACGTACTGCGTCCTATAGTAGATCTTCGCCGAGGCATGATTAAATTATCATGTGTAGGTACATTAACTTGTTAATTAAACCTAAATAATAGGTACCTACCTATCAACCTAAAAAAAATCTCAAAGATAAGATAAATCAGTTTTATGGATTAATAACCTCCGACAAATTTCACTTAAATACTTACTTACGTACTTACACCAACACGAATGACAACATGAAACAAATAGAAAATGCGACCTTAATGTTAATTAACTTTAAAATGATTCACGATGTGAAAAGAAACCGAAACAAATGACTAATAACGATGACATTTGATAAAATTCAATGAAATAAAAGTATGTTCAGAACTATCAATTTTATTAATAAGTATGTAAGTATCTATCTATCTACCTAAAGACAACAAACACAAAACAAAAATGCGACCTTGAAATTTTACTCTAAAATATCAAAACCAATGCAATTGCAACCTTCCAACAACACCCAAAAAGAAAACAAATACCTTCCAGTCGTCACCTCCATTCGCTCCAAAAGTCTGTTTATTATAGGAGTACGAGCGCATTTCACATTTCATTTATTGACAAAATTAGCTAGTAACTAGACTACAACTAATATACATTGATAGAATAAGCGTGTATACATTTTGGATCTTAAGATATTGACATCGTATGGACCTAAATACTTAGCCTAGCTATTGACAAACTTAAGATATTTCAACTTAAGATATTTCATGAATATACTTTAAATATATATATATATATATATATATATATATATATATATATATATATATATATATATATATATATATATATATATCAATCGGTTTTATAACGTCTTCCGTCTTCCGATGCCTAATTTCTACTCCTCCCGGTTTCTCCATCCCTCCTCCTCCAGATCTCTCTCTAGTACTTCCTTGTTGATTCCTGCTCTCCAGCTTAGGCGTGGTCTTCCTCGCTTTCTTTTTCCATGAGGGTTCCAATTTAAAATCTTTTTAGGTAGTCGGTCTTGTGACATTCTCTGTACATGTCCGTACCATACCAACTGTTGGGTTCGTCCACTATATCGTGCTTTATTTCTAAAGCTCGCCTTATCGTGTCATTTGGTATGCGGTCTTTTCTGGATTTTCTGGCTGCTCGTCTCCAGAAATCCATTTCTGTAGCTTTTAGTATTTTTTCTGTTCTTTCCTTTAATGGCCACACCTGGGAGCTGTAAGTTATTATACTTTTCACTATTGAGTTGTAAATTCTCTTCTTATTTTCAATGGTTATGTTTTTGTCCCATAGTATACTATTAAGCATTGCAATCGCTTTTCTTCCTTGGATATTACTCTCGAATATTGCTTCTTCCAGTGTTCCGTCCCTAGATATTCTCGTTCCCAAATACTTATAACTGGCACAGTGTTTGATGGTGTGTCCTGTGGCCAGTTTCAAGTCCTGCTGTTGTCCTCCGACGCACATGTACTCGGTCTTTTTAATATTGACTTCTAGGCCCCATTTTTCATATTCCTCCATAAGTTTTCGTGTCATGTATTCCATATCATCGATGTCCTGAGCGACTACTACCTGGTCATCTGCGAATGATAGCGTGTACAATGTAGTATCGTCATCCAGTGGTAATCCCATACTGCTGCATTTCCTTTTCCAGTTCTTCAGTGCCCTCTCCAAATAGATTTTAAATAGCGTTGGGGATATACAGCAGCCCTGTTTGAGACCCTTTGTGACCGGGAACCCTGTTGTTATTGTTGAATATACTTTAAAACAGAACTTAAATGAATAGACTTTAGATATTTTATTAACATGAGCTTATAGTACTTAATATTAAGCTAATCCTGAGTCATCGGGTCGCTGGGTCTTAGTAGACGTCGGCGGGCATGGCGTGGGGGGGGGGGGCGGTAAGTGGTCCTGATTGTGGGGTTGACGTGACGGGTGGCTTTTTCCACGAATCTCTGCTGGGTGCTGCTGATGAATTCCCGGATGGTTGGCATTTAGAGGTCCCTATGGAGTTGGGTATTCCTAACAAACCACGGAGCGTTGGCAATGGTTTGGAGGGCCTTGTTCTGGATGGTCTGGAGGGTGGATCTGCGAGTGCGTGAGATCTGGCACCATGCGGGGCTGCAGTAGGTCATCCCTGCTCTGATGATCATCTTGTAGATTGTCAACTTGTTTCGTGTTGACAATTTCCTGGATTTGAGTAGGGGGTAGAGCTTGTCTAGGAGTTGGTTGGCTTTCTTGGCGGAAGCAGTGACCTGGTCCTTCCATACTAGCCGCTTGTCGTAGTGGAGACCCAGGTACTTGATGCTGTCGGACCATCGAAGGCAGGTTCCTTGGAGTGTGACTACGAGCGCGTTATCGCTCGGCTTATATAGAAACGGTGGGCGACAGCGAGAGGCGCGGCGCGGCGCGGCGCGGCACGGGGGTGATCGCATCAAGCGAGTCCCATTATCGGTGTGAGAAACGCGCTTGAATTTATTTTCGCGCGTGTTAATTTTTTGCGATAACTCCTAAGATATTCATTTAAATTATATAGTGTAAAAGATTATAATAATGTGCATGAAATGCTTAAGGTAACTAACGTATTTAAGTTGATAAGGATTAATACCGTATCCGTCTAAATAGCTTTCCAATTACCGCATTGTACGTGACCATTTTTTTAGAAGATAGAATAGGTATAGTAAGCTATCCTTAAAAGATAAATATACGCCATCGCGGACTTTTTTGTAGATCTATAAAAGAGGAATATCCCACCATGCATTGTTTTGTTATATCTCAAAGGGATTAGACAGCGTTTTCGATGAAAGCTCCCAGGCGGCTTGACTTTTTCCGACACTTCCAACAATTATTGATATATTTCAACCAATTTACACAAAACCTTGACAAATTATATACCTAAACCTTCCTCATGAATCACTCTATCTACTGGTGAAAACCGCATGAAAATCCGTTCAGTAGTTTTTGAGTTTATCGCGAACAGACAGACAGACAGACGCGGCGGAGAACTTTGCTTTATAATATGTAGTGAAAAAAAGGGAGAGGTGATTACAAGTGTTGTTTTGTATATTGGATGCCTCATATGTATGGAATAATGATTCCACAGCATTTATTAATCGGTGTATCAAAAAAATTTTGGATTGTTGTAGCTTCTACTTGATGGAAATTCATTATAAATATATAATAAAAGACTGTTTTTAGTCAATTTCCACTGGTTTATTTAAATTGCGATGACGCGTTTCGCTGTCGATGCAGCTTCTTCAGATCTACATTTTACACTGTCAAGTTAGGTTTAATATTCACAGTTTTATATAATTTCTTAATTATAATGTTACACCTAATTAAATTACATTGATAGTATTGGAAAATCCACACAGATTTGGAGTTAGGAGAATAAATTCAATAATGGTGAATTGCTTAAATCTACCTGGTCGTTGAGTAAAGTACCTGTAGTCCTTAATCGATTTATTTGCATTGTCTCTAAAAGGTTTAGTATTAAACCTTTTTGTTGGGTGTGTAAAATTTTGAAATTCTTGTTAAATGTGTGATTTTCTGTTAAAAAATGATTAGCATATGTTGAATTAGATTTTCTATGGATGAAACTTTTTTCGTGTTCTGTAATTCTTTGTCTAAATGTACGTCCAGTTTGTCGGATGTATGTTTTAGGACATGACCCATATGTTAATTGATAAACCCCTGATTTATTGTCTTTATTGATTTGTGGTTTGTTCCATTGTAAAACTGATATTTCTATGTAAAGAATTAATATACTGTAAAAAGTGAGTTAATTGTATGCTTTACAGGTACAGACAGACAATTAACTCACTTTTTACAGTATATTAATTCTATACATAGAAATATCAGTTTTACAATGGAAGAAGAAGTCGAAGGGAAAATCAATTTCCTAGACTTAACAATCAGTAAAGCCATGAAAAAACATGAATTTGCAATATATCACAAACCTTGTCATACAGATACCACAATTCACAATAGTTCTCACCACCCTAACTATCATAAACTTGCCGCTTATCATAGTTTTATACATAGACTAACTAATATCCCCTTATCAGAAGAAAATTTTACTAAAGAATTAAACTACATAAAACAAGTAGCCGTTAACAACGGTTATTCGGTTACTTTAATCAATAGTATCGTTAAGAAAAAACTTAGAAACAAGGCAATCTCAGAAATATACCCACGTTTTAAGGACAGAAATACCACTTTTAAATGCTTAACCTATTTCGGCAAACCAACGGAAAAACTGGGGAAATTTTTAAATCAAAAAAATATCAACACAGCTTACAAGACTAACAATACTATAGGGAAATATCTTAAAAACTACAAACCACAAATCAATAAAGACAATAAATCAGGGGTTTATCAATTAACATGTGGGTCATGTCCTAAACCATACATCGGACAAACTGGACGTACATTTAGACAAAGAATTACAGAAAACGAAAAAAGTTTCATCCATAGAAAATCTAATTCAACATATGCTAATCATCTTTTAACAGAAAATCACACATTTAACAAGAATTTCAAAATTTTACACACCCAACCAAAAGGTTTAAAACTAAACCTTTTAGAGACAATGCAAATAAATCGATTAAGGACTACAGGTACTTTACTCAACGACCAGGTAGATTTAAGCAATTCACCATTATTGAATTTATTCTCCTAACTCCAAATCTGTGTGAATTTTCCAATACTAACAATGTAATTTAATTAGGTGTAATATTATAATTAAGAAATTATATAAAACTGTGAATATTAAACCTAACTTGACAGTGTAAAATGTAGATCTGAAGAAGCTGCATCGACAGCGAAACGCGTCATCGCAATTTAAATAAACCAGTGGAAATTGACTAAAAACAGTCTTTTATTATATATTTATCAAAAAAATGTTTAAATAAAAGTTATATGGCGCATATGTTGACGTTGACAATAAAATGTTTTGAACTCTCAGTTCGAAGAAATTACGCCATCTTAAATTTTTTTAAATGGAAAGCCCTGTATATTATTTTACTTTTGAGTTCTACCAAAAATTCTAGATATATTATATTAAATTTTTTTTTTGAAGCTTGCTTGTGTCAAACATTTACTGTCAGGTAACGACTTAATGCGTCAACAATTGCTGCATTTTGTGAAACTGCAATTTGAGCGTAATATCATAATGGTACATTTAACAGAAACTGAAAGAATCACTTTGTTAATGATGGTTGGTTACGGAGGCCGTAGGAGAACACAACAGGAGG
Organism: Pachyrhynchus sulphureomaculatus; assembly: GCA_019049505.1. Taxonomy (NCBI): domain Eukaryota; kingdom Metazoa; phylum Arthropoda; class Insecta; order Coleoptera; family Curculionidae; genus Pachyrhynchus; species Pachyrhynchus sulphureomaculatus. The sequence continues at coordinate 215,813,165 of CM032454.1, read as the reverse complement.
TGTGTGATCTTTTTAACGCAGAATATCCGAATAGAGTAGCTAGCAAAACATTAAAACGATTTAGACAATCAGGTCATGGGGGTTATATACAGTAAGGAGGGCTGAAAAAAGGAATTTTTCAAAAATTTTTCCTGAGAAAACTTTTAAATTTATTAATGTAAAAATTTTTACACATATTCTGGTAACTTTTAACTGTATTTCAACATTTTTAATTGTAAAAATAATAATTTTGAAGGCTGCTATAGCTGATCTCCAGGAGCTCCTCTCAAAAAAGACGTCTTGCGGTGACCACGATATCTCTGGACTGGATCATCTAAAATGAAAAAACCAACGGATATCGTTAAAGTAATGTATAATCTAGTTATTAATCGAAGGAATAAGCAAAATAAAATTGTTTGCGAAATAGCGTCTTCTCAAGAAAAAAAAAATGATTTTTGGCCAAAATTTTGGCCTTAAATTGTTTATAAAAAAAATATATTTATCTGTGAGAAAAAAACCTTCGGTTAATTACTAAAAAATATACTTAAGAAGCTTGTGTTAAAATTTGAGACTGATCGGTTCAGCAGTTTCTAAGAAATCTTGGTCACCGACTATAAAAACATGGTTTTGAGAAAAATGCGTTTCAAGTTTGAAAAGCACTTTACATAGACTAAAAAAATTTTTTTTCAACTTACCCAAGAACCCTAATACACTTTCACTTTATGTACCTGAATACAATAGAAGGGACATTTACAATAGGCAGGTAAATTAAGGAGAGAGTGTTCTAGGTAAGCACTGCGGCTCCGGCCTCCTCTTTTCAAGCGCTCTGATGTCTTTACAAATATTCGTGTAACTTCCAGAATAATCGTCGGATTGACTTAAAATTTTCTGTGCGTGTACCTAAATATATATACATTACGAAAATAAAATAAAAAAAATCGATTTTTTGCAAATTCTAACTATATATAACCTCTTAGGATCGTTCTAAATCTGGACCTCCAAAAGCGATGATAAAACGTTAGATGTTTTATTATAAATTACAGAAAATCCCCATATAGCCACTCGTCAGCTTTACCTAGACCACAACACAAATAAAGGTACCTTAAGTCGTATACTGAATAAAGAAAAAATGCATACATACAAACCTATTCTATGCAAGAATTATCTGAAGATGACTACGATAGACGCGTTGAATTTTGCCAGGTCTGATGGAACGAATCAATAATGATCGTAACCTAATTCATAATATTGTTTTTTCTGACGAGGCCATATTTTGTCTTAACGGAAGAGTTAACGAGCATAACTGCCGGTACTGATCTACTGAGAATCCCCACTGGATAATCGATAGTCATTGTCAAAGACCACAAAAGATAAACGTGTGGGTAGGGACTTGTGGACGTCATATTAGTGGTCCCTTTTTTATCGATGGAAATTTTAGAGGACAGCGTTACGCCAAGAGCAACAGGACCAACTCCTAACAGGAATCTGTGGTAACCACAGGACGGAGTATCTCCTCACTATGAAATCAATGCTCGTAGATATTTGGATGCGATTTTTCCTAATCGATGGATAGGCAAAAGAAGTGGTGTAGAATGGCCTGCAAGGAGTCCCGACCTTACGCCACTCGGTTAATTTAGCCAAGTACCGTTTGGCTAGATACTTTATTAGCCGGCTAGGTAGCCTGATAAATTTTTTGAGCGAAATAAATCTATTTATATTAGTACAAAACTTGCACATAGAATATTTTAATATTTAAAATCGAGCCTAGGTAAATTGTAATGTAAGTATGTTAGTATCTGTACAATCTGCTCTATTTTTCTTCATATATATTTTGAATCTTACCTAATGTTGCTAACCTGGTTTGGCCGGATCGTAAAAAGTACTACCCCTTACATCTCTAAAAAAATGGTTCACAATTGATGGGGCGATTTGCGAAAGGATGATGGAAAAACCATAGCCTAAATTAATATAATTATCTAGAAAAATATTTTTTAAGCTCTGTGAATTTTCCTTCATTGCTAGATAAAATCGAGAGATAAGCCCTTGAGACTGGTTAAAAACAGTTTTTAGAATTTAAATACAATATTTTCTTTTTATCGCTTTAATTAAAAATGGACCAGCTGGTAAGGACAAAATACAAAATGAACTATTAAAGTAAAGAGGAGTGAAACTGACCAAAGAAATGACAAAGCTCATAAACAAAATAATACAGGTCAGTATATATCACCACTACACCAAACACTTTATTTTTGCACTCGACGCGCGTTGATGTAGTGGTGATACATACTGAGTAGTGTCATTGTGCCAAAGATTTCATATTCCCAACTTTAATACTTTAATAATAATACAGGGATGGCAAAAACAAGCATAATGATACTACTTTTTAAAAAAGGAGAAAAAACCGATCCAAATAATTATCGAGGAACTAACCTCTTGTGCACAACTTTAAAACTGACGACAAAAATTGTTACCAATAAAATAATGCCACATATACACCTTGCCGAAGAACAACAAGGATTCAGAAGCGGAAGGTCCTATAAGGACGCAATATTTGTAATCAGACAAATTAGTGAAAAATCAATTGAGTATAACAGACTAACGTTCTTATGTTTTATGGATTTGGTGAAAGCATTTGATAGAGTACAGCTGCAAGATATAGTGCACACACTTTATTATGATATAATAAAACTAATTGAAAACATTTACAAAAGAAATAAAATAGAAGCAAGAGTCAATTCGGAGTTAACTGAACCAACAGAGGTAACAACTGGTATTAGAAAAGGAGACTTATTGAGTCCCCTACTGTTTAACATTATATTGGATGAAATAATTAAACAGGTAAAAACAAAAAAAAGGCTATAAAATGGGTAATAAAGAGATACAAATATTGTGTTACGCCGACGATACTGTAATGGTGGCTGAGAATGAAGATGACTTGCAGAGATATTAAAACAATAACAAAAAAAATTTAATATGAAAATATCGGCTGAAAAAACCAAATCAGTAGTTATCTCCAAAGAACCAATTAGGTACAAGCTGGAAATCGATTATAGAGCAGGTGGTGACAATTAAATATTTAGGAACTAAATTATCATATAACAACAACATAGAAGAAATAAAAGAACAAATAGTAAAAGCCAATACAGCCAACAGAGTGCTTGGAAAAATAAATACGTTAGAACAGTAGCAAAATCATATATATATATATATATATATATATATATATATATATATATATATATATATATATATATATCTATTCGTTTCCTCAGTCTTGAGGGTCGTGATCTCTCTGGAATGACTTCACTGTTCTGTTCACTATTTCTCTCCATTTCTCTCGATCTTCTGCCAAGTGCAACGATACATGGAGTGGTTGATCCATAACTTGTTTTATTTGATCTGACCATCTTGTTGGCGAACGGCCTCTACTCCTTTTACCCTGGACCTCTCCCATTATTATTAGCCGGTCTACATTATTGCCTGGCCTTCTAGCTACATGCCCAAAATACTGAAGAATTCTTTTCATGCATAGTGATGATAACCTTACAGTTACATTTAGTTCATTTAGTATAGATTGATTAGTTCTTCTAGCGGTCCAGGATATTCTCAACATCCTCCTATAGCACCACATTTTAAAGGAATCAATAGATTTACGTTCCTTTACTCTAAGTGTCCAGGATTCTACACCATATGAAAATATTGGAAATACTAAGGTTTGTACGAGATTTAATTTCGTTCCTTTAGTTATGTACGGACTTTTCCATATCTTAGTAAGTCTCGTCATAGCATTTCTTGCTAGGGATATTCTTCTTTTTATTTCATTCTCGCATCCTCCCATACTACTTACGGATGATCCTAGATATACAAAGGTTGTTACTCTCTCAATGCCATTGAGTAAGTCGGATCTTACTATTTGGTCAGACTTATCGACTATCATCAGCTTCGTTTTGTCCCTATTTATGGTCAGACCTAGTTTCTCACTTTCTTGCTCTATCCGATTTAAAAGTGTAGCCATCTCTTCCTCAGTCGCTGCAAATATGGTGGTATCATCAGCGTAGCGCAAGTTGTTTATTCGCTCACCTCCTATTAGGATTCCACCATCCCATTCATTCAACGCATTTCTCATTATAAATTCACCATAAACATTAAATAATGTAGGAGACAGAACACAGCCCTGTCTTACACCTCGGCGAGGATGAAACTGATCGGATATTGTATTGTCTATTCTCACCACTGCAGTGATGTCCAAGTAGAGGTTTTTAATCAGTTTAATCAGATGATAAGGAACACCCGTTTGCTCTAGTACCTCCCAAAGCTTTTTCCAGTTGACAAAATCAAAAGCCTTATTATAGTCTATGAAGCTCATTACCATAGACACATTATACTCTCTACATTTCTCTATCAATTGTCTTATGTTAACAATCTGATTTCTTGTGCCTCGTCCTTTAACGAATCCCGTTTGTTCTCTAGAGATTTGTTGGTTAACATAATATCTTAAACGATTATTTATGATATGTAGCATTACCTTACTTGGATGTGATAATAGAGATAATGTACGATAATTACTACATTTACGGGTAGAGCCTTTCTTATGTAGTGGTATTATTATAGAGGTCGTCCAATCTTTCGGCCATATTCCAGTTTTCCAGATGTTATTACATATTTTATAGATCATCCCCACTGTGTCATGATCTAGTTTCTTAAGAATATCTCCCGTAATGTCATCGTAGCCAGGTGCCTTGTTGCTTTTCAGTTTCTTAACAGCATCCTCTACTTCACACCTCATTATTTCAGGTTCTTGCTGCGTGGTATTGATCTGTTGGTGTATGTCTTGTTCTTGTGCATCATAATAAAGATCTTCACAATATTCTCTCCATCTGTCTATTATTCTTTCTTTCTCTGTAAGCAGTGTTCCATTTTTATCCTCGATTGCCCAAGTTTTAGGTTTGAAATCCTTATCTATCTCTTTAATTTTTTTAAAAAGATCTTTAACTTGATTTTTCTCTGCATTTGCTTGTACTTCTTTACATTGGTTATTGAGATATGTATTCTTATCTTGTCTGCAGTTCTTCTGTATAAGTCGGTTTAAATCTTGGTACTCTTTTATCTGCTGATCATCGTTTAGTCCAGTTTTCTTTACGTTTTTCCTATGCTCTACAAGTTGCCATGTTTCTGCAGACATCCAAGATTTTTTAATACATTTTCTTACTCTTCGGGATGCTATTTCTTCGTGGGCATCTTTTATCGATGTTTTCACTTTGTTCCACATCTCTTCATTATTTCCAGGATCTTCATTATATTGGATATTTCGGATATTTTTATTTACTAGTTCCGTAAATTGTTGTTTTTCTGGAGGATATATCTTCATTCGTTGCACCTTTATATTTTTTTGAGAAGCTTTGAGTTTAATACGAAGAACTGTAACTAGAAGTTGATGGTTGGAATTACAGTCTGCTCCTGGGTAAGTTCTCGTGTCCAGTATAGATGATTTCCACCTTTGGCTTATCACTATATAATCTATTTGATTTCTGTATCGATCTCCTGGAAATTTCCAAGTATAAAGACGGCGGATATGATGTTTGAACAGGGTGTTGGTGATAGCCAGTTTATTTTGTATACAAAAGTTGATCAATTTCTCACCTCTAACATTTCTTTTCCCCATTCCATACAGCCCAATAATATGTCTTAGATGGTCATCATTCCTTGTTTCTCCAATTTTCGCATTTAGATCTCCTACAAGCAAGGTAATTTCTCTTGATGGGATTTTTCGCATTGTTTCTTGCAGTTTTAGATAAAATTCATCACATTATCATCCGCTGCTGCTGTAGGGGCATGTACTTGAATTATATTGAGTCTAACCGGTTTAGTGTCAAGTTTTATGGTGATTATTCTCTCTGTAGCACCTGAGTAAGACAAAACTAAGTTATCAAGTCTCGAAGGTACAATAAAAGCAACACCACTATAATTTTGTTCTTTCTGCCCAGCACAGTATACTGTGCTACCATGTGACGTGGTGAAATGACCTCCATCTTCACCTTTCCAGTGTGTTTCACTCAGTCCCAAGATATCTATATTGTGTTCTTCCATTTCTTTTTCCACCACGGCCAGTTCTCCCGGTTCCAGTAACCTGTCACATTCCAAGTGACTATTCGATGTTTCGTTCTAAGTTTAAAGTATGGATCTTTAGATATTCCAGTCGCCTTTTTTCCATATACCGCCTGGTCTCCTACGGACATATGGCCGGTAGCACATTTCACACCATGAGGCCCGGAAACCTCACGGCGCCGATCGCTAGTCGGGTCGCCTGGCTCCAAATCCAAATATACATCGTCCATTCCATATTTAGATATTTACATATATATATATATATATATATATATATATATATATATATATATATATATATATAAATCTGTAGTTCGACCAATTATGACCTACACAGCAGAGACAAGACCAGAAACACGCAAAACTCAGAGATACTTAGAAACAGGTGAAATGAAAACATTAAGAAGAATTGCAGGAAGAATACTTTGGGATAGAGAAACAAATGACAACATAAAGCATATATGTGAAGTACAGGACATTAACACGTGTGAAGTACAGGACATTAACACGTGGATAAAAAACAGAAAAACAAGAATGGAACCAACCCATGAATAGACAGTCCGAACGACGATTAATGAAAATAGCTCGAAATAAATCAGCGGTGGGCCGAAAGAGTATAGGACGCTCACGAAAAAGATGGAACGACGACGACCTGTAGCGATGATACATTAAAGAAATAAAGGAATTTTGCCAGTTTTAATGTTAGATTTTAGTGCATCAGGCTGTTTATGTTTAAGCGAAGTGAAAAATAAGACTAAAGTTCTTTGTACGAAATACCGTTATGCAACATGAAAAAATTTGATTAAGTAGTGCCATCCACTCACCCTAAATATATCAATTTTTTTCGCAATAGAAAGGAATTAAAATCACAACTAGACATGTTACAAAAGCTGATACATAAATTGAAAACGTAAAAAAGCGGATGTCATATGATTTTTGACTCACACACATTGCACAGATATTCCATTTCATCATATCCTATGTAATCTGCAATATGTCATAAATTATTGTCGCTTTTTCCTGTTTTGTCGCAATATATTGTAAATATTGATTATTGCTTCAGTTTCGTGTAACAATGTTCGACGGAAAAATTCCTGTAAGTTTGTGACAAATACGTTTCTTTTTTTTATTATTTTCACAAGGCGCCGTTTGGAAAGTAACGAATTAATTTACCGAACTGTTTTCTTAAATAAATAATTAGATAAAAATTTTATCTAATAAAAAATAATTTTAAAAAAATCAAGAACAAATAAAACTTCTTTAGGAGTAAATTAGAAAGAATTCACTTCTGAAGAAGCCATTGTATGGTGAAACAATTGTCAAGTGACTTTAAATATATTGGAAATTAAAACATAGTGTTGTTTTCATATAATTTTATTATGAATTTCCAACAAGTATCGGCTAACACAATCAAAGATGTTATTGAAACTTCAACGAGCTTTTTAGCCTTATGGTATTTCAAACTGCTACTGAAAACAAGAATTTGCACACAGAATATTTGGTTTTTAAAACAGTGTACACAGTTCAGAATTTATCGTAAACTAGCGGTGTTCTCGGTTCCGCTCGCGTGGACTTAATTCACTATTATCGTCACTGCTCATTCCTTATATTACCTAACGTAATAAAATGTACTCTTTAACCTGGCCAGAAAATATATGTATGAATTAAAAAAAAAAACACGTAAATCGGATGAGTAGTTCGCGAGTAATAAGCGCATTAACGGACAGACAGGCAGACAGAGAGACAGGGAGACGTTGCAATTATAATATATATATATATATATATATATATATATATATATATATATATATATATATATATATATATATATATAAAATGAAACGTCTCTCTGTCTGTCTGTCCGTTATTGCACTTATCACTGGAGAACCACTTATCCGATTTACATGCTTTTTTTTTAAACATACACTTGTCTGGCCAGGCTATAGGCTATATTTTATTACGTTAGGTAACATAAGGAATAAGCAGTGACGGTAATAGTGAATTGAGCAGAAAAAAAGTTTGCCGCTTGCGCGTTCTCTTGCAATACACTGCCTAAACCGTTAAATATGGAACAATATCATGTAGCAAAGAATATCTATAATATATATAAAATGCAACGTCTCTATGTCTGTCTGTCTGTTCGTTAGTGCGCTTGTCACTCGAGAACCACTTATCCGATTTACGTGTTTATTTTTAAATTCATATATTTATTCTCTGGCCAGGTTATTTATAATCTATTATAATATATATAAAATGCAACGTCTCCCTGTCTATCTGTCTGTCTATCTACCTGTCCGTTAGTGCGCTTATCACTCGAGAACCAATTACCCGATTTACGTGCTTTTTTTTTTTTAAAACATACATATGTATTCTGTCCAAGTTATAGGATATATTTTATTATTATATCTTATGTTAGGTAATATAAGAAATGAACATTAACGATAATAGTGAGTCCAGTCGGAAAAAAGTTTGACGCTAGCGCATTCTCTTCCAATACACTGCCTAAACCATTAAATATGGAACAATATCATGTAGTAAAGAATATAATATATATAAAATTAAACGTCTCTGCCTGTCTGTCCGTTAGTGCTCTTATTACGCGCTAACTAATCCGATTTGCGTGTTTTTTTTAAATTCATACATATGTTCTCTGCCCAGGTTATAGGATATATTTTGTTATGTTAGGTAATATAAGGAATGAGCAGTGACGATAATAGTGAATAAAGTTCATGCGAGCGGAGCCGCAGGCAAAGCTAGTTTTATAGATATTATAGAAGAATACAGATAATCTGGCCAGATAATAAATATATTAATTAAAAAAAAAACACACGTAAATCGGATAAGTGGTTCTCGAGTGATAAGCGCACTAACGGACAGACAGACAGATAGAGAGACGTTGCATTTTTATATATATTATATTCTTTGCTACATGATTTTGTTCTATATTTAATGGTTTAGGCAGTGTATTACAAGAGAACGCGCTAGCGGCAAACTTTTTTCCGACTTGATTTACTATTATCGTCACTGTTTATTTCTTATGTTACCTAACGTAATAGAATGTATTCTATAACCTGGTTAGAGAACATATGTATGTTTAAAAAAAAAGCATGTAAATCAGATAAGTGGTTCTCGAGTGATAAGTGGTTCTCGAGTGATAAGCGCACTACCGGACAGACAGACAGACAGAGAGACGTTGCATTTCATATATATTATAGAAGATTACAGATAACCTGGCCAGAGAACAAACGTATGAATTAAAAAAAACACGTAAATCGGATGAGTGGTTCTCGAGTGATAAGCATACAAACGGACAAATAGACAGACCGAGAGACGTTTCCTTTTATATACATTATTATATTCTTTGCTACATCATATTGTTCCATATTTAATGGTTTAGGCAGTGTATAGCAAGAGAACGCGACAGCAGCAAACTTTTTCTCGACTTGCTTCACTATTATCGTCATTATTTATTTCTTACGTTACCTAACGTAATAAAATATAGTCTATAACCTGGTCAGAGAACATATGTATGTTTAAAAAAAACATGTAAATCGGATAAGTGGGTCTCCAGTGATAAGCGCACTAACGGACAGACAAATAGACAGACAGACAGATAGACAGGAAGACGTTGCATTTTATATATATTATAGATATATGTGCCTTAAAACAAATAATCAATCTAACGCCGCTAAAATTGCATAATAAACTGGACCTAAGAGATGGGAACTAGAAGATATGAAAATACAATACAGTAAAAGGGATAGCTAAAACATATATATATATATATATATATATATATATATATATATATATATATATATATATATATATATATATATCCTAAAGTAATACATACTGAAATTGCTCATAGATCAACAAATATTGAATTTGGTATATCTTTGATAGAAAAGTCAGAGAACAAGTAAATTCTATAACTACTAAAAAATTCATTATACAAAACAAAACACTTCAAACCCTCATAACAACCAACAAACAGAAAATCCCGACAATAGAGCCAGAAACCAAACACTTCACTGACCATGCATTTTACAAGAGATTTGTTAATCTTACTAACTCAACATTCACAGAAGAGGAATCAATATTTCTTTTGTAGACTTGTCAACTTATTCTATAGAAAACGAATATTTCCTTCCTGCTGAAATAGGAAAAATAAAGAAGGAACAAATTATATAATCACTTGGTATTGTAAATCAATAGGATCGATATAGAAGAAATTAAAATTCTTGCTCGAAGAGCTCAGAAGTTCTGAAGATATCACGTGCAAACTGTAGGCAAAACGTCAGAAAATAATTACAATTTGACACGGTGTAAATTTAAAAGTGTCGAAATAGGAAAAGCACACTGATTACATCGAAAAACTTCTAGAAACTATCTTTTGAAATTTAAGGTTTAAAAATACTATCATATATCAAAAGCCCTTATTAATAGTAGAAAACGTAGTCGTTCTTCTGAGGCTACTTTCACAATTTAACAAAATAAAAAAAACAAAAAAGAAAACAATTCCCTCCAACTCCTATCGCACCATTTCAACCTTATTATATGTTTAACTATACACCTTAATTTTCATATGGCTCCATCTATTATGTAAAACACTTTTAAGAGCCTTAATATATAACTCTTACTTCCGTAAAAGAAATCAACGAGATTTCCCCAAGTTTCAAGGTTTCTAGATTACGAAAAAACATAGCCTCCATTTCCAATAGTTTGTCGCTCTGTTGCCACGATAACTATTGAACGAAATGACATATCGATTTCAAATTTGGTACACATATAATAGTTAACGTAGGAAAGAAACCTATAGCCCTGAAATGAAGTAAATAATTTCAGAAATACTCATGTATGGATAATGAAAAATCATCATGTATTTCAACAATAATTTTGAATAAACTTACAAACTAATATTGTCAACAGCTTGTTTACTAGTCTATTGGTATTACCTAACCAGATGACTGATTTAAATTATTTATGTGCATTTTCTTTTTGTCTTATTGTAAGGCGTGGCATAAAATGTTGGACAAACAATGTGGTTTCTCTATGACGGTGCGGCTCTACATTTTGAACGTGAATATCGATTTTTCCAGCAGATAGACAAATTTTTTCAATACAGCGTGTAAATTGCGCATTCATTACAGTTTGTTTTCCACTAGAACTCAACAAATTAGTTCTTCGAGTAGTTAAAGTAATATATTTTAAACCTGCCAGGAATTTTTTTTTTATGAGTCTAGCACACGTGCTGCAGGGAAGTCCCTAAGGCGCTCCAGGAGCGGCACGTGTGCGGAAAAAAAGCGATTCGCGTTATTCTTGAATCGCTGTAAATTGTACTCGCTGGGAAACACAGCGCTGGGCAAATTATTCCAAAGGGATGATGTTCTCCATATAAAAGACTGCTTGAAAAGCGTTGTACGCGGAGTAAAGGCCCCCCCCAGTCGTTATTTTTTTTGCAGTTTTACCCGCACGGGTAAAACTGCACGGGTAAAATGGTCAGTGTGTGGCCAAAAACCGTCCTTCTTGCCGGCGTTCAAAAATATCTGCTTTACAACCGTCCGTTTTCTAACATGTTCGTTCAAGTCGGCTCGTGTGTGACGACGCAGTTAAAAAGGACTGGTTTTGTCAGTGTCGACTCTGTCCTCTGATTAATCGCCAGTGATTTTAGTTTGGAGAATTTTGTGTTTTGTGGCTAATAGAAATTTTGTTCTTTTTACAATGACAGACCTAAGGAATTCTAACAAAGAATTTATAATTGAGTTCATAGAACTATATAGAAGCCATCCGTGCCTTTGGAAAGTTAAATCTACTGAGTATTCTGATAGAGAGAAAAAAAATAAAGCCTACGAAGACATGATAATAAAATTACAAGAAGTAGATAATTCCGCAACGAAAAAATCTGTTAAAAAGAAAATTGACTCTCTACGTGGTTGCTTCCAGAAGGAATTAAAAAATCTGGTTCGGGAACTGATGAGGTGTACAAGCCCCATTTGTGGTACTACGAATATGTATTATTCCTTACAGACCAGGAAACACCGAGAGAAACAATAACTAATATTGATGAAGAGACAAATAGCAATCAAGTAAGTAAAACATATATCTTTTATTTACGAGTATATGTACTTATATTTATTAATAATAATAAATCTTAATATAACAAAGTATTAAAATCTAATACAACAAAGTATTAAATAAAGTGTTCTGATCCCTCATTATGAAAATAACTCATAAATAAATTACGAACTCTTTTTGCTTCTTCAGATGCATGTCTGTTGTGTCCACGCTGTAAATTAATAGTTGCTTGTTCTGCACTTAAACCATTTTCTATGTGCCCTGTGTTGTAATCTTTTGAATAAAAACAAGTTGAAGGTGCATAATTTTCCTGGCGCTTCTTAATTAGAAAGTTATGAAGAATGCAACATGTCATAACGATTTTATCAATATTTTCTAATTTTAAATTAATTGTCGAATGAAAGATCCTGAATCTTGCAACCATTATTCCAAATGCATTTTCTATTATCCGGCGCGCTCTAGATAATCTGTAGTTAAATATTCTTCTTTCTCTGTTCAATTCTTTTTGGCTGAATGGTTTTAAAAAATTGTCTCTCAACACGAAAGCTTCATCTCCAATAAATACATAGGGCAGTGATTCATTACTGTTATCTGTTTTACAAATGGATGGTAATTGAAGAGTACTATTTATAAGTTTATCATAAAATAAAGTGTTTTCCATTACACCGCCATCAGATACTCTTCCGTTTGTGCCACAATCGCACATGATGAATTCATAATTCGCATTAGCGATCGCCATTAATACGCTACTATTTCTGCCTTTGTAATTCCAATAAACAGAACCGCTATTTGAGAGATGGCACTATATTTATGTGTTTGCCATCCACAGCACCTAAACAATGAGGAAAATTTCACTTTTTTTCAAATGTTTGGGCTATGATTTTCCATTCTTCTTCAGTCCTAGGAAACTATAATAAAAAAATCATTCTCAATATAAATTATTTTTAACATTCATAGTTAATTATTGTATAATTTATTTTAATATAATTAATTGTTTTTCTTTCAGGATGAAACTAACTATACCCCCATACAATCCCCGGCGTCTTTTGAAAATAATGTATGCACAGATCGGTCGCTATCAGCATGTTCCAATACTCCTTCAGTACGCTCTTCCTTTAGTAGCACAAGAAAGCGTTACATAAAGGACAGAGCCGACGAAGTTTTGGAGAAAGTGAGTGCAAAGCTGGATATGAATATTAAAGAAGACAACTTTAACGTGATAGGAAAAAATGTTGCCAACAAATTAAGAGAGTTAGCCCGTGATGCTGTTTTAATGGCGGAAAAATTTATTTCTAATATTCTCTTTGAAGCTGCATTGGGAAACATTACGAGAAATACAAAAATGTCTTTAACAAAAAATGGAATAAATCAAACAACAGCTTGCTACAAATCCTTATATTAACTCAGCCCACTATTATCAGAATCAGCAATCTGATGGTACAAGCTCCTATGTTGATTTAGATTACGGAAGAGACTAAGGAAATACATCTAATCAAATACTTTTTTCTCAACAAACACATGGAAATGCGAAATCCTTCTTGGAAACTTTTTCACCGATATTACTCATTTGTAAATAAATGTCCTATCCTTCATTATATTTCTTTCAGTAATGTATTTTTAGTTTTGTCGCCCGTTGAAGAGAATAAATAATTTGTTCTTACCTTTAAGTAATTGTGTTTTAAAACAGAGTATATGGCACCTCACGTATCTGGTATAATATGCCCAAGAGCTTGAGGTGATATAACAGTTGAAAATTTTAGGTCTTCGTAACTCCTTCCAGTAGCAAGAAATCTTAGTGTGGCAGTAAGACGCTCATGTGATGAAATACTTTGTCTCATACACGTATCTTGCTTTTGTATTAATGGTTTCTTCGTCCATTCGCAGATAATTAAACCAATCTCCTGGTTCTAGTCGTAATTCACTTAAAAGATGTACGTGTGAAAATTGTCTTCGTTTAAGTAACCATTCTTTAGTCCATTTTGAACGTTTTCTTTTTAAAAATTTTAATTTTACAGCCACTGCGGCTGCCACTGCTAATGTTGTCGTAGGATCCATTATAGATCAAATGATGATAATGACGCTATGATTTCAGAAAAACTGAACGAAACAACGCCTAGTGTGTGGATGTGGTCGTTGTTTGTGGATGTGAAGCACCAGCGCGACGTGTATTTTTAACGTGCACCGCTTTGGGAGGAATTAAGCGGGCTACATCCTTCGAACACTTTCCATGAAAATACTTGTAGAACAGACTCAAGTCGCCAATTGTTCTTCGATGTTCCAGCGAATCAAGGCCGCCGGTCAGTTCCGGGTCTCCAGTATATCTCCAATATATTTATAAAAACCCGAAACATCCTCAACAACTAAATAATCCAAAAATAATTTGGAAGAATATTTATTTATATTATATATATGCATGAAATTTAAATCCCAATTATAGCAGCAAATAATTTTTTGCTAATTATCCGAAATTGTTTTAACCTCATTACATTCTCTTTTTATGGCTTCATCAAACATTTACAATTAAATTTATTCATTAATTATTTAAATTTAATTTGCAATAAATTCGTAAATTGGCCCACAAACTCCGTCATTAATTGTATATAATTAAAACTGATAACCGTAGCCCGCGAATTATTTATTCATTCGGTTTTATATCTAAAATTGTGCATATTTGTTGTTTGTAACCGCAAGGTTAATTAAAATTATGCATATTAACAATTATTTATATTTCATTTATAATTTAACGACTTTTATCTTTTACAGTCTGTCAAGTAAGAACGTGTTCGCGATAATTCATTTTTGGTAGACGCAATTCAATAAAAAATCGGTGTCTACGACACATTTTAGTAAAAACTTTCGTCGAAATCATGTAAAATTCAAAAAAGTCACTTGTTTGCGTGTCGATTCGAATCAGTCTTTCTTTGTTCCCATATAAAGGGGCGTTAAATATATTAAAAATTCAGTATTGCTCGTGAAGAAGTGGGTAAATTCTTTTAACGAGACGAAAGATGTCGAGGATTTGCCCAAATGTGGCTCGGTAGGCCGGGTGGTATGGCTTTCGTAAATATAGATCAACAGGAGATCTTCTGTCTGAAAAGTTCTATTTGTGGCTCTCACGTTTCCTGAGAGAGCGTTCTTTACGAGTGGCAGTCTACGGATTTCTTTCTAACACCTTCACTATCAACGCCGATGTGCCCCAAGGCTCCATACTGTGTCCTACTCTCTTTCTTATTTACATTAACGATCTGCTGGAAAAGACAGGGAATCCGATCTACAGTTCTGCAGATGACAGTACGCTTATCTTTTCATTTACTTTGAACGCTCGGACATCGGCTACTCATTCAACTTAACAAAGACCGGAATAAAATTCTATCTTGGGGTGACAGTAACCTACGCGGCAGTTCTTGAACGCAGTAGTGAACGCTATAAAAACCCAGGCGGCAGTTCTTTTCTAAAAAAGTTAACGTTGCTGAACCCGACATAATTTTGTCGGGGCACTCCATTCGTCTAACATTGTCACTCAATTTGTTGGACGTTAATTTGGGAGCAAATATAACAATGCTAGGAAAAGACATAGTAATATTAGGAGTATACGGCCCAACAGAAGACAGCACTATAAGAGAAAAAGATAACTTCATGGAAACGCTAGAAATAGAAATGCTAAAAGTAAAGAAAAATCAAGAATTAATAATAATGGGAGATTTGAATGGGAGAACAGGAAGAAAAACAAAGGACAATATCGTAGGACCATTCAGAGAAGATATTACTAACGACGGAGAGAGACTAATAGAGCTGTGTGAACTAAACGGCCTCAAAATAACAAACGGATTCTACAGACACAAAGACATTCACAAATATACTTGGATGCAAGAAACACGAAACTTAAAATCAATAATTGACTACATTATAATTAAAAACGAGACCACTATCAAAATAAAAGACGTAAGAATAAAGAGAGGGGCAGAATGTGGAACAAACCATAGACTATTAATAGCAAATATAAAAGTACCGTGGTACAAGACAATAAAGCAAAAAGGAACAATAGATAAAGAAAATAGAAATACTAATGAGATAACAGAAAAAGCAGACAAAGAAATAAAATACAAAATACACTTACTGCAAGACGAAACGATAAGAGACCTATATAGACGACAATTAGATCAAAAATTAAATGAATTTAATTACGACAATCTCCAACAGATGTATGACCACATAAAAGAATGCATCAAGCAGGCGGCCCTAGAATCATTAGGTAAAGAAGACAACGAGAATAAGAAACATAAAATTAGAATCTGTGAAAAAACCAAAGAATCTATAAAGGAGAAAAAGAGACTATACGAAAAATGGCTGAATACAAAATCAGAAGAAGATCTACAGAAATATAAAGAGAAAAATGCAGAAACGAGGAGGATGATAAACAAAGAAAAGAACGAGAGATGGGAAAAATCGTGCGAACATGTAGACCAGTATATAGGAGGAACTAGAAGCACAGAGTCATGGAGAATAATTAAAGCATTAAGGACCAACAATAGAGAGAAGATGTGTATAGAGTATATCCCAGAAAGCGAGTGGGAAGAATATTATAAGAAGCTGCTAACAGAAGACAGACAAGAATTCCAGGAAGAGAACTCTGAAGAAGAACAGAATAAGGAAAAAAAGAGATAGAACTAAGCTATGAAGAAGTAAAGAAGACAATAAAAACACTCAAAAATAATAAATATGGAGGGCCCGGGGGTGTGGTAAATGAAATGATTAAGTACGGGTCTAATAAATTACATCGAATACTGAGAGAAACATGTTCCACAGAGCGATAAATGGAGAAAACATACCAGAGGAATGGTCAAAAGCCTATATAGTAACTATATTTAAAAATGAAGACCGCACAAAATGCACAAAACTATAGAGGCCTAAGCATAATATCGAGTATGGAACGTTTGTATGGAAAAATTATTAAAAATATCATAGAGGAAAATATAAAGGGACAAATTGGAGAAGACCAAGCAGGCTTTACGGCCGGAAAATCATGTATAGACCACATATACACTATAAAACAAATGGAAAAAAAAACTGGCAAAGAATAGAGAAATTCATTTAGCCTTCATAGACATAAGAAAGGCCTATGACTCAGTACCAAGACAAAGATTATGGAACGCAATGATAGAAATAGGCATTGACAAAGAACTAATATACGCAGTAAAAGCTCTCTACGAAAACAACACAGTGAACATAAAAATAGGACATAAAATAGGCAAACATCAAAAGGCCTATTACAAGGATTACAAGGATGTTCTACATCCCCCACACTATTCAAAATATACCTCGAATAAACATTAAAAAAATGGAAGCAAAAATGTAGTGGAATGGGAGTTCCAATACGAGAAGATTACTTATATACTCTAAGTTTCGCAGACGACCAAGTAATCATAGTGCAAGATGAGGAAGGCCTCAGTTATATGGTAAGAAAACTGAAAGAAGAATACACTAAAGCAGGATTAGCAATAAACTTTGATAAAACGGAATATCTAACAACAAAGGAGGGAAACGTGGATAATCTAGAAGTCGATAACGAAACAATAATCAAAGGAACCGATAGATTTAAATATTTAGGAACCATCATTTCAAAAAACGCAACATCAGAAGAAGAGATTAAAGCTAGATTAGGACAAACGCAGACATTCATAAGACAATTAAATTCGATCCTGTGGGACAAGCACATTACAAAGAGAAACAAAACACGCACATACAAATCAATAATACAAAGCATAATGACATACGGGTCAGAAACATGGACGATCAACAAAAGAAATAAATCTAAAATTAACGCGGTAGAGATGGAGTACTGGAGAAGATGTTGTAGAGTGACACGTATGGAGAGAATAACTAATGAAGAAATAAGAAGCAGAATGAACATCAAAGAGAACGCAATAAATACCATTGAAGAAAAACGATTAAAATGGTATGGAGACATAAGACGGAGCGAAGATAATAGGTGCTCTCCCCTATAGGGAGAAGAAAAAGAGGAAGACCCAGAAGATCCTGGAGAGACGATGTGGACGAGGTTATGGAGGAGAGGGGTCTAACAGATGGAGACTGGGAAGATAGAAACGGATGGAATTAAAGGCTGAGAGAAGGAAGACAGCGTTAGCTGTAGAAAATCCTTGATATATATATATATATATATATATATATATATATATATATATATATATATATATATATATTTTGGGAATGTGGAATCTTTGGCAGAATGATACTACTCAGTATATATCAACACTACACCAATCACTTTATTTTTGTCGTCGATTTATACTGAGTAGTTAAAATAAACAGATAAAAACTACTTGTAGATGTAATATTCATACGGCAGTAATTTAAAAAATTCCTCTACTATAATCACAAATAATATGCGTGTAAGTATTACTAATTTTATTAAAATAGTCACAATAATTTCCTACGCAATAAATGATAAGTAATTTTTTTAAAAAGTACCTTAAGTACTAATTTGTCGTTTTCAGTTATTTTCATCAATTTAGCGTTATTGTTAATGAAGTTGATAAAAAAAAAGGTTTTGCCGTGACAGGCGGTTATTTTCCACAATCTTATCGTCGGGTTTGTTTCCTAGGTGTAAATTAACATGTTCATGTATGTGGCAGTTGACAGTGACATATCATTCTTGATAACAACATTCGTATAAAGTAGTATTATAAAACCGGAAAGACAGGAATATATTTCACGCAAGGAAAAAAATAGTGTCAATTAAAAACAATGATAATTAAACCTGTAAAAAATTAGATGGATTATCTAATGTAAGGTAAGATATAGAAATGTCAGTGTAGATATAAGCGATTTTCTCAGGTTATTTGTTTAATCATCCTAAGATAATAATAACACTGGTATACAAAAAAAAAATTCTCTATCTTTTAAGTGAGACACGTGTTTCCTTAAGTATTTTTTTTATGCTGAATTAAAAAAAAATCGTTAAAAAAGACATCCACCGTGAGGTTTTTTTCAGAAAACATACTTAAAGTTGCCAGAAAACTATTAAATTGAAAAAAATAAATTCTGATAAATAATGTAAAACTGTATAAATATTGAAATTATGGAATACAACTATTATTTCGCAAATCTTTAAATGTTCTGAATCTATACTTATCATAAAAACTTAAAAATATTTGTGTGTTTTTAGTACATACACTCACTCTATGGCCTCGCGGCGTGCTAGTATTCTACATAGTTGGTATCACAGTCCTTATGTACCTGATAATCTTTAAGTCATTTCCGGATGTTTATTTTTTAACTACTATTTTTATTTGTATTTTTTTGTGAAGGTACTTTGGCTATTGTTAGAGTAATTTTTTAATTTGGTCTGCTTAATAAAAAAACCCAACTTGGACCAGAATTACTAAAATATTTTTCACAAGTGAATAAGTTTTTTTTTTAAACAAATTTAATAATAAAAACATATTATAAAAATTGTTACCTTTAAAAAAAAAAATAATTACTTTCTGACGCAAATATTAATTACACAAGTTTTCCATTTCAAAATATTTTAAAAATTTTAACACATGTAATCCGCTAAAATTTTATTTCCTTTATTTTATTAGACTGTCCTCTTTAAAATATGAATTTATCTATAAATTATTCAGGTAGGTTTTTTAAAGTCATTTACTTTGTTCTAATTTTTTCTAAAAGCTACTTGTCGAACGCCGAAAAGAAATTCTTTCTTTGATACGGTGGGCCGTGTTGAATTCAAAGGATTTTTTTTGGGCGTTTGCTGCCTGTCCATCGCTTTTTAATTTCAGTTGGTAGAGAGTTAGGTAAATGGTATTTTTTTTATTGGCGTTTTTTTGACTCCTTCTAATTTAGTGTTTCTGTTTAAGAAAAAGCACGCATACACTACTTTTAACCAAGCTACGTAGCAAGCAACTGCTAAATTAAATAACCGGTCAAGTGCAAATTGATTGCGCAATTAGTGTTCCGTACGTTGATTGCTTTTAAAATAAAAAATGTTGTAACGGAAGTATAAAATGATCAGTGACTTCACAAAACACACCCCAAATGAGTTTTCAACAAAGTTTATTTGCAGTCTTTAGTGAAAATCGATGACCTTGAAATTTCTGTTTTTTTTTTTACATACCAGATAAATTATTACAGGTAATGCACTCGTGATAATTTTCGTTCAATCTACACCCCGTGGAGAATATTCCAGAATTTTTTCAAAATTTTTTAATAAGTATTTTTCGAGATAAGGCGGGTTGAGAGCCATTTTTCGCGATTTTTTAAAAATAATACAAAGAAAAGTGAGCGCAAGTATTACATTATATATATATTTTTTACTCGTGTTTTCACAAGCTTTCATTTGACATCACACTCGATTACCTAATAAAAAATTTTTTTTTCACTTCCGATTTCACCCCCCAAAACTAACCCCTTAGTCAAAATTTAACTTTCGAAACTACATGACTGATGAGGCCATCAATACCTATATTAATACCAAATTTCAACTTTCTATGACAAATAGTTTCGGAGAAAATCGGGTGTGACAGACGGACAGACAGACACCGAAGTGATCTTATAAGTGTTCCGTACGGAACACTAAAAATTGTTTTTAATTCTTATTGATATTGAACAAAACTATTATTTCATTGCATTCATTTACTTAAAAAAGCATTTTACCAACCACGTAGCACCCTTGTAGGTATTACAAGCGAGTTTTTTGTTGAAACGGAACATAACATTTTATTTTTTGATGTCAAGTCAGGATTAGGAACTTTAAAAAACAATATTTTAATTTAGCGGTTGCGCATATTTATTTTAAAAAGTAGTGTATGCCTGTTTTTAGTGTTCCGTACGGAACACTTATAAGATCACTTCGGTGTCTGTCTGTCTGTCTGTCTGTCTATCTGTCTGTCTGTCTGTCTGTCTGTCTGTCACACCCGATTTTTCTCCGAAACTATTTGACATAGAAAGGTGAAATTTGGTAACAATATAGGAATTGATGGCCTCATCAGAGCCATGTAGTTCTGAGAATTAAATTTTGACTTAAGGGGTTAGTTTTGGGGGGTGAAGTCGGAAGTGAAAATAAAATTTTTTTACTAGGTCATCGAGTGTGGTGTCAAATGAAAGCTTGTGAAAACCCGAGTAAAAAATATATATGTAATATTATACTTGCGCGCACTTTTCTTTGTATTATTTTTAAAAATTCGCGAAAAATCGCTGTCCCGGGCCTTATCTCGAAAAGTACTTATCAAAAAATTTCGAAAAAAATTCTGGAATTTTCTCCACGGGGTGCAGATTGAACGAAAATTATCACGAGTGCATTACCTTTAATAATTTATATGGTATATAAAAAAACAAAAACTTCAAGGTCATCCGATTTCAGTAAAGATTGGAAACAAACTTTGTTGAAAAACTCATTTGGGGTGTGTTTTGTGAAGTTATTGATCATTTTATACCACCGTAACATAAATTTTGACTTAAGGGGTTCGTTTTGTGGGGTGAAATCGGAGGTGAAAAAAATTTTTTTTTACTAGGTCATCGAGTGTGGTGTCAAATGAAAGCTTGTGAAAACACGAGTAAAAAATATATATATAATGTAATACTTGCGCACACTTTTCTTCGTATTAGTTTTAAAAAATCGCTGACCCCTACTTTATCTCGAAAAGTACTGATCAAAAAATTTTGAAAAAATTCTGGAATATTCTCCACAGGGTGTAGATTGAACGAAAATTATCACGAGTGCATTACCTTTAATAATTTATTTGGTATATAAAAAAAAAAATTCAAGGTCACCAGTTTTCACTAAAGATTGGAAACAAACTTTGTTGAAAACTCATTTGGAGTGTGTTTTGTGAAGTCACTGATCATTTTATACCATCCTAACAAAAATTTTTATTTTAAAAACAATCAACGTACGGAACACTAATTGTGCAAGTTCAACTTGCACTTGACCGGTTTTTTTTGTTAAACATAAATATTAAAATCTGATATTTTTAAGTTTTTTTAATAAATGTAGATTCACCGGAGAACGGTGATAAGAAGCATAAACAACAGTTTTTTTTTCTTTTTTTCCCGGATTTGAAAACGGAATATACGAGGAGCACACTTAAAGTTTTTATAACAGAAAGAAAAATGCATAGCGATGATTATACATCAGGAGACTCGAAAAGAGGAAGAGTCGAAGAAAAAGAAGAGCCAATGGGATTTTTCAAGAGCTAAGAGAGAGAGAGTAAAAAGCTGATAAGAACACCACACAAAGAGAAAAACGTAGATAAGAAAGACAATTTGATAGAAATGATCAGAGAGCTAATGTCAGATATAAAGGAAATAAAACAAGATCAGAAGAGATACCAACAAGAGTTGAGGAAAGAAGAATCAAGTACTGAAAGAGGAATATAAGATAATTAGAGAAAACATGAGAAGTATAGATTTGAAGATGAGTAGGCTGAAAAAAAAACAACGTAAGTGTTAAAAATAGGAGCTGTGATAAAAAATAAAAACAAACTGAGAAATCTAAGAGAGAGTTTACATAAACAACGATTTGACAAAAGATGAACGGGAAATTCAAAAGAAATTGAAGCATATAGCGGAGAACGAGAGAAAGGATGGAAAAAGAGGAACGATGGAGGGAATAATATAAAGAACTATCAGATGGGAATGACATAGCATACAAAAATCAACATAGAGATATAATACCGGAACAAGATACAGAACTCAAACAGAAGAAACTCATACAGAAGAAGCAAAAGAGGCAATCGGCAATTTAAACAGGATAGAAAGATATAGAAGGAAATATGGAAAAAGAAAATAGAATAACTCAACTTCACTGGCCTTACAATCCTAAAAAAGGGGTAGAAAGGCATGAGCATTAAGTAAGTAAGTATGTAGATTCAGAACATTTAAAGATGTCCGAAATAATAGTTTTATCCTATAATTTTAATATTTTTCTGGCAACTTTAAGTGTGTCTTCTGAACAGGGAGTTTATGGTTTTTTTTGATTCAGCATAAAAAACTACTTAAAACAACACGAGGCTCACTTAAAAGTCAGAGAATTTTTTTTTTGTATATCTGTGTAATAGAGACCTGAAAGTACCGGTCGCAAAGTTTTTTCCACTGGTCGATACTGCCCCTGCCTCCAGCACCCCCTGCTGTTCACGTTGTATCTTCTCTAAGAATTCGAAACGGCGACTTTTTAACTTTTTCATCATATGGAAAACACTCCAAAGTTACAGGGTGCCAAATCAGGCGAACAACGCTGGTGGAGGTTGAGTCATGTAGTCCTATTGTGTACAAAATGAACTGTGTATTGTTGTAATGCAGGGGAAAACTTTACTCGCAGCCGACCATTTTCTAATCAATAGTACGTTCGACAGAGATGCTCAGAATTGTCCGACGACGGTCTTTACGAGTGATTTGGAGATGACTTCAGGTGTGGTTATAGTTGAAGATCTTTCAGAACGCTGGACGTCTTTCAGCCAAATTCACCAGGTCTTAAAATCGTTCACAACCTCGTCCCCAAATGCTTTCCGAATCATCTTTTCCCTGAGTTCAAAACACACGGTACTCTACTAAGTTGGGAATGTGGAATCTTTGGCACAATGACACTACTCAGTATATATCACCACTACACCAAACACTTTATTTTTGTACTCGACGCGCGTTTCGCTAACCATGTTAGCTTCATCAGGAGCGATGATTGACTAAAGCTAAACTACAAATTTACCCTATTTATACTTAGCCTAACCCTTGAATTATTCAAGTGGAACTATTGACATAGGCAAGGCGATCAGTTCCGGTCAAGTAACCAGTAGAGGGGACTATAAGGAATAGGCCCTCTGTCTTTATTTAAACTACTTTTACATTTTATGATTTCCATACTTTCGTATGCGTTCAACAATCTCCTATCAGATACATTTTTTATTAATCTTAGATTATCTAATGTTACAGTATGATCAGCTTCAAGGGCATGTTCGGCAATGCTAGACTTTTCTGTTCTATTGTATTTTAAGTGTGCTAAGTGTTCTTTAAATCTTGTTTAAATTGACCTTTTAGTTTGCCTAACATACTTTTTGTCACAATCATTACAACTAATTTCATAAATTCCACTTTTCTCACATTAGGAATCTTATCTTTGGGATTTCCTAAGATATTCCTCAGATTGTCTGATGACTTATAGACTAAGGTGAGGCCTACCTTATTAAATACCTTATTGAGTCCCTTGCTATATTTCGGATTATATGGTATGGAGACATGCTTGGTGTTATTATCTTCGCGTGTAAAAAAGATGGAATTCTGAATATTAAACCTAAACTTATGTCTATTTATTAGCTTATTTACTAAGTCATCGTCATAACCATTAACTCTAGTTATATTTTTCTAATACGATTCCTTTCTTTATTAAAGTTTACTCTATTCAGAGGGAAAGTGACCAAACGATGAACTAAAAAAATGTAATGAGGCTAATTTGTGTTGTTTGCAATGAAATGAATCATTAGGAATATATCTATCTGTTACTGTGTCCTTCCTATAGATATCAAATTCTAATCTATTATTATTTTTAATAATTAAAATATCTAGAAAAGGCAATTGTCCTTTGTTCTCAACTTCGTAAGTGAATTTAATGGAATCATACCGGCTATTTAATTTAGAAACAAAATCATCAATATTTGCTTTCCTTGTATCAAAAAAATCGCGAAAATATCATCCACATACCGCATGTAGTGGTGATATATACTGAGTAGTATCATTGTGCCAAAGATTCCACATTCCCAACTTAGTTAAAAATAATTTTGATTAATTCTTTACTGTCACATTATCGTATATTTCAGAGATAATACTAAAAAGCGATCCGCATTTATAATGCATTTCAATTTGAAAGTAATTACCGACATACCTATTATAAAAAAGGCCTATTAAGCCGGTCAACAGAGTGTCGTTAGTTCGCCTTTAGAAAAGTGCCCCCGGTGTTCCATTTATGCGAAGCAGAAACGAAATTGAAATCAGGCTGACGGGTCGCCGCCCTTTTGCTTGACAGGCCATGATTATCCATTCACGCGGTCACCTCCGGGGGTGAACCCTGTGAAACTGACACGAGAACAAGTCTCTCTGGTCTGTAATGGGGCGTATTTTTAGTTTAGGTTTGTGACGTCTTTTTAGAGACGTATTTTTAATGATCCGTTTCGGGGATAGTAAGTAAACAAAAAGAACATATTAGGGAGTTTTAACAAACAATTTCGTTTGGGAACAATCTTTTTAAATAAATTTTGTGCAAGTCTGATGGCTATTTTTTAAGAAATCCAAGAAAATTATTCGTTAGTGCCTATTGTATTGTAACTTTTCTATTGAAGAAAAAAACATAGTAATAGTAACTTAGCATGAGTTTAGTTCTGTCATATATATATATATATATATATATATATATATATATATATATATATATATATATATATATATATATATATACTCCTGGAAAAAAATTAACGCAACAATATATTAAATCATACAAATCTCTATAATGAATTAATTTTAATAATTTTTTATGAACATTGGTTACACTAAAAGTTAGAAAAAACTTATTCGGATACTTTAAAAGTAAATTAGCTACCAAATTTCTCTATAAGTTTCGAATTAAAATTATTCTTAAGACCTAATAACAAAATCGTGTATTATGTAATAATGAAAAAAATAAACTGGGACACTAGTAGCAAAATTAATGGTGTAATTGGGACACTAGTAGCGTGTGTTACCTCCTCTACTTCGTTGACAGCGTTTATGCGCCTAGGCTTGCTTCTAATTAAATTTTGGATAAAATCTTGAGGAATTTGCTCCCATTCTGTGATAACTGCATTTTCAAGTTCCCTCAGGTTTCTAGGTGCAGGTATATGACGTTTCACATTTTTCTTAAGGTGATCACATACATGTTCTATCGGATTCAGATCCGGGCTTTTTGGTGGCCATTGCATAATCGGTTTATCAACTTGATTAAGATAATCGAGTACCTCCCTAGCCACGTGAGGTCGAACGTTGTCTTGCATAAACAGGAAATTGGGCCCCACAAAATGACCGAAAGGCATCACATGTTCTATTACAATATTCTCAAGATAGTAGTCAGCATTCATGGATCTCGTACGGACAGGAACTAACTCTGTGCGAGCACCAAAGCAGATACCACCCCAGAACATAACAGAGCCACCGCCGAATGGAATCCTTGCAGAGATATTGCAAGGAGCACACCTGTCTCCTGGTCTTCGCCATACTCGCTCACGACCATCTGGATGTTTTAGACTAACCCTAGTTTCATCTGTGAAGAAAACTTGCTTCCAATCATCCACAGACCAGTTTTCGTGATTTCGAGCAAAACGTAACCTGGCAACTCTGTTCTCTCTAGTAAGCAAGGGCGCAGTGGCTGGTCTCCTACTATTTAATCCAGCTTCATTTAACCGTCTTCTAACTGTTTTAGAAAAAATTGTGACATTGCGAACAGCTTCGAGTTCGTTTCTTATTATAGAACTAGTGACAGTCCCGTTTCTTAAAGCATATTGTCTTATAAAACGTTCATCTAGGTCGTTAGTGCATCGTTTTCGCCCTTGCCCTAGCCTTCTAGAATAAGTTCCTACTTCATTCAAGCGTCTTACCATACGACTTATTGTGAAACGATGTTTGCCTAACAAATTGGCAACATAACTCTGACAATATCCCTCGTCCAATAAAACTGAGGCTCGCACTACCTCGTGTTCAGTTAAATTCCTTGTTCGATTCATTTTTCTAATTCTTCGGGGTCAAAAATAAAACAGTCTATCACAAAAACGTATTACTTTGAAAAAGGGAACAATTTATAAGCTTACTTTTAAAGAAAATCTATCGCATTATTACAGAAAATTGTCTATCTTCTAAAATACATATATATATATATATATATATATATATATATATATATATATATATATATATATATATATATATATATACAGTGTAACAATTTAAGTCAGCATCATATGGGATTTTTTTTTAATAATTACTTTAGCCCAGATTTGGTTATGGCATCCATTTTTGCTTCAAATAATATCAGAAATAAAGTATAGTAAGTCATTTTTACGCATGACGTCACCTGTCAAAAATGACATTTTCATAAAAATTTTTGAAAAAAAACGTATAATTTGGCCAAATTTTAAAAAAAGTTATTAGACAAAATGCTTTATTTTGTGATTCTAGATCTGTTTGTCAAATTTCAAGTCTGATGGCAATTTTTTAAAAAAAATCCAAGAAAATTATTCGTTTATGCCTATTGTATTGTAACTTTTCTCTTGAAGAAAAAGACATAGTAATTGTAACTTAGCATGAGTTTAGTTCTGTCCTCTATATATATATATATATATATATATATATATATATATATATACCAGGTGTTATGGAATTCGCTGCATATATTGGAACTGGTAGATACTTGTGGCAAGACCGATTGCAGAAAATTCACCTTAAATAGAGGATATCAATAATAAAGGAAAAAATCGACCCTAAAGAAATAATGTCATGAATATTTTTTTCGCACCCCCCCGATGTACGCTGAACTCCACAATATCGAAATCAGTAAATCAGATAGAAGGTCCTTTTTTTCGATCCCGTCAGTCGGCTTTTCTCAAATAAGTTTGATAAAAAGAATATTAAAATATTTTTCTATTCTAAAACCGAACCGACTACTTTGTTATTCGCATTTCAAAGATTAAAGCATTTATGCCGCGACTGCCGTGTTTTCTTTTTAGTAAATGTTTACGAATTACGGGGGTAAGGTGTCGTAAAAGTTAATGTTTTTTTAAAGAGTGATGGACTGACATAGTGAACGTGTAGAACATAGAGGCAAGTAAGATGAATTGTGTCACTGGTACTTGTTGATTGAGTTTAAAATTTTCATGGATATTTTACACATTTAAGGTACATTAATTCATTTATTTATTTCGTATGGATGTACATTGCACACCCCATAACTGAAGTTAAATAAAATTACCCAAATGAATTATACAAAAATATAACCAACCAATAAGGTACCAATTTAAGGTACATAAAAAAAATCGTTTACCATTTAGGTATTTCAGGTAAGTTCAGAAAAAAATCTATTTGAAATTCTGTTTTTTGTTG
This sequence comes from Pachyrhynchus sulphureomaculatus, assembly GCA_019049505.1. Taxonomy (NCBI): domain Eukaryota; kingdom Metazoa; phylum Arthropoda; class Insecta; order Coleoptera; family Curculionidae; genus Pachyrhynchus; species Pachyrhynchus sulphureomaculatus. The sequence goes on along the minus strand of CM032454.1, from coordinate 215,784,872 downwards.
CCCCACAAACAGCTGTTAAATGAAAAATAGCGGATCTCAACAATAACGGAAAAAATCGACCCTAAACCAATTTAATAAAAAAAATAATGTATAAAAATTGTTATATTTTAAAATAATTACTTCTTACTTACACAGGTTTTATATTTCAGTATTATAAAGTAAAAATTTTAACAAAAAAGATGACAAAATGAATGTTGAGATGGAATGTTTCCCTTTATTTATTGTAGTGTAGAAAAGATGTAGGGGAGGCTCGTGTATATTATATTATACATAAGTCTTTTGTTTAATACATTTTTGTAAGTACTTGTAATTTCCACAGTTTTGTACAGTATTTTTTGTAGTATTGGACATAAAAATTTTACAATTTTTTTTTTGAGGCTTTAGGGTTAGATCCCGAAATAGACGGTTCACTATTTAAATGTGAATAGAAGCGTCTCGTAGGATCGACGTGCTTTTATTACTTGAGTTTGTTTGAGAGAGAGAGTATTTATATTTTCAGCTGTTTTAAACAAATGTTCGGGAAATATATTTTTGTCCATGAGCCACACTCCAGCCGCTTGAAATCCGTTGACAATGGTGCTAATGATACCAACTCTTTTTATGAGTTTCTGAAAATAAACTTGCAACCTGATATTGCGTTACTTGACAACCTGGATTTGTACTCAATCATTTTTTTGTTGCTTGAATATAATAAGAGCTCATATGTTTAAAAAAAGACACGTCGAATAGCTGAAGCCTGTGAGTAATAATGCCTGGTAGCTGTAACATTAGCCTTTGCTATGTTCAACGCTTCTCGGTTCCTCGCATGTGTGGTAATTCCATCAAGCAGAAGTAACAGTTTATTTTCAAGGGTTATTATTACAAAATGTTTCATCTATTTTACAAGTTTTACATTTTACAGTTTAAGTTAATATAGCCAGTGCCTGGAATGGTGACAACACTTTCAGAATGTGTACTATTCTTCAATTCAAGATTTTGTCTCATTCTTTTGAGTACTTAATCCTAAAATTTTTTTCTGAACGGTGGAAAATCCACTTTCATCAACGTCAAATATTTTTGTAGATGAAAATTTATTTTTATCTACGATCTACCCTACTCTCCCTACTTGGAAACAGCTGTTAAGAAGGTCGGTCTTTTATGGGTGGATTAGTTTTATAAATATTTGGTAAAAAGTAGTTTCGCCCCTTTTTTTTTAAATTTTTTAGATTTTTGAATTTGAAAAAAAAAATATTGAATATGCTTCTAGATGGCCCCACAAGTGACCCATTTCAATATTTGCAGTGAATTTCATAACACCCTGTATATATACATATATATATATATATATATATATATATATATATATATATATATATATATGTATATATATATATATATATATATATATATATATATATATATATATATATATATATATGTATACATATATATATATATATATATATATATATATATATATATATATATATATATATATATATATATAGGTAACTATATACCATATAATTAAGGTTATGGTAATAGATCGAACGCCAAGGAAATAGCGGATTTTTAAGAAGTTGATGAATTTCTGTACCTCAAATCGTTAATTACAAATAGAGGGGGTTTCGTTAAAGAAATAAAACGAAGACTTAACATAGCTCGAAATGCAGTTACCAGACTGACCAAAATTTGGAAGAACTCAGCAATATCTCAAAATTACAAATTAAAACTTGTTAACGTCTACGCCTCGAAAACTTAGACGATAAATATTGTGGGTCGAAGAAAAATTGATGCCTGGGTATACAGAACAATGTTGAGGATACCTTGGAGAAAGCATCGAACTAATGTCTCCGTTCTAAATCAACTAAATATCACGAATCGTCTATCCACCAAAATAAACCAATCGTACTTGCGATATTTCCAGAAGAAACGATCTAGAAAAACTTATGGCGAAACGTCCAAGAGGAAGATCTTCTAATCGTAAAGACTATGAATATCTGGAACTTTCTTTAAAACAAAAAAAACTTGGGTCGTTTATGCCTGGATTTTGGGAACTGTTTATAACCCCAAAATTAATTAAAAAGTAAATTGGTAAATGCATTATTAACGTTTGGTCTGTAACGTGCTACCTCTGTAAATTACTATGAAAACACTAAAAGTAACATAGTATTAAGGTTTTAAGTAACTTTAGAAGCATAGGAGGACCTCCTATTTCATATAATATTTTTTTCTTATACTTAAATCCGATTCAACCTTTTCCTATTTCGAGAAGAAATTTATGCAAAAAGCTCCTCACTAATAAACAAAGTTCTATGTCCCGAATATGTGCTAGTATTCAATATTTGTAAAAATTGTAAAATCTTTGGGCTCTCAACAGGAACCACTCTGTGCCTAACAACCAGTAATGCAAAGTACGAGTAGTTCGAGCACTTTTACCTTCATTGTAGTAACAGTTATTATTAAACTGTTTTATACACCCATCCTGATGAGTTAGGTCAGCTGTTAAAACCTTTGTAAGAAGAGTCTCCTTTGTTTCATTAAAGAAAAAGGGGTTGCCATAATATGTTATGGTTTGTGGCAGCGTGAGATTCTCTGAAATTAAGACGGATAGACGGAAGGGGTGGTTTTTTTAATAATAGAGAAGTATAAATAGAACCCAAATATATGTTAGTGTCAGATGGGTTGTGTTTAATAGAATTTTAATTTGAGCTTTAAAACTGTGCGAGGGGGGTGAAAAAACATATTAAGTTTAAATCGAATACTAACTTTGGTTGAACGAAAATAAACAAGATTTTTTTCGACAGAAGCTTCATTTATACCAAATACTAATTTCCTACATAAGAACACTTCTTACGAGTTGAAGACACAAAATTATAACACTGATTTACACTGACTACGTAACTTATACTTTTTTTTTGTACCACAGAAACTCTCTTTTGGTAGTATCAGGTGTTAACAAAGAAATAATATATATATATATATATATATATATATATATATATATATATATATATATATATATATATATATATATGTATATATAGAAAGAGGAAGGACAGTAACAGGGCACTGGCAACAAACAATCCTAAGTTTAACTACTGGGAAACGCCCTTATAAGGAGAAGAGATGAGCAATCAAAGATCTAAAGGCTCTAGTATCTGATTTTTATTTCTGTTATCGAGCTTTCGCTGCCTAATGGTAGCTTCTTCTGGATTCTAAAAATGCAAACCAGGTACAGAAAATAAACCAAAACGTTCGTTTTTTAAAATGTGATTCAATGAATTGTAAGACTGTATGAGAAATTACTTACAAAAATTTAGCAGTTAATTCATCTCTGGTGAAGACAATAAAATTTGCATTTTTGTTGGCCAGGTAGTATGTATGATTACAAAAACATGATAAAAGGACACTTAGAGAGTTACACAAGTATTAAAAATAAAACATTGTCAATAAACATTAATTAAAAAACACTTTTTAAGACGGAAACGCAACTGTAAGAAACACCATGATGTTGAAATGGTACTCCATTTTAAAATTTTTTTTCTGATATCGAGTTTAGTAACTATTTAGTGATATTTGAGTCCCAACCGGATATTGTTGGTAGTCTATGTCGTCATCAGGTCGACAAAAAACCAAAAAAGCATTAAAGTTAGGGATGTGGTAAATTTTTTAGGTGGGTGCTACTATTAGATAAATTATTTATTATTAATTATATTTATTTTTTTGATTTTAATTTTATAACAAAGGGACTTAAATTTGATGAATGTTATTATTAGACGAGTTATTTATTATTAATTATATTAATTCTTTAATTTTATAACAAAGGGATTCATAGGCTGATTTAAAATATTTGAAAGAGAATATTAATACTGGACGTTATTTATTATTTGTCTTATTTAATTTTTTAATTATTTAATTTTAACAAGAAGACACAGAAAAGTAATTAGTAATAAACAGCAGAAATAAACAGAAAGAGAAAAGAAAACGTCAACTTTACTGGAAACTAATTTTTTCATAAAAATCATTGGTTTGGTATAGTTTTGTGTTAGTAAATAGGTATACATGAAGCTCAATCCTTCTATATCTTTTTTGTGATTGAGATTATTTTTACAAGTTTTTATGTAACACATTTCCAAGAAACGCTATATATATATATATATATATATATATATATATATATATATATATATATATATATATATATATATATATATCGCGGATTATTTACAGTTACTGTGGCAATATACCGCATCCTATTTTCCAAGACTTCCTATCTCTAAAAGTTTCTTCCTCGAAATCTCGTTTTTGCTATCTCTGTGTTGTATGTTTTTCTTGGTCTTCCCCTTTTTTGTCGTTGCTGCGGTTTCCATTTCCATATTCTTTGTAGTAGTCTTTCTTCATTCATTCGCCTCATATGTCAATACCATAGGAGCTGTTTTCTTTCCACTCGATCTGTTAGAGACTTTTGGACTTTCATAGTCTTTCTTATGGTTTCGTTTGGAATCCTGTCCATAATAGTTTTCTTGCAAGATCTTCTCCAAAACATCATTTCTGTGGCGTTCAACTTCCCCTTTTCTCTTTTGGTAAGGGCCCACACTTCTGCTCCATACGTTGTCCAGTGTCCAATATTCTTTCATTAAATATTTCCGAAACAGTTTCAGTCAGCTTTTTCGGGAGGATTTAAATTCTGCTCAAAGATGATACTCTATGATCCAGAATCATGTATCATTCGAATATGTACGTCTATTTTTAAAGTTTGAGGTTTTAAAATTCACACACAAATATAAACTAAATAAAAAACACTGGAATGTGTATTAGTGTATATAACCAAGAAGTTGCATGGGTATTTACTAACCACAAACATCTATTTAATCCTATATTCTTTTTACCAAGGTGTTGAGTAAATTATATTTTTAAAGGGTGAATAAAATTATACTTGATATATCTATTTTAATTTTTTGTTTTGGTTTTTAATTATCTTGTTATTTTCCCACGTTTGTATTTGTTGGGCATGTGTACACATACAAAAAACCAGTTGCAATCCCGTTGCTATCTACGTCTTTTTCACATTTCAACTTAAAATAACCGGACAAGTGCAAGTTGAACTTGCGCAATTAGTGTTCCGTACGTTGATTGCTTTTAAAACAAAAAATTTTGTTACAGAGGCATAAAATGATCAGTGACTTCACAAAACACACCCCAAATGAGTTTTCAACAAAGTTTGTTTCGAATCTTTACTGAAAATTGATGACCTTGAAATTTCTGTTTTTTTTTTATATACCAGATAAATTATTAAAGGTAATGCACGTGTGATAATTTTCGTTCAATCTACACCCCGTGGAAAATATTCCAGAATTTTTTCAAAAATTTTTGATAAGGCGGGTGGACAGCGATTTTTCGCGATTTTTTAAAAATAATACAAAGAAAAGTGCGCGCAAGTATTACATTATATATATATTTTTTACTCGTGTTTTCACAAGCTTTCATTTGACACCACACTCGATTACCTAGTAAAAATTTTTTTTTTCACTTCCGATTTCGCCCTCCAAAAGTAACCCCTTAAGTCAAAATTTAACTTTCAGAACTACATGGCTCTGATGAGGCCATCAATTCCTATATTATTACCAAATTTCAACTTTCTATGACAAATAGTTTCGGAGTAAATCGGGTGTGACAGACGGACAGACACCGAAGTGATCTTATAAGTGTTCCGTACGGAACACTAAAAAGACGCGACTGAGGTGAACACTCAATTGGAACTTGTAAATTGACTCGGAGTAATCTAGCAAGCTCTTTTTTGGAGTAAATTCGCAAGGAATTCTTACTTTCGAGAACAAAAATAAACGCTACGAAGCGGCTTCCTTCTTGCCCTGCAGATTCCACAAAAAGATTTTTTGCACAAAATTTTCATTTGTAAAAAAATCGATTCTTTTTACATATTTCGATGCTTCTATATGTATAAGATAAGAGATCAAAGTATCAAAATCAGCCTATGTTTATTTTTGAAAACACAGCTGTCGCCAGGCACAGCTGCTCGGGGGGCTATAAACTCGTTTTTGGAAGCGTAACACGAACCGGAGCAGGTATTAATATTCCAATGTCTTGATGTCACCACGTAAGTGAAAGTTAAACATGTAATACTTCAGGGAACAGGGAGGTACGTGGCAAGAGATCGTTATTTATGTGTTACAGGTTAGTCATTCTTTACACGCGTTTTTCCAACTCGAAAATAATTTTTTTTTTTGCTGGGTAAGGACATGTGTTGTTCTACCATGAACCATGGATTTTTTGATTGGACCAAAAATGTCACTTTGGCATGCAAAAAACACACACTTTTTTGGCGAAAATTTTATACTTTTTTTTTTCTAAACGCCGCCATTCTTATAATTTTCAATATTTTTTAAAATCAATGATTGGTGGTAAGGAAAATTATATCTATTTTAATGATCATTTTGTTTTTTTTTTGATTCCAGGCAAGGTGGAGGCGCCAATCACGACAGCAGTGGCGCTACTTTTTTTTTTCACGTGTCCCGTTACTGGGGCATAAGTCACGTAAATTTCAATATTTTTGTCGGAAAATATTTGAGTGTATTTGTAAACAAATAATACATATGTATTCAACATTTTAAAACATACGATGCAGTAGTTTTCTTCAAAATAATTCTAGAAAAATATCCTTATTTTTAAGTAGTTACACTGGTATAGCCAATTAACGAGAGCCCCAAAAGCGAATTTCCAAGCATTAAAATATTGTTATGCGCTTGGTGAGAACAAAAGGGTGAAAATCACTATGAGATTCTTCGGCCTGGTCAGATCGTTAATTCTATCTGAGCTCTATCAACAGGTCATGATGTGTGAGTGACACACTTGAAGAAGAAAGTCCGTTTAGTGGCAGTGGAGGAAAGACGGTAATATTGCTATAGGAGAACGTCTGGTCCCTTGCAGCCCACAGATCCTGGAAATTATCACGGATTGAGAAATTCTCCCATATAAAAATAATACACTGATATATTTTTTTAACGATTACGCTGGTCAACAGAAAAAAGAAAATTGCTTGTTTCCTGTGATTTTTTTTTTGTTTTTATCTCAAATTGACGCGTATTTTTTAAATATAGCAACAATTTTTCTCTAACAGCTTTTGTTTTTGAGTTATTAACTAACTACCCTCATTTACTATTTTTATTGAGATTTTCGTTTTTTATTGGACACTAAAATATATTTTGTTGTTGTTTTAGATATGGCTTGGTCAGGAAGATGTTGTGTGCTTAATCCCGATTGTTTTTGCTATATTTGTGGTGAATATATATTTACAAAATATCGAAAACCTATATCGGACTTTGTGAAAACTGCGTATCATCAATACTTTAAAATAAAATTATGTAATCAGGATAAGCCATGGGTTTCTCATATTGTATGCCAGAAATGTGTGGTATGTCTACGGTTATGGTCCAGTGGAAAAAGAGATGCAATCATGTTCGTAACACCCATGATTTGGCCAGAACCTCGAAACCATCATGACGATTGCTACTTCTGCGTTGTGAAAATAAACGGAATTAACCCTGGAAATCGAAGTAAGTGGTCATATCCTAACTTATCTTCTGCTCAACGACCTCAATTAAAATCACAAGAGGTACAACCCAGCACATCTAAATCTTCTGATGATCCAAATCTCTGTGAACCCGAACGAAATACATCAAGTGAAGACTCTGATTCAGACTACAAATGTAGCCCTTCAGAACCTCAACCATTTAATCAGAAAGAACTAAATGACTTAGTAAGAGATCTGAACTTACCAAAAGAAGCTTCTGAAATTTTAGCATCTCGTTTAAAAGAAAAAAATTTGCTTACTCCGGAAACCAACAGTACATTTTATTGTACCCGAGAAAAAAATCTGTTACCGTATTTTTCTCAAGAGAAGGATTTAGTTTTTTGCAACGATGTTTGTGGTATTAAACAGTACCAACCTAGTGGGATTAAACAGTACCAACCTAGTGATTGGCGTCTTTTCATAGACAGCAGCAAAAGAAGTTTAAAGTGTGTTTTGCTTCATAACGGTAACAAGTGTGGATCTATACCTATTGCACATTCGACGACTTTAAAAGAAGAATACGTAAATGTTTCTAAGGTTATGGAAAAAATTAAGTATCAAGACCACAAATGGGTCATTTGTGTTGATCTGAAAATGGTTAACTTTCTTTTAGGTCAACAAGGGGGGTACACAAAGTTCCCTTGTTTCATGTGTCTATAGGATAGTCGTGACAAACAACACCATTGGTCACAAAAAGTTTGGCTAGTGCGGGAAGAGCTAAAAGTTGGTACAAAAAATGTTATAAACGTGCCTTTAGTTAGGCGAGACCGCATCATACTTCCACCACTTCATACTAAACTCGGCATAATGAAATAGTTTGTGAAGGCGCTTAACAAAAGTGGCGAATGTTTTAATTTTCTTTCACGCAAGTTTCCAGGATTAAGTTCAGAAAAATTGAAAGCTGGTATTTTTGATGGGCCACAGATTAGGCAACTCGTGAAAGATCCTAATTTTGTCAAATCAATGACTGAAGTCTAATCCAAAGCTTGGAATTCATTTGTTTTGGTTATGAGTAGCTTCCTAGGCAAAAAGAAATCTGACGACCATGTCGAGCTTGATGAGTGCATGGTATCGAACTTGCAAGAGCTAGGGTGCAACATGAGCATAAAAATCCACTTCCTGCACTCGCATTTAGACCGATTTCCACAAAATCTGGGTGATTTTAGTGAGGGACAGGGTGAAAGATTTCATCAGGATCTTCGGACAATGGAAGAGCGTTATCAGGGGCGGTGGGACTCACATATAATGGCAGACTACTGCTGGAGTTTGCAACGAGATCTACCTAAAAAGTCGTTCATTCAAGGAAATCTTATAAAAGATTATTTGCTACTGTTCAATAGAAATTTTCTTAACATAATGTATTATTTTTTTGTATTTTTTTGGCAAAATAATAAAACTGTATATTTCAAAAGGTAAAGCTGTTAGCAATCTCTCAGTATTTTTTTCATAGTCAGGGCCATAAAAATACCCAATAACAGAAAAAAAAATAAAGGAAACAAGACTTGTGTTGACCAGTGTTATCTACAAAACCGCGTTAATACGTTTTATAATATTTGTTGGCACTCTTCATTTGAACACTTGTAAACAACTTTAATTATGAGCTTAAAATAATATTATTGCGTGTATAAGAGAAATATTATTTATGGTGAACATAAAAATAATTAACCAATCATTTAACAACCAAAAATATAGAAAGCGTATTAAAAATGTTAATTTATTAAAAGAAGATTAAACTTATACTTAAAGATACTTGGCATAATCCGTCTATTATTTATCTTAAACCCGGAAAAGCCATAAATAAGCCCGCACAGTAGGAACATACCCAACAACAGACAAAATACAAATAATTAAATGTTTAATCCTCTAACTTTACACGTTAATTACACTCTTCTGCTAAAAAGAGAACTTCTTACATCATGTAAATATATAATAATAAAAATAAAGATCTTTTTTTTTTTAAAAAAAAAAGACAACATACACGGTGGGATCTGAAAGTTTTCAGAATAATGCTATTTAGCAAGAACGGCTCGCGCCAATAGGTACATCCCTATCAACGCTGCGTGTCAAGTTTCAAGTTTGTTGGGAATGTGGAATCTGTGGCACAATGACACTACTCAGCATGTATCACCACTATACCAAACACTTTATTTTTGCACTCGACGCAGGTTTCGCTAACCATGTTAGCTTCATCAGAAGCGATGATTGACAGTCAATCTCGGCTTCCGGTCGGTTTTCCTCTTCTAGAAAAATGGCGATTTCATTTCTTAATTCATAAACACTTTGCAAACATTTCCCACGTGATAACCATCTTGCCTCGCAATAAAATAGTAACGCAGAATGTTCGGCACCCATGTCTTTACAAAGTGCAGAAAAAATTCTAGGTTTTAGGGGTCTCATTTTAATATAATTTACTATGGTTACAACTGTAGTGAACACAATATTCAGAGTAGGACTCATTTCTTTGGAAGCCAGAGCTTCTCTGTGGATCATACAATGTATTCACACACACACAGCGGAGATTTTTGTTTCATAAGTGCTTGTACACTTTGAAATTTTCCAGACATTGAATAAGCACCATCGGTACATATTCTGCGCATTCCATATTTGCCTCGTTTATAAAATCATTTAAGATAGCAGATAATGCGAGTGATGTTGCTTTGAGTTCTATTGGTTTGCAGAAAAATAGTTCTACTGCTGACATACCATCACAAAATCGAACATAGGCAATGAAATGAGCATCTTTATTGCTATCTGTTGCCTCATCAAGCTGAATTGAAAATAATTTGTCATGCAACTTCCCGAAAAGCTGATGCTGTACATCTTCAGCTATATGATCAATTCGACGGGCAACAGTATCATTTGATATAGGTATGGATAGCAATTGTTTGGCAAAATTATCTCCAAACATAGTTTCTACAATCTCAATTGCTGCTGGCAAAACAAGCTCTTCACCAATGGTGCGAGGCTTTTTACATCTGGCTATTTTATATGAAACTTTGTAAGAGGCAAGTAAAGCTTTTGCATTCACAAAGTTTTTTTAAAAAATTGTTTCTGCTTTACATATGATTTTAATTTTAATTCGAAGAATTCTCGGGATTTGTTAAGGTACTCACTACGAAGTGTTTCCAAATGTCGTTTAAGTTTATTTGGTTTTATGCTGTCTGCTGGCAAGATTTTTGAGCAAATAACACACAGGGGCCTTTCTTCTTCATTTACTTCAGTACTGGTAAACCCTAAATTTAAGTATTCTTGAGAATATTTTCTTGATTTTATTTTCGGAACCACGCTCGTCTGTGCACTGGTTGATGCTTCACTATCGTCTAATGCTCGCTTACGCCCACTTAAAAATTTATCCATGATTCTGTATAAATTTACTGCAGTAAATACTTAATACCTTGAATTTCAATTAACACGTAAATTACAACATACACATTCACGATAAATCCGATAGCAGTAGAAGGATCAACTCGACTGAGACGGGCTGCACATTTATACACTTTTGGAACTTTCCGAATGTTCGCGACAACTCGGAACTTCTCGCGAAGCCGCTTCCGATATGGTGGACGTGACAGAAAGCAATAGAGAGGCATCGATTCTAGTTTTGTCAACCCAGCAGATATGTGTTGCCAAATATGAATAAATTTACTTATTCTTGGTAGTTTGTAAGGTTTGTAATTAAGGTCATAGTGTCGCTTTAGCATCAAAATACTGAAAATACATTATTATTGCATGCATTGTTATTGTATGAGAGGGGGAGGGGGAGGCGCGACGAAAATTATGTTTGAAAATTGGGTCGCAAGTACTGAAAGGTTGAGAAACGCTGCTGTAGTAGATATGTGTTATTGTTTAATAACGGTTTAGTAATGTAATAATTTTAACTAATAAGAAGTAAAGAAGACAATAAAAACACTTAAAAATAATAAATCTGCAGGGCCTGGGGGTGTGGTAAATGAAATGATTAAGTACGGGTCTAATAAATTACATCGAATGCTGAGAAACATATTCCATAGACGATAAATGGAGAAAAAATACCAGAGGAATGGTCAAAAGCTTATATAGTATCTATATTTACAAAGGGAGACCGCAGAAAATGCACAAACTATAGAGGCCTAAGCATAATATCGAGTATGGGACGTTTGTATGGAAAAATTATTAAAAATATCATGGAGGAAAATATAAAAGGAAAAATTGGAGAAGACCAAGCAGGCTTTACGGCCGGAAAATCATGTATAGACCACATATACACTATAAAACAAACAATGGAAAAAAAACTGGCAAAGAATAGAGAAGTTCATCTAGCCTTCATAGACATAAGAAAGGCCTAAGACTCAGACCAAAAGATTATGAAAGGCAATGAAAGAAATAGGCATTGACAAAGAACTAATATACGCAGTAAAAGCTCTCTACGAAAACAACACACTGAACATAAAAATAGGACATAAAATAGGGAAGAGACTCCAAACATCAAAAGCCTATTACAAGGATGCTCTACATCCCCAACACTGTTCAAAATATACCTCGAACAAACATTAAAAAAATGGAAGCAAAAATGTAGTGGAATGGGAGTCCCAATACGAGAAGATTACTTATATACTCTAAGTTTCGCAGACGACCAAGTAATCATAACGCAAGATGAGGAAGACCTCAGTTATATGGTAAGAAAACTGAAAGAAGAATACACTAAAGCAAGATTAGCAATAAACTTTGATAAAACGGAATTTCTAAAAACAAAGGAGGGAAACGTGGAGAATCTAGAAAGTCGATAATGAAACAATAATCAAAGGAACATCAGAAGAAGAGATTAAAGCTAGATTAGGACAAACGCGGACATGCATAAGACAATTAAATTCGATCCTGTGGGACAAGCACATTACAAAAGAGAAACAAAACACTCATATACAAATCAATAATACAAAGCATAATGACATACTGGTCAGAAACATGGACGATCAACAAAAGAAATAAATCTAAAATTAACGCGGTAGAGATGGAGTATTGGAAAAGATGTTGTAGAGTGACACGTATGGAGAGAATAACAAATGAAGAAATAAGAAGCAGAATGAACATCAAAGAGAACGCAATAAACACCATTGAAGAAAAACGATTAAAATGGTTTGGACACATAAGACGGAGCGAAGATAATAGGTGGATAAAGAAAATAACGGAGTGGAGCCCTATAGGGAGAAGAAAAAGAGGAAGACCCAGACGATCGTGGAGAGACGATGTGGACGAGGCTATGGAGGACAGGGGTCTAACAGATGGAGACTGGGAAGATAGAAACGGATGGAATCAAAGGCTGAGAGAAGGAAGAGAGCGTCAGCTGTAGAAAATCCTCGTTATATATATATATATATATATATATATATATATATATATATATATATATATATATATATATATATATATATATATATAGAGAGAGAGAGAGAGAGAGAGAATTCACAATATTGTGAGGGTAGCGGTCAAAAGATTTTGGCCAAATAAAACTCTTAGTTAATAGTCTAGCTTTCGGAATATATTTCTTCCTTCATTAGGACACTGTACAAAGCAAAATGGACAGTAAATTTGTGCTAATTAATGAAGCAGATGGCAAAAAAACTAATTGGTATCACTGAACAGAGAAATTATAGTATTAGAACTTACTTAACATGAGCTATCTTCTAGGATAAGCATTGTTCAATCAAAAACAACTTGTAAAAACAATTCTATACTAAAAAACTAAAAGACTACATATTAAAACTTGTTAAAAGATTACATTGTCTTGATAATTACTAGTGAAACATGTGGTTTCAGGAAACCGAAAAAGTGAGAGGTTAGAAAAATCCCGGCATTCTTTGACATTTGGCAGACAGTTCGCGTCTGCGTATTGTACCAAAAGGGGCTCAAACCTGAACTTTACGGGGGGGGAGCAATAATAATTATAAAAATCTTTTATTTTATTATGTTTTTTATTTTTATTAAAAAAATTTTTTTGAATTTGAATGTTAAGAAGAGATCTATTCAGGTCGTTGTTGTGAAAAAGCAATATCAATTTCTCACCCCTAATGTTCTACCACATGTCACCCCAGACCCTAACACAACAGTATACAGAAGCTTACCTCATATTAAGGGCTTAAACCCCTAAATTAATTAAAGTATTTAAGAACGAAAATATTAAATTTGCCACGAGGATCGATAATACCCTCAAATGCCTACTCACCAATTTGAAACAGCCAGTTCCCAAACTACATAAGACAGGAATCGTATACAAGATCCCTTGTCTGGAATGCCAACTTTCATACATTGGCCAGACTTCTAGATCACTCCAAGGGAGAATAACATCCCATAAGAGCGACTGTAGAAGGAGCACTCAATCTTGTGCCCTGGTACATCACTTTACACAGTGCGACCACAGGATTAATTTCGGAGAAGCTGAAATACTGACTCAGAGACCAACTACTACAAAAGCAGGTTTTTGGAGATGGTAGCCATCCACAACACACCTAAGAATATGAACATCAAAACTGATGTGGACGACCTTAGCGTCGTGTACTCTTACTTACTACAGCTATCTACCTCTCCAGATTCCCCCCTTGTTGACCACTAGTCCTTCAGAATAAATCATTATCTAACAAGTTCCTTTTAAAAAAATTTTTAATAAAAATAAAAAACATAATAAAATAAAAGATTTTTATAATTATTATTGCTCCCCCCGTAAAGTTCAGGTTTGAGCCCCCTTTTGGTACAATACGCAGACGCGAACTGTCTGCTAAATGTCAAAGAATGCCGGGATTTTTCTAACCTCTCACTTTTTCGGTTTCCTGAAACCACATGTTTCACTAGTAATTATCAAGACAATGTAATCTTTTAACAAGTTTTAATATGTAGTCTTTTAGTTTTTTAGTATAGAATTCTTTTTACAAGTTGTTTTTGATTGAACAATGCTTATCCTAGAAGATAGCTCATGTTAAGTAAGTTCTAATACTATAATTTCTCTGTTCAGTGATACCAATTAGTTTTTTTTTGCCATATGCTTCATTAATTAGCACAAATTTACTGTCCATTTTGCTTTGTAGAGTGTCCTGATGAAGGAAGAAATATATTCCGAAAGCTAGACTATTAACTAAGAGTTTTATTTGGCCAAAAATCTTTTGACCGCTACCCTCACAATATTGTGAATTCTCTTTTTCACGAGTCGGTCACGACTACTTCCCCTGCCCTTATATATATATATATATATATATATATATATATATATATATATATATATATATATATATATATATATATGTATATATATATATATATATATATATATATATATATATATATATATATATATATATATGTATATATATATATATATATATATATATATATATATATATATATATATATATATATATATATATACATAATTTTAACTGAATAAGCTCACTTGTTCTATGGCTTTGTAGATTTTACTTTTTTAACTTGTAATTGTAAACAACAATTTTGTCATGCAGTATAATTATTAAATGTATAATCCCTTAATTTTCTACGCGTTTATAGCAAACATGCAAATTAGTCATTAATCGATCATAGTTACCGTCAATTTCGTACTTAATAAGCCTTTTAAACTGTCAATTCCATTAAGATTTATAATTACAATTTATTATGGTGACAGGCTGTCGATAATGTTTGTTGAAGCCTTTTAAATCCTAATGAGGTTTAAAATATTATTTTTTATTTCTACGAAATTTTACTTTAAAAGGTATTTTAAAGTATAAAGTACTTTAATCGGATTTCACATATAAAGGAAGCTTTTTAATGATTGATCCGTTTCGTTGAACAGGGTCAGTACAGAGACTCGAAAGTAAACGCAACAAACCGAACGAATTCGTTTTTTTACTGTAAAGTTGAGCTGCAGATTTCGCAGTTCTCCATTAAAAATTAACCCGCTTTTTGCAGCATGCAACATTGTTATTTCGAAATCCTGGCTTCTGAGTTATATCCTACAAAAAAAAAACTTATATTCGTAGTAATTTAAAATTCAATTGGGGCAAAGGATCAGTATATTAACATTTTTTTAGAGTCCTGGAATGTATGGAATATTGCTCCCATGTTTGGAGCTCCGCTCCCAAACATACACTGTATTTGTTGGATTCTATTCAGAGAAGAGCTGTTCGTCTGATTGGAGACCCGGAACTGACCGTCGGCCTTGATTCGCTGGAACATCGAAGAACGGTTGGCGACTTGAGCCTATTCTACAAGTACTTTCATGGAAAGTGTTCGAAGGATGTGGCCCGCTTAATTCCTCCCAGAGCGGTGCATGTTAGAAGTACATGTCGCGCTAATTCTTCACATCCGAATGAGGTTCAGCTTGTTACTCCTCGTACAACGCTTTTCAAGCAGTCTTTTATATGGAGAACATCATCCCTTTCGAATAATTTGCCCAGGACTGTGTTTCCCACCGAGTACAATCTACAGCGATTTAAGAACAACGTGAATCGCTTTCTCCGCACACGTGTCGCTCCTGTAGCGCTTTAGGGACTTCCCTGTAGCACGTGTGCTAGACCCATAAAAAAAAATCTCTAGCTGGTGTATGATATTCCTCTTTCCTAGATGCTTTAAGCGAAAATTTCTTGTTAGAAATCATGTGAATTCTTTGAAAAATTTAGTTTTCAGTATCATTATCATCCTCCAGTTTTACGAAACTCGAAATATCCATTCCTTCGAGAGTTAACATGCCAATAGACAGACAGATAGATCGCCAGAAACGGAAAATTATATTTTTTTTTAATCTAATTAACCCTAAAAGATGAAGGAATGCAAACATCTGGAAGCTGATTTTTTCACGAATACGATATTTCTCTTCGACAAAATAAGGGAATATAGACAAAGAGTATCTCATCTATAAATATATATAAAATGCATCGTCTCTACGTCTGTTTGTCCGTTAGTGCGCTTATCGCTCAAGAACCACTGCTTTTTCCTAAACATATATTATGTTTTCTGGCCAGGTTATAGGATATATTTCATTATATTAGGTAACATAAGGAATAAGTAGTGATGATAATAATGAATTTAGTCGGAAAAAAGTTTGCCGCTAGCGCATTCTCTTGCAATAAACACTTCCCAAACCATTAAATGTGGAACAATATTATGTAGCAAAGCATAAAATATATATATAATGCAACGTCTCTAGGTCTGTCTGTCTGTCTGTTAGTGCGCTTATGACTTGAGAACCATTTATCTAATTTACATGTTTTTTTTTTAATTCATACATTTGTTCTCTAACCAGGTTATCTATAGTCTTCTATATCTATAATATATATAAAATGTAACGTCTCTCTGTCTGTCCGTTAGTGCGCTTATCACTGGAGAACCACTTATCCGATTTACGTACTTTTTTTTTTAAAACATACATATATTCTCTGGCCAGGTTATAGGCTATATTTTATTACGATAGGTAACATAACGCATGAGCAGTGACGATAATAGTGAATGCAGTCGGAAAAAAGTTTGCCTCTAGCGCGTTTCTTTGCAATACACAGCCTAAACCATTAAATATGGAACAATATTATGTAGCAGAGAATATCTATAATTGATAATTTATAATATATATAAAATGCAATGTCTCTCTGTCTGTCTGTCCATTAGTGGGTTTATCACGCGAGAACCACTTATCCGTGTTTTTTTTTAAATTCATACATATATTCTTCGGCCAGGTTATATAATAATAATAATAATCTATATCTAAAATATATATAAAATGTAACGTGCATCTGTCTGTTTGTCTGTCCGTTAGTGCGCTTATCCTTCGAGAAGCACTTATCCGATATACGTAATTTTTTAAATTCATACATATGTTCTCTGACCAGGTTATAGATATATATTTATTACATCTATGATATATATATATATATATATATATATATATATATATATATATATATATATATATAAAATATATATATATATATATATATATATATATATATAAAAATTTATTCTTAGTTTGAGGCGTCTTTTTCCGTACCCTGTGAGAAGTTGTTTGTCCCACGCTTGAGCGCAATTTTGTAAGGTGTGCTAATTTTGCTTTATTTTTCGCCCCATGTAGACTGCGTCTTTTTGTAACATTTTTAAATACTGGACGCCCCAAGCTTGAGCACAATTTTCTTGCAGCCCCGCTTTAATTTCTGATAATGAATTGAGTGAGACCTGATTTTAAAAGAACTAAAGAAATTAAAGAAATACTAGCTCAGTTTTCCTTGGTAGAGAATATGGGTAAGAGATAGTTTTTTTGTACGTCTTTTTGGAAATTAATTCTATTTTTTTTTTTTAAAGAAACCTCAGTTGTACGACTTTTTGTTTTTTTTGGGCACCACTCATTTTAAATAGAAAGGTTTAACTTCAGCTAAGAAAAATGAGAAAAAACTGAAGTGTTTTATGGATATTACTAAAAAGAAATTAGTCTAGTACAACTGATCCTGAAAAGAAAATAAATATTCAGTGAGACACTAGCTTTAATCAACAAGAAAATTTATTCATGTTTTTTAAAAATAATAAAAGTTCTAACCTTTGCAGTTTACCAAAAAATTCTAGCCTAAACAGTAGTTGTTACATTAAAATTTTATATTCTTATAAATCCCCGAAGGCGAGGTATCGTGCCTTACACTTCACTTTTTTGTCGGTGTTACATTGTAGTTAATGCACTCTCCGGGATAAGTCTATATAAGGGATTTGGTTGACTTACAGTGTTTCATTCCTGTCTGTGATGGACTTTGACCGATTTCACTTTTTTTTTTTTTTTTTTAGCACTTAGAAAGCTCACTACAGCTTTTATTGTCGAAACTTAGCGACTCTGGTGAAGATTAGCCTACTTCGGCTAGACGGTACTGCCTGGTTGCGCTAGATGGAAACGACGACCGACATGGTCGGCAGCTAGATCAAAACCCTCACTGGTCTGCGGCTCGATGGAACTCCCCTGCCTGGCGACTTCGATGGAAAAAAGTCCTGCCGGCTGGTTCTCGGACGTTTAAATAATCGTGCGACCTTTGCCGGTCATATCACGTCGCTCCAATCTGAACTCCGGGTCAAACATTTGACCAATCGTGGCCTGGCGAAAGATTCGGTCCGAAAGCCCGCACAATAAACTATATAGTATATACCGTATGTCCTAAAAACTTCTGTTTAATATACCGGTCGATATTTTAAAATAAAAATAAATACAATTTGAAATGGAAAAATCAGTAACATTACATGGTCTTAAAATCTAGGAAAAAATGAATGTTACATTACCCCCTTCCAAAAAGAAATAGACTACACTAGTCTATTAAACTTAGGCTACTTATAAAAAGGTATAAAGTGGTACACTATCACTTAATACTAAGGTCAGAACTTAAAACAAAATTACAAACTTCGGTCCTTACTACTAGACTTAATTCAATTAAGCACTAATATTAAGTACAATGAAAACCAAATGAAAATCTATGCAAGTACACAAGAATCTTATAACTAGACCTAACTTAATTAAGCACTAAGGTTAAGTACATCAAAAAGTAAATAAAAATCCTTGCATGAACATAGGAAATACCTTTCCAAAATAACAATCGCGGTCTTCTTATATAAAAGAATCAGCTCTATTATTGTTACCTAAACAAAAAAATATATCTTTGTCTAGACTCTTGTCTAAATCAAAAAAAAGTGAACTGAAATAAAATATGAACACCCCCCTTAAAATCTTTTAAGGATTGTCTGAAAATTTTTTATTTCAGCAAAAGAAATTTATAAAAATTCTTAAATAAAGAAAAAAAATAAAAAAATGATTTTAGTGCAAACACTTACACTAAAAAGAAAAAGTCTTGTCAGACCATTTAGCACAAGGCCAAAAAAAAAATAATATCTGGATAAATATCCAGACAAACGCTCAGGAAAAATCGCTATCCATGCTCTAGCTCATCGCTAAGAAAACATTCTAAATCTAGTATCACTACTAGTCGCACTCGGAAAATAATCGCATTCTATAACGCAATGTCGACGTCCTAAGACATCCAGACATGCTAAAATCGCCAGGGAAAACGCTCTGGTTGATCGCCAGATAATCGCACTCTATAACGCAATGTCGAGTCCTAAACATCAGCATGCTAAAATCGCCACAAAACGCTCTGGTATATCGCCAAAAAAACTCGGCTCCTCGCCAAGAAAACACTCTGGCATATCGCCAGAAAAAAGCCTCAGCTCCTCGCCAAGAAAACACTCTGTAAGTAGTCCTCGACTACACAAAGTCTGCGTTCTAAAAGAACAATCTCGCCTTTAACATAGTGAGCAGCTATAAAAGCTAACAGTATCACTATAGGCACAGTGAATAGCTATAAAAGCTAAAATTCACTCTTAACACAGTGAATAGCTATAAAAGCTAAAATTCACTCTAAAAAACACCGTGAATAGCTATAAAAGCTAAAATTCACTAAACTGAATGATCCTGCTTCAAAAAGCAATGTTCACTAAGAACAGAATGATTAGTCCGCGCGCAACTAACATTCTAGGAAACATTCCCAACATAACTATATGAGACAGCAAGTCTCGAAATAGGACCTCCCTAAAGTCATAATCCTATATAGGAGTCCATAAGCAAAACGACTCAAAATCTGCATTTTGAGCACATGCCCTCAGGCAACCAACATACACCGAAATATATACAGAAATATGTACAGTAATATATACAGAAATATATACAGGAGTTCAAGTCCCAAACCTTTGGTTATGACAACTCCATACTGAGCTTGGTGAAAGCTCTTAGCAAAAGCTAATCAAATCTTCGGCACATCGCACCAAAGTGACAAATCTGCCTAGAAACACGAGCCAAAAAAAAACGCTCTCCGTCATTCTTCAGGGTGGCTACACAGAGAAATAAAACTTAACCAGCATTGCGCCTCTTCAAGTTGCATGAAGAACCCTCGTGTACTGGTCTCGCCCTAGAACATCAACGAAAAACATTCAATCCATCCCACATAACAGGAGACAAACACTTCACCACGATATACTGAAAGGTGGAGACAAAAAAAATACAGAATTGGTGACCCTGGAGTCCACCAACAAAAGGGAGTAGATTATAGCATCCACTAAACTAAAACGGTGTCTACCACACCACCATAAGTCAAAAAAAATTAATCAATAGGGTGTTCCGAAATACACTACTGCCAACAGCCTGTCACCACTAATAGGCTAATTGGAGCTGAGGTCGACTACAGTAGTTAGGCTCTCCTTTGGTTCAAATAGAAATAACCATTGGGTAACAAAACCTTTAAAGGTCCCAAAGGTCAAACGTTCACCCCCCATAGACTACCCTTCCAATCAGTCTGTTCCTCAGGAAGACTAACTCCCTGCCAAACGTCGTAACGGCATCTGTTAGCACCCGGTGCATCACAGCCTGTAAAAACAGATAACTCATGGGATACAACCTAAAAGGTTTACAAGGTTGACTTAACCAAGCTTCTAACGGAAATTTTCCAAAAAAACGAAAATGAGCTTAAAAAGCTACATGAAGCAAACAAAAATTTCTCAAATTTTCGGTAGCAACGCAACAAAACTTTTGAAGACGACAAGAGCTTTTCCAGCTTAATCAGAAACAAGAAGAAAACATCGTTGACAGCTAAAATATTTGATCATGGTGTTAATCGTCTCCCTAGACAATAGCCTCTAGAAGAAACTGCTACAGGTATCAGGCATAACCGTTTTCTGTCAGCCCAAACTTCTAGATTACCTCTTGGAAATCTAAAAATTCGGTTAGGAATCTTCCTTCACTGCGCTTAGCCTCTCTTGACAAGGTTCTCATCTCGGTATCAGATTTTGATCATTTCTTTGTGAAACGACTGTCTTACTCTGCTCTCATCTCCTGTAAATGATCAGCCTTTAGTTCTCCTGCAGGACTTCAGTTTTCTATCAATCTGATAGTAACCGAAAAAACTCAACATACGCCTATGAGTCCATGCAAAAAAATTTTTTTAAAAAAATTAGTGACTCAAAGGTAACGTTTAAACGGCTCTGAAAAAAAGAAAATACCCTTAGTTTGTCAATTCAGAAGAAGATCTAAATCAAAATAATCCAAGTCTTAGACTTACTGGATAAACCAAAATCAATTTACTCTTAATTGCACCCAAAATATACCTCTAAGGTAATAAAAATACACCCACTCGGGTAACAAGCTTTGAAATTGCTCATTAAATTTTTTGACTCAACATCATACTACACGAGCTACATCTTGCGCTTGTCCTAACTCAAGATCACCTTGGATTGCCTCTAATCAAAATTTCGCTTCCAAGTGCCAAGAACTGGATATTATTTGGGGTCATAAGCAAATCAAATCCCGCGACCACCGACATACCAGTCTTATGATATATCCTGAGTGTGACTCCTTCGCAAGCTCGCAACAGCTGAGTCGATGCTAAACATCAACTACAATCAACCTAGGTTTGGGATATGGCCAATACCCAAAACCTTAGCAAAAACTATAAAAGTAAGCTATCCTCAGCTCAACTTTTATAACTGTCAAAAAAGACGAGGTCGTCACCTCTACAGAGCAACATCAAAAAGAAATAAACTAGAGCAATTAAGATAGTGTAAATATAAATTATTCTTCTTCTGACAAACTTTCATTAGGGTTAGGTTCATTGAATGGTTTTAAGTCTTTAATATGCCATCGTCCTACTTTAGTCCCATCTAAATTAACTAAACCATAAACTAAATCCGAAATCTTTTCTCTAATCACGCAATGCACATACTTAGGTACCAACTTAGATGTGAATTTATCTGCTGCACTGGAAAGAATTTTATTTTTTCGCCAAACGTGATCACCTATATTAAAGGCAAAATCCCTTTTCCTAAGATTGTAAGACTTACTGTTCCGTTCGTAAGCCTTATGTATCCTACTACGCACGTCGGTGAAAATATCTTTTAAACCCTTTAAATTTTCGGCGTACGCACCCCTGTTACCCGGAATAATTTCGCTGTCAACATTGACATCCAAATCTAAATTTTTATAATACGATCCAGATAGAGGTATATGTCTGCCGTAAACTAAGAAAGACGGTGTGAACCCTGTTACTTCGTGTCTTGCGGTATTTATCGCTTGTTGGATTTTTGAAATATTGCTATCCCAAGTGTCATGCGAATCCACGTAACTTCTTAAAGCGGTCCCGACTGTTCGGTTATTACGTTCCACAAAATTACATTGGGGAGAGTACACGGGATTAAAACGGATGTTAAAACCATATGTTTCACTTAAGCTCTTAAAACTCTTAGAGGTAAACTGAGTACCGTTATCGCATATCAAGAGCGATGGAACACCGTGGATTAGAAAGACATTATTTTCCAAAATTCTCTCTATATATCCAGCCTTAGAGCTTTTCAAAGGAAATAGCATGGTATACTTTGTAAACCAGCAAGAAACCACGAGAAGCCATTTATTTCCCTTTTTTGAACGTGGGAATGGGCCTACTAGATCAGCTGCTATGACTTGAAAAGGGTAATTAACCGTTTTCTCTTTTCCCATCAGTCCCATAGGTAGTGCATTAGGAGATTTCTGCGCTCCACATACTTCACAAGTCCTCACAAACTTTACGATGTCAAAACGCATTTTTGGCCAATAATACTGTTCCTGAACCCTGTGAAGAGTTTTATAAAAGCCAAAATGACCAGAAGTAGGAGGAGTGTGACACATGTCTATAACTTCCTCTCTCTGTGGTTTAGGAACTAGTATTTTCCACTCGGGTACATTAACTTTTAAAGGCAACTGGTTTGGGATAAATTTGTACACGAAATCATTTTCCACCTTCCACTGCGGAAAATTTTGGGAAATTCTTTAATTTGCTGCCGTAAATTGTCGTACCATGGATCAATGCGATCTACATCAACTGTATCAATTCTTACGCCAAACTGTGCATTAAGACTGTTTTCGTCCGCTGTATTATCTGGGATTCTTGACAAAGCGTCAGGAATAACATTGTGGACTCCTTTTCTATGAATTAAATTAAATGTATGTTGTCTCAGCCTAATCGCCCAACGCGCTAGTTTGCCACTAGGGTTTTTAATAGAATTAAGCCACAATAAGCTATAATGATCTGTTATGACCGTGAAAGGAACACCTTCTATGTAGGGTCGAAACTTTTCGATGTTAAAGAGTACTGCTAAACATTCTTTTTCAACAAACGAATAGTTACGTTCAGCCTTTGATAAAGTTCTACTGGCATACGCTATCACCCTTTCCTCACCATTGATTTTCTGTGTTAGGACGCCCCCTAAACCAGTATTAGAAGCATCACTAGAAATATAAAACTGTTGGGAAAAGTCTGGTTGGGATAAAATGGGAGCTGAAACCAATAGCTCTTTAATCTTTATAAAAGATTCTTCGGCTGCCTTTGTCCAATCTATCGATTGTCCTTTTTTTCGTCCTTTCAAAAGATCATTAATAGGCGACAACAGGGTAGAAAAATTCTCGATAAAACGTCTGTACCATGAACACATTCCTACGAAGCGCTTAACTTCTGTAGTATTAGTAGGTCTTGCATAATTAACCATGCTTGCTACCTTATCCGGATCGGTACGCAAGGAATTTGAGCCTACAATATAGCCTAAAAACTTTAGAGAAGTTTTGAAAAAATCACATTTGCTCAAATTTATCGTCAGTCCGGCCTCTTTCAATTTATCTTTTACTTCCTTAAGTAAGCGAATATGCGATTCGAAGTCTTCCGATGTTACTAAAATATCATCAAGATAGGTAAAAATATGTGGCTCATATTTCGGACCAAATATGGCGTCCACTAAACGTTGCTGAGTTTGAGCAGCGTTCTTAAGACCAAACGGCATAGTGACGAACTGAAATAGACCTCGGCCTACTACTGCAAAAGCGGTCTTTTCTTTAGAGGATTTGTCTAAAGGAATTTGCCAGAAAGCCTTTCTAAGGTCTATCGAAGATACATACTTAGCATTCCTGAGTGATGTCAAAATTCTGTCGATGTTCGGTAATGGGTAGTTATCAAATTTGCTGACCTCGTTGAGCTTTCTTCCGTCAAAGCATAGACGATACTGTCCATCGGCCTTTTTTACCAATAAGATTGGAGAACACCAAGGACTGTTTGATTCTTCAATCACTCCGAGTTTCAACATTTCGTCTAACTCTTTATTTAATACTTTTGACATATATGGAGACATGGCGAAGGGCCTTGTCTTTACAGGACTGGCATCAGCCGTATCTATAGACATCTTGATTTTATTCGTTCGGCCTAACCTATCTTTACTACTTATTTCATTGAAAGAGCTTATTACTTTTTCTGCTTTTAAGCGTTCCGTCCGCGAGAGATCATCTAGAGTACATAGACGCGAGAAAAGGTTTTCTAAGGAACTTTCTGAATAACTATCTTTAAAACTTGTTTGAGAATTGACTTCTAGGGACTGTGGATACCACGAATTATTTTTAAAATTTACTAAAATTCCGAATTTTTGTGCAAAATCACATCCTAAAACCAAAGTATGTGATAGAGAAGGTACTACTAGAGCAGAGATTACTAAACAATGACCATTGCAGACTAGCGGCAACTCAACCGTACGTAAAACTTTTAGACGGCTGCCATCTGCAGTGGTAACACTTCTATTTTTGACGTGGCATATTTTTATACTTAAACGACTTAAAATCTTAATACCATTCTGACCTACAACGGAGGCATTTGCACCAGAGTCAAATAAAGCCGAAAAATGGACACCTAATAGATTTATCTTGATATGCGGTCTGTTATCTAAATATTTATGCACGAATAAAGGAGACATGTGACCATTTGGAGAAGCAGGAGTTTTAACTTGAGAAGGAGAATTTTTATTAGACTTAAAAAAATCAGAAACTTTTTGTAACCATTTAGTCCAATCTGATCTACTGGAATATTTTTGTTCGTCCGTGTTTCTAGAACGTTTTGGATTAGGGGCTTTACTGCGAACATGAGCTTGTGACTTAGCCGAATGATTAGAGGCTTTTTTGTTGGACTTAGTATATCCGCCTCGGTAATATACCGTCCTTACTCGTTTTTTGTACATTTGGGGCATGATGCTAGTCTCACACCAGTTGTTCCACATTTGAAACAAAATACCCTCTTAGGTGCTGTACAACTTTGGTAAGTGTGATTCGGACCTTCGCAGTTCCAACACGTGGAAATTGCCTTAGGTAAAACCGACTTGTCATTCACTTTAGCTGCAGTGTCGCTAATTTTAGAATCACTATCTTTTTCTTTTACCCGTTTTCTGGTTACTCCTAGAGTTCCGATTTACATTCCCAACTTTATTTGTCGAGACTCCACTTCGGCCATTTGGATTATACTCTACTTGATGTATATTAGTTTCGCTTTTTGGTCTGCTCTTTTCCAACAAATAATCGGACTCTTCAAGTTTTCTACATAACCCGGCGAGTTCGGCTACCGAATTAATATCTAGTAGAGCTAACCGATTGACGAAACTAGGCAGAATATTCCTACGTATAAATTTAACTTTGGTACTTTCCGAAGGCTTGGTGGATAACCTACCAAATAAAGATTCCATGTGGGCAATAAAAATCACAGTGGACTCATTCTTCTTTTGTAGCCTCCTCTTTATTTCCAACCACAATTCTTCATCCTCATCACAGTGCAAGAAGTCCTTCTTTAGCCTATCTACCAAGGAATGCCAGTCATTGACACTTGATTTTATGCTTCTAAACCAAATGAAGGCATCGCCAGTGAAAAATTCAACAGCAGAGCTGAAAAGTTCATCTTCCGATACTTTCCTAGCTTGTGCTATTTCAGTCAGCCTCTCCAAAAAAGGATAGAGTCTCTTTGAGTCTCCATTAAATTTCAATTGCCATTCGCTGACAGGAATATTTCTGGCCGCGCAATTCACGATTGGAGCTGGTACGTTTATGACTGGGGTTGTAATAGGCAACTGTGGTAACTCATGACCAGGAGCTATCTTTTCTGCAAGATTTGCTTCCATGAGCACACACGTAGCTATTGTTTCCTGAACATATTTGGAAAGCTTCGACGCTTCCTCTTCGTCATCCGGCATGGGAATTCTTTGTACGCGACCCGCTACATGCGATAAACGTGATTTAACCCGGTGTACAAGTGAATCATTTGGATCACCGTCATAACTATCGATTAAGTTTTGGATTGAATTTAAACTCTTTTCGATACCAGCCGTTTCTTCTTTAAAAGACAGGGTGTCATCCCCTATTTTTATCGTTTTTCCCGGCTCATTAATTTCTTTACTTAAGATCCTCGTTAGAATCTTTCTTTTATCTGCGACCGGACGTTCTGAGAAAGTACGACGGATTTTTAGTTCATAGTCTAATTCATATTCCAATAGGTGATTGACTTTAAAATTGAAGGCTTCCATGATAAATGAATACTATAAAATTTAAAAGAATTGTTAAAAAATCGTAAAAATATTTCTCCTGTGCTCCCAATAGTCTAAATAAAATCATATAAAGGCACTTAAAATATGTAAACCTCTTTACTAAACTTTAAAAAAAATCTTCAACAATTTCAAAAAAATTTCTAAGTATTGCCTCGTATTAAAATCCTTTTATTAAGATATCTTAAGAATTTCCTATAAAAAAATCTCTAGATATCGTTTCGTATATCAGCAAAGTATTTTTAATATTCATGCAAAATATAGGTGAGAAAAAAGAACAGTTTTTTGTTCGGTTATCCGCAAAATAAATCAACAATGCAAAATTAAAGTCGACCAACACATCTGCCAATCTGAACTATAAAGCCAGCTTTTAAGAAAAAAGTAGGAATCTCTTATCTTAGAGTCAACAACAAAATTCAAATATCTATATCAGATAAATTGAAATAAAAAAATTCTACAAATTTCCTGCTTTTGTCTTACTGCTATAGTGTAGTTTCGTTTAATAAATATTATGAAATAAAATATCTGCAAAGTTAGAGCTTTTATTTTGTTCGAAAGCTAGTACACTGAACCCTTTTTTTAAAAAATAAAATTCCAAAAGCCCCGCGTTGACAGCGCTATTTTTTATGTGACGTCTTTTTATGACATGCTAAACTGTCCTCAGTTTGAGGCATCTTTTTCCGTACCCTGTGAGAAGTTGTTTGTCCCACGCTTGAGCGCAATTTTGTAAGGTGTGCTAATTTTGCTTTATTTTTCGCCCCATGTAGACTGCGTCATTTTGTAACATTTTTAAATACTGGACGCCCCAAGCTTGAGCACAATTTTCTTGCAGCCCCGCTTTAATTTCTGATAATGAATTGAGTGAGACCTGATTTTAAAAGAACTAAAGAAATTAAAGAAATACTAGCTCAGTTTTCCTTGGTAGAGAGATATGGGTAAGAGATAATTTTTGTACGTCTTTTTGGAATTTAATTCTATTTTTAAAGAAACCTCAGTTGTACGACTTTTTTTTGGGCACCACTCATTTTAAAATAGAAACGGTTTAACTTCAGCTAAGAAAAAATGAGAAAAAACTGAAGTGTTTTATGGATATTACTAAAAAGAAATTAGTCTAGCACAACTGATCCTGAAAAGAAAAATAAATATTCAGTGAGACACTAGCTTTAATCAACAAGAAAATTTATTCATGTTTTTTAAAAATAATAAAAGTTCTAACCTTTGCAGTTTACCAAAAAAATTCTAGCCTAAACAGTAGTTGTTACTTTAAAATTTTATATTCTTATAAATCCCCGAAGGCGAGGTATCGTGCCTTACACTTCACTTTTTTGTCGGTGTTACATTGTAGTTAATGCACTCTCCGGGATAAGTCTATATAAGGGATTTGGTTGACTTACAGTGTTTCATTCCTGTCTGTGATGGACTTTGACCGATTTCACTTTTTTTTTTTTTTAGCACTTAGAAAGCTCACTACAGCTTTTATTGTCGAAACTTAGCGACTCTGGTGAAGATTAGCCTACTTCGGCTAGGCGGTACTGCCTGGTTGCGCTAGATGGAAACGACGACCGACATGGTCGGCAGCTAGATCAAAACCCTCACTGGTCTGCGGCTCGATGGAACTCCCCTGCCTGGCGACTTCGATGGAAAAAGTCCTGCCGGCTGGTTCTCGGACGTTTAAATAATCGTGCGACCTTTGCCGGTCATATCACGTCGCTCCAATCTGAACTCCGGGTCAAACATTTGACCAATCGTGGCCTGGCGAAAGATTCGGTCCGAAAGCCCGCACAATAAACTATATAGTATATACCGTATGTCCTAAAACTTCTGTTTAATATACCGGTCGATATTTTAAAATAAAAATAAATACAATTTGAAATGGAAAAAATCAGTAACATTACATGGTCTTAAAATCTAGGAAAAAATGAATGTTACATTATTTGGGGAGAAAAGGAGAAATA